>JAUDYJ010000005.1:10168322-10660822 GCA_030761175.1 Masticophis lateralis | reverse complement strand
CAACTTATTTTCCAAAGCATCAAAAGGCAAGAGGAAAAACAATAGATGAAAACTAATCAAGGAGAGAAGCAAGCTGGAATTAAAGAGAAAAACTTTCTAGGACCATTAACCGATGGAACAGCTTGTTTTCAGAAGTTGTGGGTGCTCCATCACTGGAGATTTTTAAGAAGAGACTGGACAGCCACTTGTCTGAAATTGTATGGTCTCCTGCAGAGGTCATATTCACTTACTTTCCCTACTGGTTCACAAATGTGAGCGTGCAGCCCTCCATGCATGTGCTTTGATCACGCATACGGGTTGTACACAAGCGCGCAGCTTCAAACTGTGCCTAAATTGGATGGCTTAGCACCAGGGTGGGTGTGTGGGCGGGCCTACTGGTGATTTCTGCTACCGGTTTGAGTGAATCAGTCCAAACCGGCTGAATACCAATTCCGGTCTCCTACTTGAACAGGGGGTTGGACTACAAGACTTCTCTTCCAGCTCTTTTCAGATTGATTGAGGACCAAAACAATAGGGCTGTGAAGGTGTGTAGGTACGCATGCAAGTACATGGGAAAAAACATAACAGGTGCCTTCAAAATATAAACAATGTTTTTTTTTTTTAAATAAAGGCATTTATTTACATTTGAGTTCTAATTTTCTATTGACTTCATGTGGGCCCAAACAGGGACAGCTCAAGGAATGGGTGTGGCCTGGGCGGGAAGGGGGGCATAAAATGCTCAGGTCTGCATGAGGTCAAATGAGAAAGCTGAGGACAACACATTTGGAGGGAAAATTTCCCTGAATTTTCTCCACGTTAATTAGCTGTTGCTAATTAAGCAAAAACAGGACCCCTTTTTAGCAATGACAGTAGAACAGCTATAAAAAACCTCATGAGAGTAATTGATAATATCCTACAAGGGAAGGGAATATGCAATATGTCCCATCGAAAATATTTTTCTGTGGGATTCATATCTCCATATGCAGTTTTTCCCATGAAGAAAAAATGCTGTGTATGGAGGAACTCAATGCTTAAAGAGTCCATTCCTGTTTCATCTATTATCTTAGGTTTTTGTTTTCTGTGGATTTTGGTGTTTTCTTGACATCATTATTTTCCCCCCTGGGAATAATTATTCTAAAATTAAAAATGAAACTACAAACTATTCCTTTACTTGTTAATGAGAAGCAGACCTTCCTTTCCTTTCCTTTCCTTTCCTTTCCTTTCCTTTCCTTTCCTTTCCTTTCCTTTCCTTTCCTTTCCTTTCCTTCCTTCTCTCCCTCCCTCCTTCCCTCCCTTCCTCTTTGCTTGCTTGCTTGCTTCTTTTATTCTTTTCTTCCCACTCTCTCTCCCTCTTTCCCTCCCTCCCTCCCTTTATTAAATTTCTTCCTTCCCCTTCCTTCCTTCCTTCCTTCCTTTCTTTCTTTTTCTATCATCCTCCTTCCTTCCTTCCCTCCCTCCCTTCTTTCTTTCTGTTTTTTCTTTCCTTCCTTCCTTCCTTCCTTCCTTCCTTCCTTCCTTCCTTCCTTCCTTCCTTCCTTCCTTCCTCCATTCCTTCTTTCCTTTCTCCCCCCACCCCCACTGTAATATACATAGGACTATTGAGAAACTAAAGAAAAGGAGCATTGTAGGACCAGACAGTTATAATAAGTGATATGTTATCTGTTGTATTTATGAGTTCGTTTCTAAACTTTACAAAATCTTCTGCAGACTTCTCCAGTTTGAACCCTCCTTGCTGGATCATAGTTTCCCTCTTTCCCACCAATTACGGTCCTTTGTAACCAAATACATCACAAGGATACCCGATAAGGGAGGGGGGACTGGTCTTCTAAATGTGCTGGAGGTTCCTTGGTTTTCAGTCTCACTTCACATGCACAAAGGATTGCTGTCCCACTGCCTTTTTGTGGCTGCTATGCAGTTTGATACAATTTCTAGTGTGTGACTGGCCCATGTTTTACAAGGAAGTGAGCTTACTGTAGCCAGAACAAATGCAACCCTGTATTAATCGCTAAGCATTGCTGACGCATGTCCATGCCTGAATTGGGCCGCTTTTCCTCCTTTGCTGCCCTGTTTACACAAGGGTTTGTATACTCAGCTGCTGATATTTTTCCTCATGACCACATCAGACCTGACGCTGAACCTGTCACCTGAAGAGCCATTATCATCGTTTTATTTATTGTTAATAGCTGCCAACGTTGTTGGTTTTCCTCATCAGCCCTTTATGCTGGCATGGATTAACCCTTCCACCCACATCACTGGCCAATAGTCTTGGAAGATAATCTCTCATTCATACCTATGGGAACTTGCCTCCTAGAACAAACAGCACTCCAGTGGGCTGAGGTGCTGGCAAGGTAGTTCACAGGGTGTCCAACCTTGGCATTTTAAGATTTGTGGACTTCAATTCCCAGAATTCTTCAGCCACTCGTGAGGAATTCTGGGAACTGAAGTCCACAAGTCTTAAAGTTGCCAAGGTTGGAAATTCCTGATTTAAGAGTTAAATCTCTTCTCTTAGGCGTCATGTTTTGCACAAACTTGAGTCTACTAATAATAGGAAATAAGAGTACAGATATTCCTTGTGTCAACTCTGAAGATGGCCATTTTTGGGGCTTCAGTGTTGCCACAATGGAGATGAGAGCCAGGGAGCGGGGAATAGAGACAGCTGCCGTTACTTGCTCCAGCTCCCACCCATCCAGCAGTTTGAGAGCATGCAAATGTGAGTAGATAAATAGGTACCATTTCAGTGGGAAGGTAACAGCGTACTGTCCACCTCAGTGTGAAGTCATGCTGACCAACTGACTACAGGACAACCTGGCTCCCTCAGCTAAGAAATCAAGATGAGCATTGCTCCATAGAGTTGGACATGATTGGACAGAGGAAACCCTTATCTTTAGCTTGACCTCGTCCTCCCTCAAAACTAGACTTTAGGACCAAACGCGAAGTGGTAAAAATATATCCAGTTTTGGAGGGAATTTTTTTTAGAGGGATGACTCAGCGCAATTTGGTTCCCACAATTTTCAAACCCCAAAGTAGGCAGGAGGCTAATCATTAGCCTCCTGCCCTTTACTCAACAAATTCACAGTCTCTAATTGCATCTCTTGCGGTATTTGGCACTCTGTCACATGGACTTGTGCTTTTTTTAACTGGAGGCATTTCAGGTCCCATGTAATGGAAATGGCAGCAGATGCAAAATAGGGTCCAATCCAATGACTCATTCGCCCATTGCAGGGACTTAGCCAGCATAGGTGCAAGACCTGCTCACCTAACATGAAGAAACATTGCTTCTTCCTGTCTGTATTTCAAACAAGGTAGTTGTCAAAGAAACAAAAGATCATTTGTTTCAAACAACTGGGTGGTTGTGATTTACACAGAGAAAGGGCTACACAGAGTCTATTTCTTTTTCCTGAAGGGTAAAAGAAAAAAAAATTTTTTTTCTTCCCCTAACTCTGCATAAGATTCTGACTCTGTTCGTTCCTTGTCTTCTTCTTAATAGAATAACAGAGCTGCAAGGGACCTTGGAGGTCTTCTAGTCCAACCCCCTGCTCAGGTAGGAACCCCTTAACACAGGGGTGTCAAAGTCAAGGCCTGGGGGCTGGATCCAGCCTGTGGGGTGTTTAGATCTGGCCCATGGGGCTGCCCTGGAAACAGCAAAAGACTGGCCCTCAGTTCCTCTGCCAGCGAAAACGGAGCTTGGGAGGGCCGCATGTGGTCTTCCCAAGCCAGGGATGGGTTCCACTTACCTTTACTACTGATTTGCAATGGGATCGCACTTACACGCTCGCTGGTTTCTCTCACACGCGCGCCTTGTCTCTGCACATGCACCAATCACTTCTGATGATGTCAGGGTCAGTGGGCAGAGCCTCCCGCCAGTTTTATTACCGATTCTATAGAAACGTTCCAAACCAGGGGAAACCCATCACTGTCCCAAGCTCTGTTTTTGCTGGGCAGAGGGTTGCAGGAGGCCGTCAAAGCCAAAAACGGAGCTCGGGAGCCCATTTTTGCTGGCAGAGCGCTTGGGGCCACCACAGGAACCCTCGACATGAGTGATGTCGAGCTGGCCACACCCACAAATTGTTGTCCAATGTCTTCGTAAAAACTTCCAGTGGCGGAACACCCACAAGTTTTGTTTGCCCCTCAAGTGATTTGGAGAATAGGTTGATTCCCTCTTCTTTGTGGCAGCCCCTGAGATATTGGAACACTGCTATCATGTCACTTTTACTCCTCCTTTTCATAAAACTATATTTATTTGTTTGTTTGTTTATTTATTTATTTATTTATTTATTTATTTATTTATTTATTTATTTATTTATTTATTTATTTATTTGATTTATATGCCGCCCTTCTCCCGAAGGACTCAGGGCGGCTCACAACAAGACCTACCCAAGACCTACCTCACAACTAGAACTACTCAATTCCTGCAACCGTTTTTCATATGTTTTAGTCTCCACCCCCTTAATCATCTTTGTTGCTCTTCTTTGAGCCGGCTCTTTCTAGAGCCGTGATGGCAAACCTATGGCATGCGTGCCAGACATGGCACACAGGGCCCTCTCTGTGGGTTTACAAGCAGTCGCCCCAGTTCAGCTCCACCGCACATGCATGAGCGCCTCCTGCCAGTCAGCTGGTCTTTGGGTCTCTGTCGCGTATGGCCAGGGGCGGGGTGCATGTGGGGGGTCACATGCACATGAGCAAGGGGGCGGGTTGCATGCAGGGGGCCTTGTGCACATGTGTGGGGTGGGTCACATGCGGGGGCTGTGTATGTATGTGCAGGGGGCATGTGCATGTTCAGGGGCTGCGCTTGCATTGCATTTTGGGGATTCGGGCACAAATGCGCACTTTGGGCACTCAGTCCGGAAAAGGTTAGCCATCCCTGTTCTAGAGTGTCAACGTCTTTTTTATATTGTGGTGACCAAAACTGGGCTAATAAAGTGGTACCAACACTTCACGTGATCTTGATTCTAACTCCTCTTCTCTTTCTTCAACATAATAAAACAACTCTTGTTCTTCTGTTTGAGAAACATAAAAAGAAACCCACCGGATGAATGTTTCACCTGTGAAATCCAGAACACCCAAATGGAAATATTGGAACAGTGTTTGGGGAAACAGAATAAAACCTATTTTGGCAAGAGACTAAGAAATATAGATGGAATCTTGTCTTATAAATTGTAAGAAAAATGGAGTTAGATTGAGGTTGAAATTAAGATTTGAGGTGATAAAATTGTAAGGTAAATAATTAGAATAAGAGATTAGAATATTGTTAAAAATTATTTTAACATTGATGGTAAAAGTTATAAAAAAGACAATGTGGAGAAGAACTAGATACAATCAGGATTGATATGTAGATATAAAAATGAGCTAAATTTAATTTGAAACTAAAATTGTATTGATCTAATAGATTTACTTAGATGAAGATGCTAGAATTTATGTTAAAATCTGTTCTTTTTATGTTTTGAATCTTTACCTTGAAAAGATGTAACGTGAAATTGTGAATGGAGCTTGTTAAAGGAATGTAAGCGTGGTAACCATCTATGACCAGATTGAGACTGTTCTTGAAAGTTATATTTTATGTTTATGTTTGGAAAAAATAAAAAAATATTTACAAAAAAAAAAGAATAAAGCCTATTTTGCTCTGTTTCCCCGATGCAGTAATTGCAGCCATCAATCCAGAAGCCAATTTTTTTTTAAAAAAAGAGGAACTCTGTGTGTGTGTGTGTGTGTGTGTGTGTGTGTGTGTGTGTGTATTCATAATGTAATCATTTGTCGAAGTTTTGAAACACGCTGTCCCCAAAATCCTGCAGTGGGAGGAGGTTTTTAAGTGTGCTATTTATAAGCGCTGGAAATCTGAAGGCTGCCTGCTCAAATGATAGAGAATAATTACGGCAAGCACCTCCCGGCACCAGCGAAAGGCAGATGCATGTGGATTTCAAATCCAAGAAGAGGGGAAAATGCCCCCTTGTTGTGCCACAGGAATGGATGATCATATGTTCAGGAACTCACAGAGCCTCTCATTCATCTAAACCCGGCGGCGGCTACCACCTGCAGATACGGCTGGGGACACACAAGGAAATTGGTATGGCTTCTTCCAGCAGATGGCCTCCACTGAAGCAGATTACGCCTGCTTCTGAGACCCTGACCAGCAGTAAGCTTTCCTACGTTTGGCTGTTAGGCAGGATTACTTAGGAGAAAATTCTGATTTTTGCAACGGTGCTATGTTCTAAGGGACCATGCTTCTGATCTCAGTCCTAATAAGCAGGACTGATTTTCCTCTCCCAAAGAAAATCCCTACAAATGTCAATTCAAATCATTCATTCATTCATTCATTCATTCATTCATTCATTCATTCATTCATTCATTCATTCTGTCAGGGTTCCAAGTAACACCCCCAACGAAAGAAGACTCCGAGGCTTGAAGTTCCTCAAAATTCCATTTTATTACAGATGTCATATTGGCACATCTGGGAAAACCCAAATCTGAAAGATTCCAGGTTTTCCCCACCCAAAAGAAAGTCCAAGTCCTGCCCAACACTCATATGTCCATCACATGGTCCAATCCAAGCATCGTCCCAACTGGAGATGGCTCTCAGTTTCATCCATCCAGGAGCAGGGCAAGATGTCCTTGACTTTCTGAGAAAGGAATGTTATTATGACTATATGTCACCTTTGGTCCATACAATCCCCTCTCCCAGTTTCCTATAGTAGTAAATGTGGCAGGCCTGACGGCTCAATGCAAAAGATGGCTTCCAGACCTGACACATACATTCATTCATTCATTCATTTACAAGTAGTCCTCAACTTAACGACCACATTGGCACCTGAAATTTCCATTCCTAAGCAAGACCGTTGTTGAGTGAGCTTTGTCCCATTTTATGACCTTTCCTGCCACCATTGTTAAGGGAATCATTGCAGCTGTTAGTAACATGGTTGTTAAATGAATCTGGATTCCCCATTGACTTTGCTTGTCAGAAGGTCACCAAGGTGATTACATGACCACAGGACACTGCAACCATCATAAATATGAGCCAGTTGCCCAAGTGTCTGAATTTTGATCAAGTGACCATGGGGATGCTGCAACAGGGCCTGGTGACTCAGCAGACTAAAAGCATTGTGATTAACACCAGCTGTCTGCAATTACTGTAAGTTCCAATCTCACCAGGCTCAAGGTTGACTCAGCCTTCCATCCTTTCTAAGGTAGGTAAACTGAGGACCCAGTTTGTGGGGGCAATAAGCTGACTTTGTATAAATATACAAAAGTATGAAGGCTATTGCTTAACGCATTGTAAGCCACCCTGAGTCTCCGGAGAAGGGCGGCATATAAATCAAATTTTTTAAACCCCCCCCAAAAAAAACAGTTGTAAGTGCTAAAAATGGTCATAAATCACTTTTTTCAGTGCTGTTCTCCCTAAACATTCAAGTTTAGGTCAGGGAATCCCTGTCTTTATTTATATCCTGCCCCTATTATTTTTACAAATAACTCAAGGTGGCAAACATATCCGGTACAATATCCTTCTCCTATTTTTCCCACAAAAAAAACCCTTGTGAGGTAAAGAAGGTTGAGAGAGAGTGACTGGCCCAAGTTCAACCAGCTGATTTTCACAGCTAAGGCAGGACTAGAACTCACAGACTCCTGCTTTCTAGCCTGGTACCTTAACCTCTAGATCATCAAACTGCCTCTTACCAAGCCAAGCTTATATTGTTACTTCAAACATGTGAGCCAGGGGTGGGTTCTACTTATCTTTACTACCAGTTTGCAGTGGGTCTGCGCGCATTTTGATGACATTGGGGTCAGTGGGCAGAGCCTCCCGCCAGTTTTACTACCAGTTCTATGGGCAACCCACTACTGATGTGAGCACAATTGTCAATCACATTCAGACGAAAGGGTAATCCATGAATTAAAGTTATTTGTAGGTACAAGTGAAAACAGCAGACTATGTCTACTAGTGAAGCAAATTCGTAATAGGAATTCTAGTGTGAATTCCTCAAGGTGAAGTTGGGATTAATAGTTACGTATAAAAATGCTATAATCAGAATATTTTGTTAGTGATGAATTGTTGTAATTGATTGGATAAGAATGAAGACAGAAGAAATAACAAAAAGAAGAACGATAGGAGACAACACCGAGATGTCACATGGAAGGAATGACTGATGTATTAAATGTTTGTTTAAAAAATTTTTTAAAAAAATTTTTTTTTTAAAAAAAAGGGTGAAATTGGGATAAATAAATACCCGGGCAACGCCAGGTGATCAGCTAGTTTCAAATAAATAAACCAATTTTTTGCTTGGGTGCAGCAGAGAATCATGTGCAAAAGCAAGGAGCATGAGGCTTACAGCAGGCACAGGTAGGTGGGTGGGTTGTTTCCTAGTTCAGGAATTCTGGCCCTTTGCTTCTTTATGGCCCTAGGGAGCCACCATAGGTCAGCGAGCAAGTAGAAAGTCTTTGCAAGGAGAAAATCCCAAGCCTGAAGCACCCTGCTATCTTTCATCATAAAGATGAGCTAGCAAAGATATGGACATTATTTGGGGGGGGGGGGGGGGGGTAGAGTAAAGGCCAGACCAGGTGAAGAATATCATGTTAGACGAGACCAGAGGAGAGCTACTCTGCATGGATAGGGAAGGACTTTAGGATTCTAATAGGAAATAAATAAGTAAATAGATGCAAGGTTTGTTTTTTCCCCCATTTTGATGGGGAGTTTTCCAGTGTGTTTGATGTGTGGTGCCCAAGACTGAAGCTGGCAAAGGTACTTCAATTCTTTGATGTAGAGGAAGGAAAGCAGACCCTGGGAGGGGGGGTGGAGTCAAGAGGCGAATCAGCCTAGAGTCGTTGCGTTCCCACAAGCCGTCCAAGTCCAATTCCTCTCAAATTTCATTAATACTATTAGAAAACTGGAGTTGCTCGGATACCAAATGAGGGAAGTATTGCACAACAAAGGAGAAAGAAAGGAAAGAGGAGGAGAGGGATAGAGGAGGAGAGGGATAGAGAAGGAGAGGGATAGAGGAGGAGAGGGAGGGAGAGGAATGGAAGAAAGGGGAAGGAGAGGAAGAAAGGATAGGGGACAAGAGCAGGAGAGAAGGTGAGAAAGGGGGAAAAGAGTGGAGGAGTGGGGGAGAGGAAGGGGAAATAGGGGAGGAGAGGGGAGGAGGAGGAAGAAAGTAGAAGAAGAGAGGAGGGAGGGAGGGGAAAGAAAGAAGAAGGAGGTTTGTGATGAAAAGAGGGAAAAGAGAGGGTAGAAGAGCAACCCCAAATGTAATTAAAATGTCTTATTTTTATGCTTTCTTTAGGAAAAAATACATACGTACGTGTGTGTGTGTGTGTGTGTGTGTGTGTGTGTGTGTGTTTCTTTAAGCCAGGTTTTTCCTACGTAACCAAGATGTTTCTGCAACCCTGGTTGAGTGAAATCATATTCACTACTTTCTGGGGTTTTTTTCCTTCTTTTCATTCTGGCAGCCAGCAGATTTTGTACATATATATGATAAATTATGGATAAGAGAATGTACATTTACAATATGTGTACAAGAAATAAAAATAAAAAACTTATATATAAAAAAAAATCATTAACTCTTATCTAGCTCCAATTTAGTGCTGACCATTAGTTGACTAGATTCTTGTGTGTAGGCATGAGCAATAAATCACCTTAACTAGAACTTAACACCTGGTCCTGATTCTTCTTGCTTGACACAAAGTGACTCGGAAACACACCTTTTGAGTTCACTAAGCTATAAGGAAAAGAGGATTTCTCTTCTTCCTTACAACATGGTTTTTACTCCAAAAGATTTACCGGGGAACATAGTTTTTCAGGTAAAGCTAGCATATGAAGAGGGACTCAGAGACACTAATGATTGTGAAGACCAAAAGAAGTTTGTAATCAGACTTATAATCGGACTTATATGCTGCCCTTTCTCCGCGAGGACTCAGGGCGGCTCACAACAATAAAACACCAGTCCAGATTAAAGTTCAAACACTAAAAACTAAAATTCCCATTAAAATCCCATTCAGTCCAGGCCAGTCTGGTGAAACAACCAAGTTTTAAGGTCATGACGGAAGAAGCGAAGGTTGGGGGCTACCCAGAACTCCAAGGGGAGCTGATTCCAGAGGGTAGGTGCGCCTACAGAGAAGGCTCGCTCCCTAGGGGCCATCAACCGACATTGCCTGACCGACGGGACCCCAAGTAGGCCCTCTCTGTGTGAGCCCACTGGGCTCACACAGTTGCTGAGATTCATCACCCAGCCCTGAACACCTGAACAGTAGCCTCACTGGTCAAGACACAGTGAGATCCTGTGGGTAATGAGAGCTTAATTACAATTCAATTGTTCGCATCGTGGTTCAGGGTCAGGGTAGGTTCAGTGCACATGGCAAATTTAGAGAGCTGTGACTGGATGGATGATGTCAACTCCAAGCAGCCCACAAAAAGGAAGCAGGAGCCAGCAAAAGCTTGAACTGGAGTTTCACTCAATGGCCATATTCTGCTGGAACATCCAGTACAATATATTTTTAGCAAATAGTGGGGAAGAAGCTATCCCTAGGCAGCCAAGCCTATTCTACTTAGCATCTTCTGATTGCTCTGCGCTGTCAGAGAAAGTTGAGTGCTTTTCCTGTATCTTCAAAAATAAATAAAATAAAATAAAATGAAGAGAGAAAGAAAAGGAGCAGAGCAGAACATCCCTTCCTTCAAATCAAAGTCTTTCTTTCTTTGTTGGCCAATGGCCTTGGCAAGCTTTATTTCATCTTTCAAAACGTCTCCCAGACAGTCACTGATCTTTGCAAAGCTGCAAGTGAATATATCTTGGTGTCAGAGTTCCAGAAAGCCCCAACTCCAATTAAAAACTCCACGACAGGCATTTTCTCAAAGTTCTCATTTATTAGAGTAGGTATACTGGTACATCTGGGAAAACCCAAATCTGAGAGTTCCGGGTTTTCCCTCAGTAAATCAAAACCCCAAATCCAGCTCCTGCACCCATCATTCCATCACATGGTACAATCACCATCCGTCCCAACTTGAGCCACCACTTCAATCACTCCTCCTCCAGATGCAGGCACACCATGACCTTGACCAAAAAGAAGAATGCTATTATGTCTAACTACATTCCCTCTACTAAATCCCCCCTCCTAATTTCCCAAGCGGAAGGAGGTGGCAGCATGGAAGCTTCCAGTGTTAATATGGCTTCCAAAGCTGACACTTGGTCAGTTAGAAGAACAGAATTCAGAATAAAAGAATTGGAAAAAACTTTGGAGGTCTTCTAGTCCAACCCCTTGCTTGAGTGGGAGACTCTAAATCACTCTAGATGATGGCTGTCCAATAATCTTCTTTAAAAGCTACAGTGATGGAGCATTAACAGCTTCTGAAGGCAAGTTTTTCCACCGGTTAATTGTTCTCACTGTCAGGAAATTTCTTCTTAGTTCTGCTTTGATCTTTCCTTGATAACTTTCCATCTGTTACTTCTTTTCCTGCCCTTCCATGCTTTGGAGAATAGAAATTAAACACTTCTCATTCAGGCAGAAATGGTGTGACTCTGAAGAGCTCTGTTTACTTTTTGTAACAATATTGATAGAGCATCACCTTGCTGCCTGGAGGCCGTGTGGATCTGGATGGGGAGAAACAGGCTCAGACTCAAGCCCTCCAAGACTGAGTGGCTATGGCTTCCGGCATCCTGATATAGCCAGCTGGTTCCATCGCTGGCTATTGGGGGTGAAACTCTGCCCACCTCAGAGAGGGCTCGTAATCTGGGTGTCCTCCTGGATGCAGGGCTGTCCTTAGAAGAACATATGACAGCTGTGGCCAGGGGGGCTTTTTATCAGGTTCGCCTGATGCACCAGTTGCGTCCCTTTCTGAATCGGGACACCCTACACACGGTCACTCACGCCCTTATCACATCCTGTCTGGACAACTGTAACGCTCTCTACATGGGGCTCCCCTTGAAGAGCACTCAGAGGCTCCAACTGGTCCAGACTAGGCGCACCCATGTGACACCTCTCCTGCGCAAGCAGCACTGGCTCCCAGTGGTCTCCAGGATGTGGTTCAAGGTGTTGGTTACCACCTTTAAAACGCTCCATGACTTAGGGCCCAGATACCTACAGGACCACCTTTTGCCACCAATAGCTTCCCACCGAGCAACACGCTCCCACAGAGAAGGGCTCCTCAGGGTGCCGTCGGCTAAACAATGTAGGCTGGCGACCCCCAGGGGGAGAGTCTTCTCTGTGGGGGCACCCACCCTCTGGAATGAACTTCCCCCTGGGATACGTACAATCCCCGACCTCCGTACCTTCCGCAGGGCCTTAAAGACCCTACTATTCTAACAGGCTGGCCTGGCTGCATAAGAACTTGGATGGGATTTTTAAATTGGGGGTTTTAATAGACAAGGCCAATTTGTTTAATTCTTTTAATTTGGTTTTAATTTTTGTATGATTTTGTGTTTTATTGTGGCTGTGCACCGCCCTGAGTCCTTCGGGAGAAGGGCGGTATACAAATCTAATAAATTGAAACTGAAACTTGTGTTGGGTCTGATATCACTCTGTTCCTTGTGCTTGAAGGTGTGTAGAGGAGGAAGTTCTTTAATCTCCTAAATATATCCCTATTTGACATAAGTTGTCATTCAGGGAATTATTGAGTATTTCAATAATATCTCCTTATATCCTGGCAGCTTCTCAGATATGTTGAATGAGATACGTTTTGATGGTGGTTCTTGATTTTTTTTTAAAAAAAAATCTCACACTAGGTGAAACAATTGGTGAGTGGAGAGAGACAAGATTAAGTCCAGGGCCATCTGTGGAAGTTCCAGTCACTATTTTTCAGTCTAATTTAAATTGTTTTAACAAACAAGCCACCAAATATAAAAAAGACATCACAGCTCCATCCAGCCCGATCTGTAAAATGTTCCACTCTTTTATTTCCTAGGGTACCATATTTTGTGCTAGATGGATGGTCTTCTCTTATTTGTCTATGTCTAGTATAATGAAAAGAAGGACTAGGGGAGACATGCTAGCAGTGTTCCAATATCTCAGGGGCTGCCACAAAGAAGAGGGAGTCAAGCTGTTCTCCAAAGCACCTGAGGGCAGGACAAGAAGCAATGGGTGGAAAATAATCAAGGAGAGAAGCAACCTAGAACTAAGGGGGAATTTCCTGACAGTTAGAACAATTAATCAGTGGAATAACTTGCCTCCAGAAGTTGTGAATTGTCCAATATTGGAGGTTTTTAAGAAGAGATTGGACTCTTCCAACACTCTTATTCTGTTATCTAAATATGTATCTGTGAACATATTTGATAGCCTTCAATATATGTCAAATGGGATATGATCCTCGCAGCCCTGAGTGCTAGATCTGTTTAGATAATTCAAAAGTGTTCCAGACAGGTGGAACAATAAATCCAGTTGCCTTTTGAAAAATCACTTTTGGGTATATTTATTTAGAGGTTTTTTTCATAGAATAAAATACAGATTAAAAGAAAAGACTTCTTGTTCTTCTGTTTCAAATATTAACAAATGTTTTGGGTTCTTGCAGTTAGATGCTCATCCTCTGTATTTAATTTAATGACAAATTCAGTTTTACGTTTCTCAATTCCAAGCATCTTTTTTATCCACATGAAAACTTTCCTTTAACGGGGGATCAGTTAGTTTTCAACCATTGACAAGTAGCTGCTCTGAATTCTACAAAAGGCATTCAACATTAGTTCTTCAAAAGATGTGATAAAGTCCTTTGGATAATCCTTGCTGAAGTTTGGTTCTTTCCTATTTTGGTGTTTACTATCCGTCAGAGCTGGATGGGTTACGAAACATATTCTGGATGCTCAGATTTGAAGTTGCCTGTCCCACTTTCAAGATGGTATTATGGACCTCATGAGTTGTTACAAAATGCTTCTGGAAATTCTTGGCCGAGTTGCAGTAATGTTTTATTGATCATAAATGCAGTAATGTTTTATTTGTTCTCAAGAACTGAAACCTTGTTGAAAATGTCCTGACCAAATGTAATTTCTAATCTTGAATTTTTCCCCTTACCGGAGAGGAAATACCCCTTATGGAGTATTATGAAGCTGTTATCATGGCAACTCCACTGTGCTGTACAGTAGAAGGCAGTACAGTAGAAGCCATTTAAGGCACAACAGGCTGTATCTTAACAGAACACACACCCCGAGGGGTGTTAGTGGTGTCTTACCCCACAGTATTTGTTTCCAGGGAGTAAGACATCTGTCTACCAAGTTTGGTTGAAATTGCTTGAGGCATTCCAGAGTTATGCTGGAACATACACACAGAGACAGCCATTTTTATACATATAGATTATTAGTTGCCTAACTCCAATGGACAAAGTATCATTGAAGGGAAGACTGAAACCTCAACAGTGCAAAGGGAGCCAAAGTGGTGCAGTGGTTAAAATGCACTATTGCAGGGTAACTCTGCCCACTGCCAGCAGTTCGATCCTGACCAGCACAAAGTGGACTCAACCTTCCATCGTCCTGAGATCAGTAAAATGAGAACCCAGATTGTTGGGGGACAATTGATCTGTCCCCCCCCCTTCAGAGACCCACAAAAACACAGCCAGCCGAGGGTTAAGACTCACTTGGCACACTCTGCAGTTCTTATCTCAACCTTGGCAGCGATATGCACACCGTCTGCCAAGGACTTTATTGGTTTACATAAACAAGAAAATCACCTACGTAGCTTTGCCGTTCATCCAGCTTCCAAGACTACGAGGTTGCTCCGTTTGTTTAGCTGTGCAGTTAGCTTTGTTCGTCACGAACTTCGTGACCCATTGTACTGTCTTAAATAGATATGCTTCTGGGTGTGGTCCAGTGAGTCATGGATCCTATGACTCCAATCCAATGACTCAGGATTTCCTCATACGCCGCAGCTGCAGTACCCTTTTCTCTCGCCTTCTTTGGCGTGCGTCCAGGAATGACGTCTCTCCCTCACTCTCATCTGAGACACCTGTTTCCCCACTACTTGGCTCTCTTTCAGCTGGCACCTGAGCCGGTGCCAGAGGGGGAGGGCTGGGAGATCTGGCTGGCTCCTCTTCCTCCTGCTCAGAGTTGCCTTCCTCCAAAGGGATAGGCTCAGAGGACGGGGCCACAACACTATCCCCCACCGCAGGGCCCTTCCCCCGGGTCTGACGGTCGGGATGGGGTCGGGACGGGAACTGTTCGTGGAAAGTCCGCACCAGGTCAGGGGCCTGAACGGCAGATGCGTCCACCCAGGTGAAATCCTCGGCCCCGTACCCTTTCCAAGCGATGAGGTATTGGAAGCGCCCCTTCAGCCAACGGGAGTCCCGAATACTGTCCACCTCATACGTCGAGGCGTCGTCCTCGTCGGCTGCGGCTGGGGGGGCAGGCGGCGGCGGGCGGCGGAGACGGCTAGTGGGAGTCTCAGGGACCAGGAGGGACCGATGAAAAACGGGGTGGAGCCGCATGGAGCGGGGTAGAGTCAACCGATAGGCCACCGGGTTGATGACCGCCTCGATGGGGAAGGGACCGATAAAGCGGTGGGCCAGTTTCCTCACCGGCTGGTCCGTGGGGAGGTGTTTCGTGGACAGCCACACCCGATCTCCAACTTCCAGCGGTGGCGTCGCCCGGCGGCCGCGATCGGCGAACCGTTTATAGTCCTCTTTCGCCCGGATCAGCTGCCGCCGCACCAGTTGCTGCACCGCCTGCAGCTCCGAGAGGAAGTCCCGGGTCTCAGGAACAGGGGAGTCCATGATGGTCAACGGAAAAAAACGTGGATGGTACCCGACGTTGGCATGGAACGGTGTCATCTGGGTGGAGGTATGTTGGGAGTTGTTAAAAGCGAACTCCGCCAGGGGAAGGTACTCGGCCCAGTTGTCCTGCTGCTGGTTGACAAAACAGCGGAGGTACTGCTCCAGTATGCCAATGACCTTCTCCGTGCCCCCGTCAGTCTCCGGGTGGTGTGATGACGACAGGCACACCTGCACCTCCAGCGCAGCCATCAGGCTTTTCCAGAAGCGGGCCGTGAACTGGGCCCCGCGATCCGAAACCACCCGGTCCGGCAGGCCGTGGAGGCGGAAGATGTGTTGCAGGAACAGGCGAGCCGTGGTACGAGCTGAGGGCAGGCCGCGGCACGGGATGAAATGTGCCATCTTCGTGAGCGCATCCACCACCACGAGGACGGTCGTGAACGTAGCGGACAGGGGCAGGTCAGTCAGGAAGTCCATGGAGATGGCTCCCCACGGTCTCTCCGGTGTCGGCAGCGGCTGGAGGAGTCCAGGAGGGGGGCCGGACGCGGCTTTGGCCTGTCGGCATGGCACACAGGACGTCACGTAGGCGTGCACGTCGTGCCGTACCCGAGGCCACCAAAAAGTCCGCGTCACTAGGTTCAAGGTCTTAAAGAAGCCGAAGTGCCCCGCCGCGGGGTTGTCATGGCACTGGTTCATGACGAGGGCTCGGAGCGGACTTGTGGGCACGTACAGCCGACCCCGGTGTCTGAGCAAGCCCTCCTCCACGGTCCATGGGGACGCGGGGCCGACGTCCGCTCTCCGCTGCTGCGACCAGTCGTCCCGTCGCTGCGCTTCCAGCACCTGAGTCCGCAGGTCCACCGGTTCCTGGACCGCGGCCAAGGAGTCCGCTGGCAGCACCGTCCGGGGGGAAAGGGAGTCCTTTGGGCAAAAGTATTCCGGCTTACGGGATAGCGCGTCCGCCCTCTGGTTGAGGTGGCTCGGAATGTATGTGACGTGGAAGTTGAACCGGGCGAAAAACAACGACCACCGGATCTGCCGCTGGTTCAAATTCCTGGCCGTGGTGAGGTGCTCCAGGTTCCGATGGTCCGTCCGCACCTCCACCTGGTGTCGGGCCCCCTCGAGGTGATGTCGCCAAGCCTCGAACGCGGCCTTGATAGCCAGCAACTCCTTTTCCCAGATGGTGTAGTTGCGCTCGGAAGGAGTGAGTTTCCGGGAGTAGTAAGCGCAGGGAAAAAGAGTGCCACCATCCACCGGAGCCTGTAGCAGCACCGCTCCAATCGCCACGTTGGACGCGTCTGTCTCAACCACGAACGGACGGTGTGGATCGGGGTGCCTCAGGACCGGCTCCGTGACAAAGGCCTGCTTGAGAACCTCGAAGGCCTGCTGCTGCGGGGGCCCCCACTGGAACGGAACCTTCTTCCGAAGGAGCTGGGTCAACGGCACGGTCAGGGTGGCAAAGCCCGGGATGAAGGTCCGGTAGTAGTTGGCGAATCCCAACAGACGCTGGACGTCCTTCACCCGACGCGGGGGTTCCCAACTGCGCAAGGCCGCCACCTTGTGTGGGTCCATCGCGATGCCCTCGGGGGTGATGATGTGCCCGAGGAACTCTATGGAAATCTGGAAGAAGTAACATTTCTCCAACTTCGCATAGAGCTGGTGCTCCCGCAGGCGCTGCAGGACCTGGCAGACATGCTGGAGGTGACTCTCCGGGGTCCGGGAATAGATCAAAATATCATCCAGGTAGATCACCACGAACCGATCCAGCATGTCCCGGAACACGTCGTTCATCAAGTGCTGGAAGACCGCGGGGGCGTTGGTCAACCCGAACGGCATGACGGTATATTCAAAGTGTCCGTATCGGGTGCCAAATGCCGTCTTCCACTCGTCCCCCTCTCGCATCCGCACCAGGTTGTAGGCTCCCCGGAGGTCGAGCTTGGTGAAAATCGAGGCCTCCCGCAACCTCTCCATCAGCTCCGGGATCAGCGGCAGGGGATAGCGATTCCGTACCGTGATGGCATTCAAGCGCCGGTAGTCGCAACACAGGCGCAAGTCCCCCGTCTTCTTTTTCACGAAGAGGACTGGGGCCGAGAGCGGGGAGGTCGAAGGCCGGATGAACCCACGGGCCAGGTTCTTGTCCAGAAAGTCCCGTAAGGCGGCCAGCTCGGGCTCCGACATGGAGTACAGGCGTCCCGAGGGCAGGGGCGCGTTGGGCATCAAGTCCACCGCGCAGTCGTAGGGTCGGTGCGGGGGCAAGCGATCCGCCTCCTTCTCGCTGAACACGTCGGCGAAGGATGTCAGCTCCGGAGGCAAGGAGACGTTCGGGGCAGAGACGTCCTGGCCGGCACAGGTGTGGCGAAGGTGGTCGACACACTGCAGGCTGGGGAACGAGATGGCATTTCTCGACCACGCCACCTGAGGGTCGTGCGCCCGAAGCCAGGCCATCCCCAGGACCAAGGGGAAGTGCAGGTCCGCCGTCACATAAAACTGGATCGCCTCCTCATGGTTCCCAATGGCAAGGCGCAAGGGCTGAGTAGCGAAGTTGATGGGCCCCGCCACAAGTTCCCGCCCATCAATAGTTTCGACCCTCAACGGAGGGTCCACTGGAACCAAGGGAACCTTGTAATGGGCCACAAAGGCCTGGTCCATAAAGTTCGTGGTGGCCCCCGAGTCCACCAGCGCGTGCGCCTGGAGCCCCTCCGACCGGTTAGCCAACAACACCCGGGTGTTCAAAATCAGGTGCCGAGGGGGCTCACAGTCCACAGCCGCCGCCTCCGGCGGGGCATGGTCACCTGCCTGACCCAGAGTTTCCCCTAGGCCAGGCCTGACCCGTTTCCCGGCTGGTCACGCCGAGGCTCCGGAACAGGCTTGAGCGATCCACTCCGCTTCCGGGGACACGAGGCGGCGAAATGTCCAGCCTCGCCGCAATAGAGGCACAACCCCCCTTGGCGTCTCCGCATCCGCTCCTGGGCCGTCAGTTGAGGTCTGGCTGCTCCGAGCTCCATGGGCTCCTCAGCCGTCGCCACCAAACGCGGTACGGTCCGGGGCGCTGTTGGTACGAAACGCGGGGGTGCCGGCACTGTCGGTGGTTCCGGAAGAGCCCTACGGGGCCGTCGCCGTTGTAGGCGGGCATCGATGCGCAGGCATTGGGTCACCAGCGTGTCCAGGGTCTGTGGCGCCTCCACCCGAACCAGCTCGTCCTGCATCTCATCGCAGAGGCCGTCCTGGAAGGCATCCATCAGCGCCGCCTCATTCCAGGCCGAATCCTGGCCTAGCAATCGGAACTCCGCAATATAGTCCTGCAGGGGGCGCTTGCCTTGGCGGAGGTCTTTGATGCGCCTCGCTGCCGTCTGCACCCGGAGGGGGTCCTCAAACATGGTGCGCAGGTGTTGCAAAAAGCCCTGATAGTCCAGAAGCAAGGGGCTGTCTTGCAGCAACAGGGGCGTGGCCCATCGGGCGGCAGTGCCAGAGAGGGAGCTGATAATAAAAGCCACCCGAACCCGGTCATCCGGAAAATCCTCCGGCCGCATTGCCATGTACAGCTGGCACTGTCCCAAGAAGGCCGGGAACATTTCCTGCTGTCCAGAAAACTTATCTGGCATGTTCACTGGGCATCTTGGACGGGGAAGGGGAGCAGGTGGAGCTGCTACAGGAGCATTTCCCAAAGCAAGTTGTGCAGTTAGCTGTGCTACTTGCTGTTGCAGAAGTTGATTGGCCTCCAGCATCTGCTGTACCTGCTGCTGCAGCTGTTGGTCCATCGTGGGTTAACGATGGAGTTTTGGGTGACGAACAAAATGATCTGTCCCCCCCCCTTCAGAGACCCACAAAAACACAGCCAGCCGAGGGTTAAGACTCACTTGGCACACTCTGCAGTTCTTATCTCAACCTTGGCAGCGATATGCACACCGTCTGCCAAGGACTTTATTGGTTTACATAAACAAGAAAATCACCTACGTAGCTTTGCCGTTCATCCAGCTTCCAAGACTACGAGGTTGCTCCGTTTGTTTAGCTGTGCAGTTAGCTTTGTTCGTCACGAACTTCGTGACCCATTGTACTGTCTTAAATAGATATGCTTCTGGGTGTGGTCCAGTGAGTCATGGATCCTATGACTCCAATCCAATGACTCAGGATTTCCTCATACGCCGCAGCTGCAGTACCCTTTTCTCTCGCCTTCTTTGGCGTGCGTCCAGGAATGACGTCTCTCCCTCACTCTCATCTGAGACACCTGTTTCCCCACTACTTGGCTCTCTTTCAGCTGGCACCTGAGCCGGTGCCAGAGGGGGAGGGCTGGGAGATCTGGCTGGCTCCTCTTCCTCCTGCTCAGAGTTGCCTTCCTCCAAAGGGATAGGCTCAGAGGACGGGGCCACAACAACAATAGGCTGACTTTGTAAACTGCTTAAAGAGTGCTGTAAAGCACCATGAAGTGATATAGAAGTCTAAGTATTGTTGCTATCACTTTTCTATTTCTGATGTCCTGTCTTTTCTTTGAAAACCCAGTTCTGTCACTGACCTGATCACTTTTCCAGGGACATAGAAAAGAACTAATTTTGTGATGTCTTTATTTATGGAAGGCATAAATCTTCTCCTCCTTTTTCCCCCAATAGTTAAGCTATGTTGTTTTATATGATATCTAATGTTGCCTAAGTTGATTTTGGAAATGATGACATAAATATTAAGAGAATTATTTCTCACCATAGTTTTCTTCCACCCTGACTTTTATTGATTTTTTCCCCCTTTAAGGCTTTAATTCACTTTTTTCTACTTCTTGCTAGAGATGAAAGGGGAAAGAAATCTGCAGATCCCATCGAGACATAACAGTAGAAATGTTATATTCTACTAAGCATGAGTCATTCACACATATCTCGTAAAAAAATCCACTGTTCTTCCTGATATTTACCTCTTTCTTTTTCTTTTCTTCAAGGTTTTTTCACTTTTATCTATCTTCATTTTTTTTAAAGGAAAAAGACCTTATCTCTGTGTCTTTCTTCATATTGAGTGCTCAAATATTTCTTCCCTTTTGATTCTTTTTCATCATGCTATGCACATCTCAAACACAGCAACAATTCCTACCTAAACCCTAACTGAAATTAGGTATTTATATGTATAATTCAGACCAAAGAGGACATGAATATTTTTAACAGGGAATGATTGTTATTAAGCCATGGTTTGGAGCTCTTTCTCAATTTAAAAAAAAAACCTACAGTGTTTATGCTGGTTAAGGAGGGACATTCACATATTTAATGCTTCTAGAATGACTTCTTACACACAGAGAGAGACCTGCTATGGAGATTCTCAGTCATCCAGGTCATGGTAGTTCCAAAGGAGCTTTTTCAGGAGGCAACTGGACTTTCTTGTAATTCTTTGAAGATGTTTCGCTTCTCATCCAAGAAGCTTCTTCAGCTCTGACTGGATGGTGACTTCAGTCAGAACTGAAGAAGCTCCTTGGATGAGAAGCGAAGAACTGTCTTAACAGCCTACCAGAATTCTAAGATAAGGTAATCACAGTCTTACTAGAGTTGGCAGAAAGCCCAGAAGCAATTTTGCAGACATGAAGAAGAGTGAACTAAAGTTGTTCTCTACAGCTTGTTGCAAGCAGCATTCCTTCTTAAATAGGTTAAAGGAGTGGCCAATTAGACCCAAGCCTTACTCTCGAGGAGACCTCCTCCTGAGGAGCCACTCCTGCCTTTTGGCAGCTCTGCGCACCCGTGCATGGAGAAGAGGCTCCTCCTCTTCATCCTCTTCACTTAAAAGAGATTCTGGAGGTTCTGAAGGCCCTAGTTGAAGCTCCCTGCCTCTGACACCACATCTTCTCCAGCCTCCTCACTGTCCGACTCGAGCGCCAACTGCACAAACTGATGGTGCAGCACCACACCAGCCTCCTCTTTGTCGGAATCAGCTACAATCTGCACAGGCCGCTGACGGGCCACAACACCATCTCAGGGAAGGGGATCTTTCTCTTTCAGATTTAGATATTCCATCCTTCATATCTCAAAGATCAAGGGATTTTTGAATCCCACTGCTAAGAGTTTCTCTTTCCTATCACTCTTGTAAAATAGCCTGAAAAAGATTGCAGCTGGATATGCAGCATAATGATTCAGCCCAGGGATGAAATGTAAAATTTGTTGCTATTGCTTCTGTGGGTGTGGCTTGGTGGGTGTGGCTTGGTTGAGGGGAGTCATGTGACTGGGTGGGCGTAGCCAACTTTTTTTTTTTTTACTTTTTAAAAAGTAGGAGCCTGGATAACTCAGCAGACTAATGCATTGTAATTAACTCTAGCTGTCTGCAATTACTGTAAGTTCAAATCTCACCAGGCTCAAGGTTGACTCAGCCTTCCATCCTTTCTAAGGTAGGTAAATTGAGGACCCAGTTTGTGGGGGCAATAAGCTGACTTTGTATAAAATATACAAAAGTATGAAGGCTATTGCTTAACGCATTGTAAGCCGCCCTGTGTCTCCGGAGAAGGGCGGCATATAAATCATTTTTTTTTAAAAAAAGCATTTTTTATTACCTATTCGCCCGAACCGGTAGTAAAAAAAATGCTTTAAAAAAGTAAAAAAAAAAAAAGGTTCGGACGATCACAGCTGTGCCACGCGATCGTCGGAACCATTTTTTTACTTTTTACATTTCACCCCTGCTTCGGCCACCCTATGACTTGTTGACATCTCCATCATACAGTTCTGATAAATCAGCCTGCAAAACCTTCAAAGGTCCATTGACATCAATTCTTTTCTCCTTTGGAAAGATCCATATCCATTCTGACTCAGTATTATGATTTGACAGAATCACGCATGGATGTCGTTGGCTCTGTTGCTATGGATACCTTTCAACGTACACCATCTGAAGATGCTGAGAAACTAGTTCAAGAGGTGGGATCTACGATCTCTTCTATGGCCCTTTCAGAAAGACACAGGACGCCTGCAGAGGATGGCCTCTGGAGCTCTTTCCAGTTCCTTTATCAGCGGGGGCCATAAGAGTCCTCTGTATTTTTTTTTTTTTTTTTTTTTGGTAATGGATTAACTTGTTGTATCTCTGTACGCTGTGTGGATGTGCCATTTGGAAGGCAGAGGTTGGCCTGCTCATACTCCACCATGAAGTTGTGTGACCAGGTGGGAGAAGGGAAGGGATTTAGAACAGAGCAGGTATAAATGTCCAATTTATTTATTTACCGTATTTTTGGAGTATAAGACGCACCTTTTTTCCCAAAAAACGAAGGTGAAAATCTGGGTGCCTCTTATACTCCGAATGTAGCCCCACCCAGCTTCTCAAACGGAGGTTTCAGGGGCTGAAAAAAGCATCAGAAAAGAAGCTTCAGAAAAGAAGCCCCCAAACAGAGCTTCAGAGGCTTTTTTTTTCTGAAGCTCTGTTTTAGAGGCTTTCAGAGGCAGGAAAAAAAGTTTTTTTCTGAAATAGAGTTTCAGAAGTTTCAGAGGCAGAAAAAAAGCAAAAAAAAAAAAAAGCAAGGCACAGAGCTCATAACCAAGGAACCTGTTGCTAAAATTCACCTCTGGGAACAGCTGACTGGGGGTATTCCAGGAGGCTGATCCACCTGCCAATCAGCTTTTTCTTATTTTCCTCCCCAAAAACTAAAGTGCGTCATATACTCTGAAAAATACAGTAATTAGAAAATTTATATAGCCGCTTTCTTGCTCATGGTTTCTCTAAGTGGATTACAACCAGAAAAGCACAATATAGAAATTAAAAAATAATAATAATTAACTCCCACCTACCCACCCTCGGCGACAGCACACAATTAAATAAGCCAGTTGATGGGCTCCCTCACAATCTGGGTTCCCCGGGACTGCTGGCAAAACCAAGTCTTCAGGGCCTCATAAGACTCCTGCAACTCACACAAGATTCGTTTTTCTCGCCACGTTCATGTACACAACCAAATTAGACTGTGTTGTTTCTCTGTGTCATATAATATATGTGGGTATATACCCATGATAGTGAACGTTTTCCTGCTGAGTGTCCAGAGCATGCCCCAAAATGCAATGAGTGTGCAGCCCCCACACATGCACCCTGCCCCCATGCATGCATGCACAGCCCCCCACATGCTCAGCACCCCCATGCACATGCACATGCGGCCGTCCGCATGCACCCCCATGCATGCATGCATGGCCCCCCGCACACCGCCGCATCCCTGCACATTCGCAGCAGAGACCCCATGACCAGCTGGCCGGAAGGAGGCTTTGAACTAGGGCGCTGAACTAGGGCAATAGCTCACATGCCGACAGAGAAGGCGCTTTGTGCCACCTGTGGCACGCGTTCCATAGGGTTGCCATCGCAGGTTTATACAGTACGTAATCATGTATGTATGCATATATGTATTTATTTAGTCATGTTTATGTAGTGTATATTGAAGGTAGTGACAGCTGAATGCAATGAAATTTCATTTTAATGTATGCTGATTAATGTACATTCAAAGTGACAATATTCTATTCTATTCTATTCTATTCTATTCTATTCTATTCTATTCTATTCTATTCTATTCTATTCTATTCTATTCTATGTACCTCCTTAGGGAACGAGACCAACAATAATCCTTGCATCCCCACTCTTGTGGGTTGGGTAGATGTGACCGGCAAGAGATGGTCCCTCAGATCATCTGGAGGATCATGGATCCCAAGCCGTGATTGGCTCTCCTACATTGGTTCCCCTATTCCACCTCTCTCCTTAAATAGTCCCCATGTTTATGCCAGCTTCAACATTCCACAAAAGTCCCTCCATTTTAGGAAACATCCACTCCGGAGATTTTAAAGGGATATTCCCAACAAAAATGGATTTATCCTAGAATGTGCATTTTGTCAACTGTCAGTTTTAACGTTTAAGGATTCTACCAGGTGTAGGCAGTTGTTGTTTCTGTTCCGGTAACATATACATTAAATTAAATTACGGCATTTTCTACAATGTGGAAAATATCTCAACCTTGCATACAAAGGGAGTTAGAAACATTTGACAGCAAGCTTATTTTCTCTTCAAATGTGAGAGCTAGGAAAGAGAGAAACCAGTTTTATTATGAAACATTCTAATGCAGTTTTAACAATTAACACACCTGAAGTTCTAAGGCGGTAGAGGAGGATAAGACCTTTTCTGTCGAAAAGAGAGATAGTTTGCAAATTGGTTCTTGTATGATCCTGTGACCATAGATGCCAGTGTTATCAACAGGGTTGAGGTCCATAGGACCGTAACAAACCTCCCTGGACATGGCTGCAAGGAGCAAATTGAACCTAGATTGAACAGAAGGATAGCTTGAAAGATGGAGAAAGAACCAATCAAAGAAATACAGGCCAGCAACAACCATCACCCAGATAAGCAAAAATTAACACCAGGATTAATACCAGACCAACAATCAAGCAGCAAACAATAGCCGAATTAAGGTGCTACCAAGAAGAAAACAGCACTCCCACCCATGGCCACAGAGCAAGCCACTGCATATAAGCAGTAATGCCATTCCATTTTAGCACTGATGATGTTACCTAGTTGGGTGATGAACAGTGGTGGAATGCTGCCTATTTAACAATTGGTTCGGTGAGCACACGCTTTGCCCCTAAGGTACTTGCATGCAGTGCTGAAAATGGAGCATTTAGAAGCTCAGCTGCTTACCTTCCAAATCAGCAACGGTAATTAGGACAGCGAGGGGAGGATCAGCTGTGCCGCGCGATTGAGATGAGCTACAAAGCAGGAAATAAAGGACAGAATAGAGCGGGGGCAGAAGGACGGGGCCAACTGATCGTCGGTGCTACCGGTTGAATTCCATCTCTGCTGATGAAATGTCTGGAAGGCAACAACCAACCATCTCAGAGGGGACCAAGGACCCCCTCACTTGCTTAAAGCAGTGAATATGTGAATTCAGTCATTGCAATGCAGACGGTGAGTTCTGGCTTCACTGAAAAATGTACTGATTTTTACTAAGAGATAAAGAGACTTTATTAATCCTTGTTTCCATCAGCCTCTCTTAGGAGCAAATTGGGTGCATTTCTGACTGCTTGATCCAAAGGAGTTTTGCCAGAGGTGTCTGGTGCCTCCAGGAATAGCTGAGCAAGTAGTTTACAGGTAGTCCTCAATTATGACCACAACTGAGCCCAAAATTTCTGTTCCTAAGTGAGACAGTTGCTAAGTGAGTTTTGCCCCATTTTATGACCTTTTTGGCCGCAGTTGTTAAGTGAATCACTACAGATATTCGGTTAGTAACACGTTTGTAAAGTGAATCTGGCTTCTCCATCGACTTTGCTTGTCAGGGTCGCAAAAGGTGGTCACGTGACCCAAAGACACTGCAACCGTCATAAATCTGAGTCAGTAGCCAAGCATTTGAGTTTTGATCACATGACCACAGAGATGTTGCAATGGTTGTAAGGGCAAAAAACCATCATATGTCACTTTTTTCAGCGTCGTAACTTCAAATAGCCACTAAATGAACTCTTGCACGTCAAGGATTATCTGTACTTGTCCCTCTACCTCATGGGCAGAGGTGGTATTCAGCCAGTTCAGACCAGTTCAGGCGAACCGGTAGTGGCCCGCCCACCTGCCTGGACGCAATCCCATCCTATATCACTGTGTTTTTGACTCCACACGCACGTGCGGACGGCACGTGCGAGTGAGTGAATTGCCATGTTTTGTGACGTGTGCTCACATTTCCACTGCTGGGAGAACCAGTTGCTACAGTGTGTCAGTCCCACCTCTGCCCATGGGAGGCTATTTCTATTTTTCTAAACATGCAGTGATGGTGGCTACTCTTCTTTCTCTCGTTTTCTTTCTCAATAGGAAGCGCACTTTCCAACTGCGAGAAGGCACTTTCTATCTCAGGTGCCAAATTGCCAACAAGGAGTAAGGGGGAAAGGTCTGGCTAACCAGAGGAGATCACCTCAGCTATCCAGCCACAGGAAAATGATCCCCAAATCTCTTTTTTTTTTAGCGAAGCATCTAATGGCACAAGGGCCTCCCAGGTGAGGTCAGGCTGCAGACAGCCACAGAAGCCAGAAAAGCCATGGAATTAAGCAAAATTGGAAAGCAGGCAGAAGCTAACAATCTTGAAAAGTACATTATTTTTCTTAAGAGATCATTGAGGTCAGAACGTTGCTACCATCCATTTCCGGCTGGAGACAAAATTTTGCTGACAAATTGACCTTTAAATGAGAATTTTTCTACTCTTTTCATGCTTTTTTCCCTGGATTGGCAAGTCTCCCCTTTCATTTCATTCAAACCCCTTCCCCCCCCCCCCCACTTTCCTTGTGTGATTTCTCTTTGTATTGCCCCAATATTTTTCATTCCTTTTTCTGAGACAAAATTATATTGATACGGTAGGTTTCTTCCTTTTCCTACCAGCCAGAATTATTATTATGTTTTCTTTTGAATCAGCATTTTCCTTTACATAGGCCCACTTCATCAATTTAGGAGATTAGCCCATTTTAACCCACAATATATTAGATCAGAAGCTGATCATAGGTTAAGCCACAGAATGCCAAATTAGGGTTATCGATAAGTAAAAATAGCCTATTGAGTGATGCAGCTGGCAATATGCAACCCAAACACTCTTTGCATAACATTCACATACCCATCAAATCTGCATTACATTTGTGTTTCCTTGAAGTCCCAGTGAACTCTTCTCCAGGAGAGCCTTCTGCATATGCTCAGAAGCCTGTTCCGAATGCTTCCACAGTTAGTTAAAACACACTCCAAGGCAATGGCAATATCAACGGCGACGTGCGAACAAGGGTGAGTGCAGTGGTAAAATCCAATTTTTTTACTACCGGTTCTGTAGGCATGGCTTGGTGGGTGTGGTGTTGCTTGGTGGGTGTGGCTTGATGGGCATGGCAGGGGAAGGATACTGCAAAATCTCCATTCCCACCCCACTCCAGGAGAAGGATACTGCAAAATTCCCATTCCTTCCCCACTCTGGGGCCAGCCAGAGGTGGTATTTGCCAATTCTCTGAACTGCGCAAAATTTCCGCTTCTGGTTCTCCAGAACCTGTCAGAACCTTCTGGATTTCACCCCTGGGTGAATGCAGTCTGGATGCGCTGGCAAGAACTTACTTATGTAACGGATGAATGCCAACCCATCTTGAATCTTAGACTTAAAAGACAACCATCCGCCCTGTTGCACTATATGGCACTGAATGCTGGGTAGTAACAACAGGAGCCGAAAGCTTTTTCCATGCCATGGAAATGCAAATGCTCCGTTGGATATCGGGCATCTCCCTTCTTGACCACATCACAAATGACACCATTCGGCAACATTTTGGTGTGGCACCAATTATAAGAGAAGATGAGAGAAGGCCTGCTCTGCTGATATGAACATGTCCAGAGAGCAGCACCTTCCATCATGGCCAAGACTGCCTACCAACTAGAAGTCAATAACCGGCAACCTCACTGGCATCCAAAACAGAGATGGCAAAACACCATCAACAAAGATATGCAAGTGGCATTCAATGGTCCGAAAAGTGGACCCTGCACTTGCAGGAATATGCTAGGAAGAAGGAAAGGAGGAGGGGGGGGGAAGGAGGAGGAGGAGGAGGAGGAGGAGGAGAAGGAGAAGGAGAAGGACGAGGAAGAGGAGGAGAAGGAGAAGGAGAAGAAGGAGGAGAAAGAGAAAGAGAAAGAGAAAGAGAAAGAGAAAGAGAAAGAGAAAGAGAAAGAGAAAGAGAAAGAGAAGAAGGAAAGGAAAAGGAGAAGGAGAAGGAGAAGGAGAAGGAGAAGGAGAAGGAGAAGGAGTTAGTTAAAACACACTCTGCTAGAGAGTAGTTCCCTGAGGATGGACTCCAGCGTAAGTCTGAAAGCTCAGAAGACTAAACCTCTGGTCCCGGTGACCGATCCAGATTGGATGCTGCAACATTATCCTGGGATAACGTATATTTGCCTTAATTTGTGAGTTAATTAAAACAGTCCGAAGAGGTTTCTGCCCTTACATACACATTGATTAATAGCTTCTTCCAGCTACTAGAACCACTGAATGTGTATTTGGAGGAAAACCAAAGGAATATGACTGCTTTGTTTTGTTTTTTTTTTAGAAAAAGATGGCGGGCTGCCTTCTGGAAGCCACTTCAAAGGGAAGATTTGTACTTAGCTTTGTCCGAGCCGAAACCCGTCTTTGAAGTTTTGCGCAGCCAACTTTGTGCGCACAACGGGGACGTCTCTATCTACCTCCGCTTTGCCCGGAAGATGCCAAAAGCGGGCTTAGCCTCGCTGCCCCCCCCACACCCAAAGGAAAAGCTTAAAAAATAGATGATCTCTCGTTTGCAAGCTGCAAGCACTGCTCCCGTTTCCCCGAAAAGCAGCTTAACAGAGGAGAGTGAGGGGAGGGGGGGGGGGAAGAAAGACCGAGAAAAGGATGAGAGAGTGGTTCATGTGAAGAGATGACAGGTTGATCTGTTGGGAATCTTGTTGATTCCCGAAAGGCCATTCGGAACTCACCAGCAACCAGGTGCATCCCTGGAATTAGGCCCAGGTCTGAATCCATCTTCAGTGGTGACCTCACCGACTAAGGGGGTTTATCATTATGTGCTATCCTACGCCTGAGCTGCAAACATTTGCTTTGCTTGGGTATTAACAAGCCTCTTTCATTCATGCAGGCTTTGATCGCATGCCAGTTTGCAAAGCTGACATTTAAGTAGCCTCTGTGTGTGTGTGTGTGTGTGTGTGTGTACACACACCCAAGCCATGACAATAAGAAGCAAAAAAAGAAAGAAAGCGAAGATAAAGCGAGCTACAAACTTCAAACAGCTAAAGGCTACAAGCAGATGAATCACATGGTGTACATATGGCAATGCTATACAAGATTGGATCCCAGGTGTGTGTTTTTGTGTGTTTGGAAGGGAAGGTGACACATTTTCTGTATCGCTTCCCATCTAAATATCCTCTCAGGGAGGGGGGTTGGGGGTAGGAATTACCAGGTGAACTTGAGGAAATGGTGAGGCTCTAGAGCAGGGATATTCAACCTTGGCAACTTTAAGGCTCATGAACCTGTGGGTTTGAAAAATTAAGGATGTTTTTTTTTTCCCCTCCCTATATATAATGCTCGAATAATTTTTTAAAGTATTGTTGAAAGTGAATTTTATTTTTTTTATTTTTTTTAATTTATTGTTGAAAGTGAATTTTATTTTTTTATTATTATTTTTTTTAATTTTCAAAAAAACCTTTATTAAAATCTAAAATATTAAAATACTAATACAAATACATCTGTAACAAAAAATACATCCATGATAGTTGTACAATTCAACGTCGTTCCAACAGGACACAAATCTTAACTCTATTCATATCTTCTCAGATATTCCTTCTTGGTCAAATATATGTAAGCACAATTTATGTCTTATTTTGATCTATATATTTCCTATTTTTATTTTCTATCCATTGATACCAGTTTTCCCAGGCTGGGTAATATTCCGAGTCTTCCTTGTTCTTGAATTCTATAGTTAAGTTTGTCCAAGTTTGAAAGCGAATTTTAAAGCATGTACGTTAAGAGGAGGTTAAACAAGAGTCAAGTTTTTAAAAAGATGTATTTAGAACATATTGACTTTAGAAATGTTTTTAAAGGACAGTTTTAATGTTTTAAAATTTAGAAAAAGCATTTTTTCCCCTTTAGGGTTAAAATATCCCCAAAAACATAGTGAATTTTATTCCTGTAAATGATGACAGCCTATAAAGGGTAACGAGCAAGCAGAAATATATATTATTTCCCACAGCAAGGAAAAGCAGAGATAGTTAAATTGATTCTTTTATCTAAAGACAAGAATAGATTTAATTTTGTTTCCATTTGGAAATCGCTTCCAGACTTTGTGGTGGTGATGGGGGGTGGGGGTGGGAATGAAATTTTGATTTTGTTGTTGTTGTTGATTAGATAGGTTTGTTGTTATCGAAATGGCTAGTACGTCAATTTACAACATTTCATTTAGGCACAGTTCAAAATTGCAACGCCACTGAAAAAAGTGACTTATGACCGTTTTTCACACTTACAACCATTGCAACATCCCAATGGTCACATCAGTGGTGGGTTCCTCCCGGTTCAGCCGGTTCCCCTGAGCCAGTAGCAGTGACGATATGACATCACTCGCCACAGCCAACCTGCTGTGGGACAACTCACCATAGTCAACTCACTTGGGAAATTTGTCAAGGGACAGGAGTTACACTAATATCAACAAAATGGTGGAATGGAATCATTAAAGAAAGGATATAAAAGGAAGGACAAAATGCAATGTGAATGACAAAAATTAAAATATTTTTTTATTATTTGAAATAATTATATTGAATTGTTGAATTTTCCTGTCGTGAGTTATCCTATAGCAGGGGTGTCAAACCAGGGGTGAAATTCACTTACCTTCCCTATCGGTTCGCCAATGTCTGCACGCCGTTGACATCTGCCGTCTGCGCAGAGGTTTAAAATGTCACAAAAAAGTCATGACATCCGTGCAGGTGGGAGAAGCCTCCCGCAGCTGCCGCTACCGGTTCACCCAATCCAGATATAACTGGCTGGATTTCATCCCTGTGTCAAACTCAAGGCCTAGGGGCCGGATGCGACCCACATAGTGCTTAGATCTGGCCCGTGAGGATGCCCTGGAAACAATAAAGGACTGGCCCGCAGTGCCTCTGCCAGTGTAAACAGAGCTCAGGAGGGCCATGAATTCCTTTTTTGCTGGGAGAGGGTTGCAGGAGGCCGTCACAGCTGAAAACGGCATCCCCTCCCAAAGTCCATTTTCTCTGGCAGAGTGCTCAGGCCACCACAGGTGCCCCACGACACAAGTGATGTTGAGCTGGCCATGCCTACCCTGGCCAAGCCCACTCCTCCCCCAAGGTCAAACACAACCCTGATGCAGCCCTCAATGAAATCAAGTTTGACACGCCTGCGCTACAACAAATTGGCCATGACAAGTTAGTCGCAGCATTCTGGCTGTGGAATTCTGCGAGTTGAAGTCCACACAATTTCATGTGCCAAGGTTGAGGAACACTGCTATATAATTAGGATTAAAGTCAGATTAGGGCTACTTATGGTTCTGGAAAACCTGGAGGTCTTTTAAAAGTATGAAAGCTTGTGTCAGGGTTCCAAGTAACACCCTCAACAAAAGAAGACTCTGAGGCTTGAAGTTCCTCAAAGTTCCATTTTATTAGCACATCTAGGAAAACCCAAATCTGAAAGCTTCCAGGTTTTCCCCACCCAAAAGAAAGTCCAAGTCCCTGCCCAGCAGCCACATGTCCATCACATGATCTAATCCAAGCACTGTCTCAACTGGAGATGCCTTCTAGTCACACCTCTCCAGGTGCAGGGTAAGATGTCCTTGACTCTCTGAGAAAGGAATATTATTATGACTATATATCACCCTGGCTCCATACAATCCCCCCCTCCCAGTTTCCCACAACAGTAAATGTGGCAGGCCTGAAGGCCCAATGCAAAAGATGGCTTCCCGGCCTGACAGTTTCAACATTGTAATAGGGTGTTACACACTTCAAAAATGATTCAGAAATGATTCACACAAGCCTGGCTATGTGTCTTTTGTGGGAAAAAAAAGTGACTTAGGACCATTTTTCACCCTTACAACATTACAGCATCCCCATGCTCTTATGATCAAAATTCAGACACTTGGCAACTGACGCATATTTATGACCGTTGTGCAATGTCCTGAGATCTTTTGTGACCTTCCTACAAGCAAAGCCAATGGAGAAGCCAGATTTGTTTAACAACCATATTACTAAGTTAACAACTGCAGTGATTCATCTAACAACTGTTTCAAGAAAGGTCATAAAATGGGATAAAATTCATTTCACAACTTTTTCACACAGGGACAATAATTTTGGGCTCAGTTGTGGTCATAAATCGAGAACTAGTGAAGTCATTATTATTTTTTTTATTTCATTTTATGCAATTTGTATGCCGCCCTATCTCCGTAGACTCAGGGCGGCTCACAACAAATAAAAAACAAACCCAACAAACATAGAATACATACACAAAGTATGCAAATATATAAATATATAATTCAAAACATATTAAAACCCACTAAAATAATCAACCCCCTCAGTCCGGGTTGGGACTGAGGCAAATTGGCCACCAGAACTGGTCCAGATTTTCTTGACCAGCCAATTTTCCCCCCCAATGTATTAATCTTCCCATTTCTATTCTATTGCATTTGCTATGTTTCAGCGGTTCTATTTTTTTTTCTTATGTATTTAAATATTGGTGTGTGTGTATTGGAATGTGTGTGCATTAGGAGAGGGAGCTAACTTGCAGCCTGACTTTCAAAGCTTATCAGGAGTAAATTAGGGCTGTAGCTGTCTATTTGCATATAAAATATAGCTCTATTGTCTATTGCACGTTGAAATGATACGGACATGTAAAAAAAAATTGACTGATATTTGTAGAGGCTGGCTGTTTAACTCTGAGGAAAGATAGAGTCGTAATTGGTACAGTGAAAATTAGTTTTGAGAAATTGTCGATGTGCTTGTGTGTGCATGGATGCCTGCCTGCCTGTATGTGTTCAGAAGGGGTGGGGGAAGAGTATACAAGAACATCTCAAAGGTTTAAAATTGATGGCTAATTGTTCCCCCACAAATTTTTAATTGTTTGCTTCTATGAGATTAGGTAGTCACTGGCAGAAATCATCTTCTTTCTGTTTTGTTTGCGAAGACCTTCGAAGATCTTCTTCTTACAAGATAATTGAATGGTTGCGAGACGATTACAGCTTGACTTGGAAGAGACGTAGAAGTAAATGGCATCTTGTAGTTGTATAAAATAATTGCCATTTTAGAGGAAGCATCTTAACACTTTCCTGGAGATGTAACCAAATCAAATCAGTCACTCGGCTTCTGTGAAGAACAGAAATGAATCTGACTACATTGGTCCGTTGTACGTTCACATAGGATTTTAAACTATCAATGAAAAGACGTCGCCCCAAAGGGCAGCTGTGGCCCAGACACTTCGCACAGAAGGAGCACCAGATTCAGGTCTCAACCACAATGCCTAAAGCAGCTTTTCTTGGATGAGAAATGAAACGTCTTCAAAGAAAAGAAAAAAAAGAAAATCCAGTTGCCTCTTGAAAAAACACCTTTGGGACAACCATGACCTGGATGACTGAGACTCTCCATAGACACAGTGCCTAAAGAAGGGTGTCATTGTTTTAACCATACACAGTGGCTCAGTGGCTAAGATGCTGAGCTTGTCGATCGAAAGGTCGGCAGTTCAGCGGTTCGAATCCCTAGCGCCACGTAATAGGGTGAGCTCCCATTACTTGTCCCAGCTTCTGCCAACCTAGTAGTTCGAAAGCAGGTAAAAAATGCAAGTAGAAAAATAGGGACCACCTTTGGTGGGAAGGTAAAAGCATTCTGTGCTCCTTTGGCGTTTAGTCATGCCGGCCACATGACCATGAAGACGTCTTCGGACAGCGCTGGCTCTTCAACTTTGAAACGGAGATGAGCACCGCCCCCTACAGTCGGGAATGACTAGCACATATGTGCGAGGGGAACCTTTACCTTTACCTTTACTCTATCCACTGCAGGATGAAGGCCTCTTCTGCCTTTTTCCAACCAATACGGTCCTGAAGTTTCCTTTGCCAATTGGGCCCACAATGCTTCCTGATGTCCATCTTGTTTTTAGGTTTCTTTCGTGGATGCTTTATGTCAAGTGGGATCCATTCTGAGCTGTGGATGAGCCACGGTGGCACAGTGGTTAAAGTGCAGTACTGCAGGCTACTTCAGCTGCCTGCAATTTGGCGGTTCAATTCTCACCAGGTTCAAGGTTGACTCAGCCTTCCATCCTTCCGAGGTGGGTAAAATGAGGACCCAGATTGTTGGGGGCAAATATGCTGACTGTGTAAACCACTTAGAGAGGGTTGTAAAGCACTGTGAAGCGGTATATAAGTCTAAGTGCTACTGCTATTCTACGACTGCCTTGGTCCAGCTGCCATCAGTTCTTCTTGCTATGCGTCCAGCCCATTTTCATTTCAATTCTATTATGATTGTGAGGTTAGTGTTGTAGTTGTAGTTGTCCTATAACTAACTTAGTTGTAGGAAGTTAGCACCCACTTTCCTACAGCATATGTTTCCTGCCAGCATATGTTAGAGCAAGCAGCACACACTGATCAAAAACTTTTCTATTTAGTCATAGGGGGAGGTTGTTCTTGAAAATTACACTCAGAAAGAAGGGCATAACAACTAGTTTTTAATCTGGGATGGGGGGAATCAAATGTGCTCTTTGACCAGCATGCCATGGGAGGGAGGGATCCTCCCAAAGTGTGGGGCAAAACAAAAACGAATTGTATGAATGGAAACTTAAGCACAATTACAGGTAGACTTCTTCTTACAACCATAACTGAGCCCAAAATTTCTAAGTGACAATGTCTAAGTGACTTTTGTCTCATTTTATGACCTTTTATTGTGATTCATTCATACAATTTGTTTTTGTTTTGCCCCACACTTTGGGAAGATCCCTCCCTCCCATAGCATGCTGGTCAAAGAGCACACTTAATTCCCCCCATCCCAGGTTAAAAATTAGTTGTTATGCCCTTCTTTCTGAGTGTAGCCCCGCCCACCCTCTGGCCCCCACCCTTTGGCCTCTGCCTCGCAGCAGTTACCTCCGTGCAAGCAAACAGCAACAAAAAACAGCTCCTTTCAGCTTCAGCAAAGCCTAATTAGCACAAGTTGATTGGATTTGTCTCCTGATTTGCTCTCAGTTGTTTTGCGCAGGGCTCTGCTGCTTGCTGCAAAGAGGTAAATTGCTGGAACAGATTTTTTTTTTCCCTTGTGCTAATCAAGCTATGCTGAAAACAAAAATGAAAGTAAAGCGGGCTTTTTGTTGTTTGCTGCAATGAGGCAAAATTGCTTAGCGGCAGAGGGAGATTTCTTTTTCTTCTTTTCCTCACCAAAAAAGGTAGGTGCGTCTTATACTCCTGTGTGTCTTATACTCCAAAAATACAGTAAATAATACACAATTCTTCTGTACTATTAAACACTTTTACAACTGGGGAGAAAGAATTAAGGTTCTGAGTGTTATGATTGACCCTCAAAAACTCTGTATGTTCTTCAGTAATGGAAAACCACCATCAGGGAAGTAGGCTACCATTCTAGTGGTAGAAACTGTGGTGTCCATATCTTCTGAGTAAGAGCTAGCAATGCAAGAGAACATACTCAGATCATATCATGAAAAGAATCAATGTTGGACTGAAAAAAATCCTCTATTTTTCCCATTTTTCACCCTCCCCAAGGCTCTGTGCATGCCCTGCACTTACCTGCATCCAAAATGGGCTACGTGGGGACTCCTGGGAGGGTCGGAGTGGGAGGGGCCAGCTAGGAGTGGGATTTGGGGGTTCTCCAAACTGCACAGAATCTTAGCTAGAGGGTCTCCCAAACACCTGCGAACCTCCAGCAGCCCACCACTGCGGCTATTAAGAAAGATTGAATCTGTCTTCTGCCTCTAAAAACATTTTTCTCCATTTTTCCTTTAGGGAAATATAATATTCTGCCTTTTTAATATTTCCCATAATTTTTCATTCTTCTAGGATACGGGCTTCCCACAGCAGGAAAGGAAGGAAGGAAGGAAGGAAGGAAGGAAGGAAGGAAGGAAGGAAGGAAGGAAGGAAGGAAGGAAGGAAGGAAGGAAGGAAGGAAGGAAATAGAGTTGCCAGGTGTCCACTATTTGAGCGGACAGTCAACTTTTTTCACATTATGTTCACTATTTTTTTTCACAAAATAGTGGACATTTTTTTTATTCAAAAGCTTTATGATAAAATGGTACGTAATCTAAAGCTGTGCACTCTAAGAGAATAAGGATAGGAGAATCGTGTTTAATCTTTTTTTTCATAAGTTAGAATGAGACAAAGATTGAATATCCATTGAACTCGATTCTCTGAAAAAATTAATGATGAGATTAAAATAAAAAATATATTATAAAATTATGTACAGTTCACATTTTTAAAATGTATTGTAGCTTGTGTCGACTGACCTAAAATGGCGTCGAGTGATGAGAGTGACAGCGGCAAGATTTTTGCATGTGATCTTCACATTATCATGTGTAAGCTGCGTGATTCTTTGCAAAAAAAATACGATGAGCAGTTTTTTGGAATGACAGTTTTATTTGCCTTACGTAAAAAACATTTGCCTGAGAATGCCGTGCAAAAGTTCAAGAAAGAAGCCATCAACGTGTATCAAAGAGCCATTACGTACCTAGAAAAGTGGTATAATTTCACCAATTCAGTATATGAGACGCTAAGTTGTTTCAATCAAATTGATCGCAATAATCCTCCAACTTTAGAAGAAATGACAAACATCTGGTTATTATCACCATGACGAGAAGAACTTCCACCCAACACTCTCTTCGATGAAATTTCTGCCTTAGAAGTTTATGTTCATCTGCAGGGTGATTCATCCCTTGATAAGTGGACGTACTTTTTCAAGAAAGAGCCAGTTCTGAGTTTACTGAAACTGTTCCAGTATTGTGCATCAATTCCGGTATCAAATGCAAACGTTGAACGAATTTTCAGCGTCATGGGAAATTTGTGGACTGACGAACGTAACCGACTGCTTGTACCATCAGTTCGAAGTGAACTTTGTATATTTTTTAATATTTCTCAACATTGTACTGAAATTAAAGAATTATTCCCTAAACACTAAGAATTGATCAAAGCTGCACAGTCAAATAAAAAATACACACAACAGCAAAGTAAAATGTAATTTAATATTTTACATATTATTATAATATATTTGATGTTTTGAATTTTAAGTAAAGTTTTGAAGTGATTATTTTAATACATGTTAAAATGTTTGTAAGAAAATATATAATTTAATTGTAATTTTTTTTAAAAAAAAATTTACTACTTAACACCCCCACACACACACACCGCCGCTTGTCCACTATTTTTTGGAAGCAGACCTGGCAACCCAAGGAAGGAAGGAAGGAAGGAAGGAAGGGAATCAGTGTTTTCATAGCACAGAAGAAGTGACTATTTTTGCAGGAAAATATTGATCTGTCTGGAACATGGGCCTAAGATTTCAGTTTATACAGGCTTGGCTTTCTTCTGTATGCTGAATGTCAGCCATACAGAACATAATTAAAAATAAATAACAAACATGATCAGACATGGAAACCAAACCATGCATTCAGCATATGTTTGGAAGTCTAATAGCAGATCTTCAAGCTGTGCCTTCTGGAGAGTATCTGTGTTTTGAAAAACTAAGCTAACTATGAAAACGTTCTGAAATGGTTTACAGATTCATAAAATTCCTCAATACACAGATGGGTACTTAGCTTTGTTGTCATGGTGGAATTGTGATTTTTTTTTCCTGATATACAATTTTTAAAAAATATATAAATGCACTCTTTTGGTGTATGTTTTTTGCTGTTCAGAGGGCTCACATTAGACCTGCTGGTGAGACAGAAAGAATTATGATTAGCTAATAGTAGAAATTAAAAGGGAAAGCATTACATTTAAAAGAAAGATGAAAAAAAATGCTGGCACTCTATTTTACAAGCAAATATTGCAGTGGTGAAATCCAAATTTTTTACTACCGGTTCTGTGGGGGTGGCTTGGTGGGGTTGATGTGGCTTGGTGGGAGTGGTTCGGTGGGCATGGCAGGGGAAGGATACTGCAAAATCTCCATTCCAACCCTACTCTGGGGCCAGCCAGAGGTAGTATTTGCCAGTTCTCAGAACTACTCAAAATTTCCACTACCGGTTCTCCAGAACCTGTCAGAACCTGCTGGATTTCACTCCTGAAATATTGCTACTTTCCCTCCCTAATCCTATGCTAAAATTCATCAGGCAATTTCATAAGTGAAGGAGGGTTTTAAAATATATATATATAATCTGATTTTCAGAATGAGTCAGAATTTCTTTTGAATTTCTCTTGGAGACATTCATAATGATGGTGTAAAAGTGGAGGAGGGTATTCCTGCCAATTTAGCTATTTGATTTTAAACATCTTTCTGTCACCCCAAAACCTCTCTGGATATTTATACTTCCCACTGGGGAAAAAGCTTTGGGAGATTTCTTCAGTAATTATTTTTCTGAGATTTAAATGACGTCTCAGAAGCTAGGGAGAAATTCTTGTACAAAAGAAAACAGGATAGCCACACAGAAACTCTAGTGCTCCTATTAGGTAGTGAAAAAGGATTTTCTAGATCAGAGATCTCCAACCAGGCAACTTTAAGACCTGTGGACTTCAACTCCCAGAATTCCACAGCCAGCAGTGAGATGGCACTGAGAAAATGGATTTATGAGCGTTTTTTCAATTATGATCATTTTAGCATCTCCGTGGTCCCATGATTATGCTTGGCAACTGGTTTGTATTTATGACAGTTACAGTGTTGTAAATACGGGTAAGTCAATGGGGAAGCCAAATTCACTTAACAACCGTGTTATTAAGTTAACATCTGCATTGATTTGCTTAACAATGGCAGGAAGAGCAGTTGTAAAATGAGGAAAATTCGCTTAAAGCCACAGAAATATTGGGCTCAGTTGTGGTTGTTAGCTTATTGTTACTTATTGTGTGGATTCTATATGTTTTGGCGAAACTGGAGTGACGCACTTAACGGTATATTGTACACATTTGCCTGATCAATCTGATCAATCCATCTATCATCAATACATCGTTTTGGAGTTTTGGTTTCTCTCTGTAGTTTTGATGCTTTCCTGGCTGGTTTTGAAAATCAGAAGATCGGAGCCTCTCAAGATAGCAATAGACTTATATACCGCTTCATAGTGCTTTTACAGCCCTCCCTAAGCGGTTTACAGAGTCAGCATCAGTGGTGGGTTGCCCCCGGTTCGGACCAGTTCACAAGAACCAGTAGTAAAACCAGTGGAAGGCTCCACCCACTGACCCGGATGTCATCAGGAAGCTTTTGCGCATACGCATAAGAGCACGCACAAGAGAGAGAGAACGAAGCGAGCGCTCGCGCATGGCCCCATTGCGAGCCAGTAGTAAAGGTAAGTAGAACCCATCCCTGATCAGCGTATTTGCCTCCAAAAGTCTGGGTCCTCGTTTTACCGACCTCGGAAGGACGGAAGGCTGAGTCAACCTTGAGCCGATGAGATTTGAACTGCCGAACTGCAGCTAGCGGTCAGCTGAAGTGGCCTGCAGTGCTGCACTCTAACCACTGCGCCACCTCGGCTCTGATGCAATGGATTTACCTCAGAAGTTAGAAACGTGGCTTCCTTGTGTAATAGATGCCTGTTTTACTACTTTCAGCCTGGAGTCGATTGCATCGCTCAACTTTGATTTTATTTCCCCTTCATGTTGGGTTTTTTTTTAAATGCAAGAGGACACCAGGTAAGCAGAGTAATTACAGATTTCTCATCTCCTTTATGGTCTATCAGAAGTCTGCTATTGCATATGAAGCCCGCACAGCATATATTTAATGTCAGCTTCAGAAAAAGAAACACTTTCACAAGTTCTCATTGAGTGACACGTTTGAAATGACATCGGTTTCTAGCTTTAAAACCCATTGTTATTAGATCTCTGTTGCTATTTATGTTGAGAATATGCACATGGATGTCAAAACAGTATATCAACTTTGCTGATTGGCTGCACCCACCACCTGTTGCCACGGCAACCAAACAATTGCTTTTAATCTTCTGCCCTAAACTGCCTGATTTAGTGTTGTTTGTTTCTTTACATAGTTGAAGTTTCAGGCTGAAATTCTTTTCCTAATATGAATCCAGAGAGGTGAGAAAGTGTCTCTGTGTGTGACTTATTAGTTAATGCAGGTTTCCGAGTTCACAAGGCTACAGAGCTTAGCTAGATTTGAACTCCAGGCTTTTAAAAGCATCCTTAATGGGACTTGCAAAAAGCAGGAATACTACTTACTAAAATCCAAGTATATTATGTCCACAGTATTTCGCTGGTCCACTAACTTAGTTGCTTTGTCAAAGAATGAAAAAAAAAAAAGAAAGATTTGTTTGGCATTATCTGATTTTGACAAACAGATGTTGGTTTCTGGTTGTAAGTTTGCTTGCTTCTAGGCATTCGTAGGTCTGTTTGATTGTTCTGATGGTTGCTTGTTGTTATCATTGTTGTCGTTATTGTTATTTTCCAGAATCTTTCCAGGTATTGATGTCAGACTGATTGGTCTATAGTTTCCCGGATCTGTTTTTTTCCGCCCTTTTTGAAGATGGGAACCTCATCAGCTCTTTTCCATACTCTGTGTATGTTTGAGAGGGAGGGAGGGGGGAGAGAGAGAGAGAGAGAGACAGACAGACAGATCATGGATAGATAGGATAGATGCTAGATGGATAGATAGATGTTAGATAGATAGGTGATAGATAGGATTCATAGATGCTAGATCAGTGGTGGGTTGCCCCCGGTTCAGACCGGTTCTATAGAACCGGTAGTAAAACTGGTGGGAGGCTCCACCCACTGACCCTGATGACATTAGAGATGATCTGCACATGTGCAGAAGCAAGGCGTGTGCACAAGCAAAGCGAGCGCACTCAAGCGATCCCATTGCGAACCAGTAGTAAAGGTAAGTAGAACCCATCCCTGTGCTAGATAGGTGATGGATAGATAAATAGGTGATGGATAGATAAATGATAGCGGAGAGAGGAGAGAGGAGAGAGGAGAGAGGAGAGAGGAGAGAGAGAGAGAGAGAGAGAGAGAGAGAGAGAGAGAGAGAGAGAGAGAGAGAGAGAGAGAGAGAGAGAGAGATGGATCTCCAAAGTTAAAAGCTTTTGTTCCAGGTATGTAAACAAAAGGATTAAGCTTGTACGCTAGTTAGCTGGCAGTCTGAGATCACTTCCATACAAGGTGTTTGCCATGCCCCGGATAAGCTCCATATCCCTGTGATCTCATTCCACTGTGAGATGAGATGATTTAATTCTGGTTTATTAAAAGGGCTAGCAGAATCACTCTGAAACTGGACCTGAGGGAGCACAGAAGCACATGGAGGGGTACACAACTCCCTTAAAGGCCATCGCTGGTCATTTTTAAACCGCCTGGGTGTGTTTGTCTCAAGGATTTTTTATTTTATTTATTTGTATCCTACTTTTATTATTTTTTGCAAATAACTCAAACATATCCGACATACCTTCTTCCTCCTTTTTTCCTCCTCAAAACAAGATGCCTGCAAACTGAGGTGGGCTGAGAGAGAGTGACTCACCCAAACTCACTCGGCTTTCATAGGTAAGGCTAAAACTCTCTCTGCAGGGATTGGCCCAAAGTCACTCAGCTGGCTTTCATGCCCATGGTGGCACTAGAATTCACAGTCTCCTGGTGATTGGCCCAAAGTCTCTCAGCTGGCTTTCATGACTAAGATGGCACTAGAATTCACAGTCTCCTGGTGATTGGTCCAAAGTCCCTCAGCTGGCTTTCATGCCCATGGTGGCACTAGAATTCACAGTCTCCTGGTGATTGGCCCAAAGTCCCTCAGCTGGCTTTCATGACTAAGATGGCACTAGAATTCACAGTCTCCTGGTGATTGGCCCAAAGTCACTCAGCTGGCTTTCATGCCCATGGTGGCACCAGAATTCACAGTCTCCTAGTGATTGGCCAAAAGTCCCTCAACTGGCCCTCATGACTAAGGTGGAACTTCAATTCAATCTCCTGTTTTGTAGCCTGGTGCTTTAATGACTAGACCAAACTGGCTCTTGTTAGTGTAGAATTTCAGACGGGCACTATGAATAAAATATATAGATTGATAGTACAGCCCAGAAGTTGCAAAGGTGGAGCAGTGTTAAACCCTTGGCTGGGATTTCTCAACCTTGGCAAATTGAAGTTGTGTGAACTGCCAAAATTCCTCAGTCAGCATAGTGATGTCCTTGTTGCCTTCCAAGCTAGACAAACAATGGTGGTCATTCATGCCCACCCACAGACCTTCCTCTTTTCAACTGTGTGGAGCTTATAAATTCCTCATCCAGAGAAAAATAAAGGGGGAAATTGCTACCATTTTTAGTGATGATGCCAAAATGATACCACCTGCATAGTAACTTCCTTATCTACTTATCTCTGGTTATATGTCATGGTTATCCATGCTTATGTAAAGTCAAGTCATTTGCATGTTTATGCCATCCCACATGTGATCCCACTGGCCCCTCCTCCTTTGGCCATGCTGTGATATTGAAAAACACATTGAGGAGGGACACATACATTTTGGGCTGGATCATCAAAATTACCAGTAAATTCAAGAATAGAGATGGAAGCATCTCTATTCCAGAGGCCTCCCGACTGTCCATCCCCCATCAAAAAAAAAAAAAGAAAGAAAGAAAAGCATCATCATAATCTCAAGAATTATTTGTGAAAGTAAAACCACCTGGACGTGGCCTGGATGTGGTGAAATGGTTGTTAACCCAGCCTACTCAGTATTTCCTACACCAACAGGACGTTCTTCCACATTTCAAACTCCAATCTTTCTCATCCATACCTGGAGATCTAGAATTTGAAAATGGAAGCATTAACATGGTACACAGGCTCTACTGCTAAGATGTTTATTTGCTTGCTTTTAGAATAGAATATGGAATGGAATGGAATGGAATGGAATGGAATGGAATGGAATGGAATGGAATGGAATGGAATAACAGAGTTGGAAGGAAGAGAAGAGGAGAATGGAATGGAATGGAATGGAATAACAGAGTTGGAAGTGATAGGATAGGATAGGATAGGATAGGATAGGATAGGATAGGATAGGATAGGATAGGATAGGATAGGATAGGACAGGACAGGACAGGACAAGGACAGGACAGAACAGGACAGGACAGGATACAATAGAATACAGAATGGAATGGAATGGAATAGAACATAATGGAATGAAATGGAATGGAAAGAGAATTGGAAGGAACCCTGAAGCTCCAATCCCTACATGGGAGGGCAGGGGCGGGCCGACGGGAGGGCAGGGGTGGGGGTGGACCCATCCACAATTTCCGCTACCAGTTTGGCCAAACTGGCTGAATACCACCTCTAGTGAGCATCCACAACTGAACAGGAACAAAAACTTCAAGTTCCCTGCTGCCAGCCCAACCCCTTAACCATTATATAAAATAGTGGGCAGAGAGAAGAAGTAGGACACTAAAAACTGGTTCTTTCTTCTTTATTTAGCTCCAGCAAACGCAATGACAATGTGAGCTGCAGCAGCTCCTTTTAAAGTGTTCACAGATTCAGCCTCTGACGCGCACTTAATTTTCCCGCTCTGACTTCGGACCACTGACTTCGGATCCTTACATCAGTCCATTCGATATCTAACACTTTACATCACACTGTCTTTGGATATGTGATAGATATGATGATATAAAAGCCTTGGTGGTGCAGCAGCTTAAAGTGGTGTTAAAGTGACACCAGCTGCCTGCAATTACTGCAAGTTAGAATCTCACCAGGCTCAAGGTTGACTCAGCCTTCCATCCTTTCAAGGTAGGTAAAATGAGGACCCAGATTGTGGGGGCAATAAGCTGACTTTGTATAAAAAAGAACACCGCTTGGGGGGGGGGGCGAAAGCCCTACTAAGCAGGTATATACAAAAGTATGAAGGCTATTGCTTAACACATTGTAAGCCGCCCTGAGTCTCCGGAGAAGGGCGGCCTATAAATTAATTTTTTTAAAAAAAAATCCTCCTCATGAATCTAATTCACAAGTATTACTGATTGGGGGTTTTTCATCTCATGATAAAATCCTCAAACAGAAAATGTTCATCTGAATTAGTTGTAGCCTCTCTGTTGAAATATCTTCGTTGGATAAGTAATAGAAAGTAGATTGAACTTTGTAGAGAAATGGTTAAATGCAATTTTTTCTACATAAATGTAAATAGCATAACAATCTCTGATATTTTTATAAATATATAACCTTGATCTCTACCATTCTGGGCAAGAATTGGCTTGCAAATGCAACAAAGCACATTGATAAATTCAACAATTGTGCAAGATGACACTCTGTAGGAACCCTTTCATGTATTAATTTCAACAGGCGTAACCTAACTTCGCTTTAGAAACAAGGCAGAATGCATAAACGAGAACACAAATCAGATCATGGTAACTATAGTCTAAATTAATCTGATCTTGTGTGATTCTTTTCATAAATTTAGCTAATAAGAGATGCAAAATTATATACTGACACAACATATGGATTGCAATATGTATGTGTATGTATTATGCCACAGTTGGCACTAAATAACTATGATTATTCCAAAACGGCTTCATTCATATTGAAATGGATTGCTTTGAATTGCTGTTTTTCAGTTAAATGAACAAGATGTCTTCCTAAAAATCAAATATGTATTACCGTATTTCATGGGTTGGCAAATATAGTATCCATGACTATCACTAAGTGTTGTATCTAATGTTTTATGATGAATGTATTTTTACAATGACTGTGATAATGATCAATCACTATTGTTGTATGTACACCGAGAGCTTATGCACCAGAGACAAATTCCTTGTGTGCAGAGGTGGTATTCACTTACTTTCCCTACTGGTTCAGAAATGTGCATGAGCATCCATGCATGCACCAATCTTCCGCGCATACGCTTTGTTAGCACGTGCGTCTTCCATCCATGCATCCGGCCTCAAAAATGTGCCTAAATATAGCTGGGGCATAGAGCCGGAGCAGGTATACAGCCGGAGCAGGTAGCTAGGCCCACCTGCGATTTCCGCTACCAGTTCGAGCGAACCGGTCTGAACTGGCTGAATACCACCTCTGCTTGTGTGTCTAATCACACTTGGCCAATAAAGAATTCTAATATTCTAATATAGTCGAATAGTTTTCTAATTTTTCAGGATCAGGGCCATTTTTAAAGACACAGTGAAGTGTAACCTAGAAAACTTTTGAGATGCCTGGACTCCAACTTCCATAATTCTTCAGCCAGTAGAGCCACTGAGGAGAATGCTGTGAATTGAAGTTCATGTTGAATTATTTGAAAGTTGTTTAAACATCAGTTCTGCCCCTTTAAAAAGTACATAGGATGACATAATTCCTTTCTTTGGAAATTGCTTGTTAAACTGCTTTGGGGATATTAAGAGCCTTCATCATAGCAAGTTTTCCTAGAGTGGATGTGGGGGTTTTTTTTGCTATCCCTAATTGAATTGTACATCGTTTTATGTAATTCTACACAATTTTATACAAATAGAAATACTTTTAAAGTATTTGTTTGGAATAAACAGCAAAATGGTGATTAGGGTGTTGATTTTGGAAAGTTATAAATGGACTAAGGGTCCATTTATAACTTGCCATATGTTTTACATGATATAGGACTGGGATGGCTAACCTATGGCATGCGTGCCACAGGTGGCATGGAGAGTCATATCGGTGGGCACGCAAGCATTGCCCTAGTTCAGCTCCGCCTTGGGGCCCACTGGAAGTCGGGAAACAGGCTGTTTCCAGCCTTCAGAGGTCATATGGGGGTGGGTGGGGAAGGCCCATTTTTTGCTCTCCCCATGCTCCAGATGGGGAGCATGTTGGCAAACGGGCCATTTCCAGCCTCCGGAGGGCCCCCAGAGGGATGGGGAAGGCCATTTTCGCCCTCCCCAGGATCCTAGAAAGGCTCTGGAGCTTGGGGAGAGTGAAAAATGGGCTTAACGGGCCCACCGTGCCATCACGTGCCAAAAGCAGGGGGAGCATAGGGGGTCACACACCCAAGCGTGGGGGGGGACACATTGAATTATGGGTGAGAGCACGCGTGTGTGCGACCCCCCGCTTTCCCCCCGCTTTTGGCACGCGACAACAAAAAGGTTAGCCATCACTGATATAGGATGTTAAAATTAATTATATTAATTAATTGATATTAATTAATCCTTCCCATGGGAAGATACTGTTTTGAAACACACACACACACACACACGAAAGAGACAAATCTATAGATATATGATAAGATGGGATTTTGAAGATTGGACACTAAAAGGAACCAGAAAGAATTAAAGGTTACAATAAGAAGAACTCTTATTTATTAATATAGAAGGAAGCAAAATACTTTAACATTGGACATATTGAAGGATATTTGCAAGCAATGAACCCAGAAATTAGTTTTTTTAAATGTGTGGCATTATTGACAGACTGTGCTTGGAAAGTGATATAGAAAAGGAACATGCTTTACTGGGTAAGACTGAGTCTAATTTGAAAGTGGATCTAAAATGACAAGTTATGGGAATAATGTGGAAGGAGATGCTACGCTGGAGACTTTAAAAATTTATTTATAGATAGGAGATGAGATACATGAAGAAGATTTGATGTACTGTATTTTTCGGAGTATAAAATGCTACGGACTATTAGACGCACCTAACTTTTTGGGGTAGGAAAAAGAGGGAAAAAAATCTGCCTTTGCCCATTCACCACAGCCCATTTGCTGCTGCCGCAGCCCATTCACTGTGGCCCGTTCACCACTGCCATGGCCCATTCGCTGTGGCCCATTCACTACTGCCATGGCCCATTCGCCGTGGCCCGTTCACCACTGCCATGGCCCATTCGCCGTGGCCCGTTCACCACTGCCATGGCCCATTCGCCGTGGCCCGTTCACCACTGCCGTGGCCCATTCACCGTGGCCCGTTCACCACTGCCGTGGCCCATTCGCCATGGCCCGTTCACCACTGCCATGGCCCATTCAGCATAACCCATTTGCTGCCCCCCATTTGCCTCTGCCACGGCCCATTTATCGCAGCCCGTTTGCCATGGCCCATTTGCCGCAGCGGCCCATTTACTGCCACCTGTTTGCCACCACCCATTTGCTGCCATGGGCCATTCACCGCTGCCTATTCACCACCGCTGATCCCCGCCGCCTGGAGCTGGCCGAAAATTTAACGCACGGAGACCAAAAATGTGACACACTGAGGCTGAAAACAGCTAAAGGGTGGGGGCCAGCGGGTGGGTGGGGCTTCAGCAATATTCGGTGTATAAGATGCACTTATTGTTTTAATTATAATGCCCAATAAAATTACCATTAAAAGTAACTACTTTGGGGTATTTGAAATATTATGAAATTTTATAGAGTCTTCGTCAGAATAGAATTATAGAACGGAATAAAATTTTAGAGCCATTATTAGAAAGAGAAATGCTACACTTTTAAATCCCTCATTCTTCAGCAACAGATGCGAAGCAACTCCTGTAAAATCAGCCACTCTTTGTAACCCATTTGGAAACCTTGCTTAAAATATGACTCTAATAAAGCAGCTGTTACAAAATGCAAGCTGGTAAAGAGAAATGGCTTCTGGATTCAATTCAATTCTTATTGGTTATTAGCGGAGTTGTTTTCTTTTACAAAAAAAACAAAAACACTAAAATTTTGCCCCCAGATTCTGGCTTTTTTTTTTTTTCCCTCCACAAAACAACTGTTTTCCCTTGAGATTCACTCAACATTCATTTGAATTATGGAGAAAGATCGGTTTGAAAAGTTGTGTGTGTGTGTGTGTGTGTGTGTGTATTTTGTGGGAGCAACCAGAGGGACTTTGATCTTAGCTCAGATAACAGCTGCTATACCTGAGAGAATTTTTGAGTTGTTATATCCAGGGAACCCTCAGGGGAGGTGTTCTGTTTGACCTCAAAGTAGTCCAGGTACTTGATACTTGAGGGAGGGTCTTTGAACGGGCAAAGAAACCTGGCAGCCCCATTTTATCATCCTGTCAGGCTTGCATTTCTAGCTAGAAGCATCAAACACAGGTAAAGGAAACTCCAATCCACCTTGTTGGCTTTCTTCCTCCGTCCTGCCTTTGTAAAAATAAAAGCAGAAAACCAATATGGTCGTGATTCAATTATGGTCGTTCTGGCATTTTATTTCTCTCTGTTGTTCTCTCTGTGGGTCTGTCTCTCTCACCACACATCCTTCTGCAAACAGAAAAGTCTGTGGGGTGGGGGAAAACTTTCTGAGTCATTGGTGCAGAAGTATAAGGCAAATAAATGAAATCCCAGAAGTAACAATGGGAAAGAAAAACATCAGCTGAGGCCATCAACTCTTCAATTTATTGCAGTTCTATTAAGAGTGTGGTTACATCTGGGACTGCATTTGGGAGGTCTTGGTTTAAGAACTCTTATGGTCACTGCAGTGGTGGGTTTCAAATTTTTTTACTACCGGTTCTCTGGGCGTGGCTTGGGAGGCATGGCATGGCATGGCTTGGTGGGCGTGGCAAGGGAAGGATACTACAAAATCTCCATTCCCACCCCAATCCAGGGGAAGGTTACTGCAAAATCCCCATTTCCTCCCGATCAGCTGCAACTCAGGAAGCAGAGAATAGACGTGGGCGGGGCCAGTCAGAATTTTTACTACCGGTTCTCCGAACTACACAAAATTTCCACTATGGGTTCTCCAGAACTAGTCAGAACCTGCTAAAACTCACCTCTGGGTCACTGGCCTCCTTCTGCAGTGTTATGGACGTCATGAGGGCTCAATGGTCTAGTACAAGCTCAGTTCTCACCACGTGTTAGGTGAGAACTGATCAGAATTGCGTTTTTAGAATAAACTAACATGAACTGAATTATTTTATTCATCTACATTAGATGAACATGAAGTCATTATCTGCAGTTGACATACACTCCATAGAACATAGTATAGCAGAGTCAGAAGGGACCTTGGAGGTCTTTTAGTCCAACCTCCTACTTGTGCAGGAGACCCTATAACATTTCAGATAAATGGTTCTCCAGTCTCTTTTTGAAAGCCGCCAGTGATGACACTCAACTATTTAAGGCAAGCTGTTTCATTGGTTCATTGATCTCACCATTAGGAAATTTCTCTTCAGTTCTAGGTTGCTTTTCTCCTTGGTTAGTTTCCATGCATTGTTTCCTGTCTTGCCTTTTGGTGAACTTCAACTTTGGAGCATCTTTTGGGAAGGAGTCTGGGGGGCTTTTAGAAGGGGCAGTTGGCCAATGGAAACTTACATATGTGGTCCTCATATAAGAACCGTCAGTAATGGTAGCAGTTGTATAATCCCGTGACTCTCAAAATATAGTCTTCATAGAGGACCTGAATAACATCTTTTAAGCAGTGTTGGTATTCAGCCACTTCAGGCTGATTTGGGTGAACCGGTAGTAGCGACCTACAGGTGGGCCAACCCACCTGCCCAGCACTATGCCATCCTATTTAACCATATTTTCTAAGCCACGTGCATGCATGCAAGCAGCCTGAGCGAGGAAAGCACATGCGCAGAAGGCTACATACATGCATGGAAGGCGCACACGCTCATATTTTTGATGCGCAGCGAACTGGTGGTAAAATGATGTGAAACCCACCTCTGCTTCTAAGGTTTAGGGCAAGGTGATTCTGGTGTCCCGGATATGATGAAGGATATCATATAATGTTCCAAGATATATTGATTGTTACCAAAGTGGAAATAATACTAATAGCTCCAAATGATTGACCCAATTAATTGGCAAAAGATGAATCAGGGACACTGGAACCATCATAACTGTTCATTGCATCAAAATTTTGATGATGTGACCACAGGGATGCTGCAATGGTTAAAAATATGAAAAACGATTATAAGTTACTAGCTGAATACCCATGCTTTGCTATGAAACTATGTGATCAGGCTTGATAAATCAACACTTAGAGTTTGAAAATTAATAAGTAGTTATGATCGGCCTCTCCTCTCCCCTTCTCTCCCCTTCCCTTCTCTTCCTCAGGCTTGCCCCACAGAAACCTCTCCTCTCCCCTTCCCTCCCTCAGGCTTGCCCCACAGAAGCCTCTCCTCTCCCTCAGGCTGGCTCCATAGACCCACTCCTCTCTCCTTCTCTCCCTCAGGCTGGCCCCATAGATCCTCTCATATGTCCTTCTCTCCCTCAGGCTGGCCCCACGAAAGCCTCTCCTCTCCCTCAGGCTGGCTCCACAGAAGCCTCTCTTATCCTACCCCTTCTCTCCCTCAGGCTTGCCCCATAGAAGCCTCTCCCTTCTCTCCCTCAGGCTGGCCCCACAGAAGCCTTTCCTCTCTCCTTCTCTCCCTCAGCCTTGCCCCACAGAAATGTCTCCTATCCCCTTCTCTCCCTCAGGCTTTCTAGCCCCTTCTCTCCATGAAGTTTGCCCCACAGAAGCCTGTCCCATGCTATCCCATTCCCTCCAGAATTATTTTCAAGTTGGGAGAGGGAGTAGAACATCTAATTAATTAGCATCAGAGCGTGTTATAATAATATAGGAAATACTAATGTTCTGATGGTCATTTCGAAAAATCCTTTCTTAGTGAGCACCTAGAAGCCAAGAGGAACATACGCGGCAAATTTCAAGTTTGTAGGCTTTACGGTTCTGGAGATTTTGTGATTAATGTATGAGTGGTTTTCACTTTTTTATATATAGATTTTTTTCAGTGCTATTGTAACTTCACTAAACTAATGGTTTTAAGTCAAGAACTATCTGTAACACGTTTATAAGACTGTACACACTAGTTTACACTTAGACATCAAAAGGCTGTCCTATTTCGGAAGTCATGTTTTCAACATTTCTGTGGAGAATATTTTTTTTTCCGCTACCAAAGTTTATGCAAACTTAGAGCGGACCTACTGAAACCAACAAACCTTGGTTTGTACTCATCCAATATTCAGATCTGGGGAACACCTAGCCCTTGTTTCCCGTTTTTATAGGATTTCTCTCTGTCAAAACATTAAGTTCTCTCATATGAACCTAAAAAAATATTGGGGGGGGGATTCTGTTTGTTTAATCTGGGCCCTAAATAATTTAGGTGAGTGAGTTACCTTTAGGCCAGATGCTTGATTTATGCAGATGGGAAAAATAAATTATTCAGAAATAAGAGACAGACAAAAAACAGATGGGAAAGGGAGCTAAGGCGAGACACCCAAGGGGCACCTGGTTTGCCATTCCCAGATAAACTTCTGCAAGATTTAACTGCTGGTGTTAAAAAGAGGGATTTTATCATTTTGAGTAGCAAGAGGCCCATCAAATGTTGGGTATACATGCATACAAATAATTCAGAAAATTAGCAAAGAAGGCTAACAAAAGAAAATTGGCAGGCTGGTCTAAGTACATTAATCTTGGCCTTTGGAAAAATAAGACTTTTATCTTATTTTTAAAAGTTAGCACAATTTTTTTTCGCAGGAGACTTCTAGATTTAGTCATAGGAGCAAACTAAACAAACATAGAAGTGAGACAAAGCCAATTTAACACGATATCCTTACTTGTGCAAAATAGGCTTTGTAGATGCACATAGTATACAAAGTCCTTGATTTACAACCATAACGGAGCCCAAAGCCTCTGTGGTAAAGGTGGTATTCAGCAGGTCCTGACCAGTTCTGGAGAACTGGTAGTGGAAATTTTGAGTAGTTCGGAGAACCGGTAAATACCACCTCTGTCGCGAAAGGTGATCACATGACCCTGGGACATTGCAACCATCATAAATACGAGTCAGTTGTCAAGCATCTGAATTTTGATCCCGTGACCATGGGGATGCTGAAAAGATCATAAGTATCAAAAACGGTGATAAGTCACTTTTTCCAGTGCTGTTGTAACTTCAAATGGTCACTAAATGAACTGTTCTAATTCAAGGACTACCTGCATTTACCAGGAAATGAATGGTTCACGTCTGTGCTTTAATTCCTAATATAAAGTCTGAAAAAAAATCCTCTTTCATACAAAATCGATTCATGCAGTATCCGTACCTTTAAGCCTTTAATCGGAGAAGTTGTCAATGTTTTTTAAAAAAATATTAAGAATCTCTCTATGATATACAACTTTAGCATTTAATGTATAATTGCTGGAGTGGATTCCATTGAACCCCAAAACTCAGTTTTAGCTGTGCAAATAATTATCTTTGCTTTGACCCTGCAGTGAAGTCTAAAGCCCATATTTTGACGTCAAGTTGATGCTACACATTTGAGAATGACATCATAGCTTTCTTTCTATCCAGAGAGCAGGAAACACATCGAATGAAAAGTAAAGGGATAGCAGAAACACGTAAAAGTTAAAACTCATCGAAAATATTTTTGTTAGATAAGAAATTGTACATTTAAGATATGTTTATGAGGGGGAAAAAATAAAAATCTTTTTCCAAAAGTAGGGAGGGAAAGGAAAGAGAGGAGAGGGAGAAGAAGGATTGTTGTAAAACAAGGGAGATGAAATGGTAGAAGAGCAACCCCGAATATAATTAAATTGTTTAGGACGAAGATTGTATTAGTATGAAAGTTAAAAGAAAATATGTATGTTAGGTACAAAATTGTACATTTAAGATATGTTTATGAGGGGAAAAAAAGAAAAAACTTTTTCCAAAAAAAGAAACAGTTAAAACTCATCCATTATGCCTCAAAAAAGAAGAATCTTGAAAAATGAAGCTTGAAAATGAGATTTTCCCTTACTTTAAAATTTCATTTTAAGATTCAGGATGCAGCTTTTCATCTGCTCGGTTGAAATCAGTGTGAATTATTCTTGAGTAGGTATTAATTAGCATAGCAGTGCAGAGATCTGGATTCAAAGGGGGGGGAAGTGATTTAGGGCACAAAAAGATACAAGTAGTCCTCGACTTACAACAATTCATTTAGTGACCGTTTCAAAGTTACAGCGGCACTAAAAAAAATGACTTATGATCATTTTTCACACTTACAACTGTTGCAACATCCTTATGACTAGGTAATCAAAATTCAGATGCTTGGCAAGTGACCCGTATTGTTCCCAGGGTCGTGTGATCCCATGTGAAGAGCCATGGTAGTGCAGTGGTTAGAATGCAGTGCTGCAGGGCTAACTCACTGCCAACTGACAGCAGTTCAATCCTGACTGGCTCAAGGTTGACTCAGCCTTCCATCCTTCCGAGGTCGGTAAAATGAGGACCCAGATTGTTGAGGGAAATATGCCGACGCTGTAAACTGCTTAGAGAGGATTGTAAAGCGCTGTGAAGCGGTCTAAGCGCTATTCCTATTTTGCATCCTTCTCACGAGGAAAGTCAATGAAGAAGCCAGCTTCCCTGAACAACTGAGTTGCTAACTTACACAACGACAGTGATTCACTTAACATCTGTGACAAAACAGATCATAAAATGGGGCAAACCCCACTTAATAAATGTCTCATTAGCAATAAATTTTGTAGTTGTAATTGAGGACAACCTGTGTCTTATTTTGCACCTATTAGCATCCTTTTTAAAAAGTTGCATCTTATTGCTCCGCCATTTAAGCCCAGAACAAGGCATGTATGACTTGTATGACAGATGCAACGTGTTGGTTTACATCAGTGGTGAAATCCAAATTTTTTTACGACCGGTTCTGTGGGCGTGGCTTGGTGGGCATGGTGTGGCTTGGTGGGCATGGCTTGGTGGGCGTGGCAGGGGAAGGATACTGCAAAATCTCCATTCCCACCCCATTCCAGGGGAAGGACACTGCAAAATCTTCATATCTGCCCTACTCTGGGTGGCATTTGTTGGCTCTCCGAACTACTCAAAACTTCCGCTACCGGTTCTCCAGAACCTGTCAGAACCTGCTGGATTTCACTCCTGGTTTACATGCATCCCAAATCACCTTTTCCCTCTGTATCCAGACTACAGAACTTCCCCAACCTATTAATCAGAATCATTTCATTTCATTTTAATACTTTATTTGTTAAGCTCACCTCATTTTCTTTCAGGAGCTCAAGAGTTCCCTCTGCTATTTTTATCCCAACAATAACCATCCTGTGAGGTTCCTGGGCTGAGAAACATTGGCTGAGCCAAAGACATGTTACCTAACATAATTAGATCAACGCAAATCCCAATGTAATACTTTAAGATCTTTCCAGAATTAAACAAAATGAAATCAGCAGGCCGAAACAAATGAAAAAGGGCCAGGCCCAGCACTTGATGAAATCTGGAAATAAAAACATCTTAAAATGACAGTGAGCGGCGTTTAATGAGAAATGAAGACAAATCTTCTGACCAGCCTCCATTATCAACATGGTAAGATTAAAAATGAGCTCAATGCATACATTACTTAAAGCAACATGTACAATCCTGCTACCACACACACACACTTGGCTGAGGAACAGATTCATCAATGCCATTTTTAGATGTCTATCTGCGGCATCTAAGGCAATTCCTCAATCAGAATGCAACAATGAAATATTGTGAACTTGATTTCTCCGATAAAACTCAGTCTGCCTTCATCCATGAAAATATTTTTTTAAAAAAATAGGGTTGTACATTGAGAATTTCCAGGTGGTATTAAAGTTCCAGTATTAATGAAGATTATTCACTAATGGGTTTTACCATTGCAAACCTTTTTGATCTCATGTTGCATGAAAGGGATTATATAGAATAAAATGCCATTAGCAAAACACCATTTTAGATTTCTAATTCAACAGCTCATACCATCATCTGCTTCTGGGGATATCATAGGAAGTGAAATGGTCAAGATGTGGTGGAAAAATTGAAGATAAAACAAATCCTATGAAAATAGTTGGTTGGATTAAGTATTAGAATTGTTAGAAGTAAAAGTAAGGAATGTGAAGCTGGATCATTTGATCAAGGTTAAAATAGGATACCTTTTTGCAAAATTCTGGCAACCCTTTATGCACTTTTTGCTGACACCAGGACTGAAAAGTTCATGTGTTATGGATTCGCTTATACATAAGAGATATCTATCTGTAAGAGTTATTAAATTTGTTTATATTTGTTGTGATGAAGATTGGAAATCATTTTATATATTTATTATCTTTTCCTTTATTATCTTTTTATTCTTCTTTTTCCTGCACCTTTTATTCTTGTACTCCATTCTCTTCTTTTTCTCTAAGTTTAGTTTCTATTAATTTGTTCCTATTGTGATTAACATTCTTGATAAAAACTATATTCAAAGAAACTGCCAATATATTAGCATTACAAAGTTGGGGGTCTATAAACATAACATGCATAGAAGCACAGGGGACTTAACAACTGACCCTCAACCATGGGGAAAACACTTAGGTAAGGACACCTTTACAAGAGAATACACTCAGTTACAAATGGACACTGATTGGCTGATAGTTACCTGTGTTGGCCACTTGACTCTTTAAAAAAATACCCCATATAATAATCAATGTTAATGGTGATGTCAGATAAATGCAAAAGTCTAGTAGACAGATATCTATTTGTATTTTGTCAGATTATTCATGAACTGGTAGAGACATGGTAACAAGGTCAGCCAATGAATAAGCATAGCAACTAAATCAGCCAATTGGGAGCTGAGACAGACTGGAGCCAGAGCATGTCTTAGTCTGCAGCTTCTGAGTCTGTGCAGAGAATTGAAACTGAAACTATGCAGTCTGTGTGAGCTTGTCTGCTCTGCTGAAATGAAACTAACTGTTCTCTCTTGCCTTGTGTTCTGCCTTGCCTAACTGTTCTCTCTTGCCTTGTAACTTCTACCATGTTGGAAAAATCAACTATTGGTATTGTAAATACTTCATCTGTTATTATGCATATAAACAGTGGTGGGATTCAAGTAATTTAACAACCGGTTCTCTGCCCTAATGATTTCTTCCAACATCTAGTTTGCCAAACTGTTCAGAAAATTAACAACCGGTTCTCCCAAAGTGTGCGAACTGGCTGAATCCCAATACTGCATATAAAGAAGTTAATGAATCCAGCTGAATCAATTATCTGTGTGTGCTTCTGGATTTGATTTTTGCAAGAAACTCTGATATATTTATTTAATTATATCCCACTTTTGTTATTTTTACAAATAACTCATGAATATATCCAACAGGCCTTGCTCCTCCTATTTTCCCCACAACAACAACCCTGTGAGGTGGATTGGGTTGACAAAGAGTGACTGGCCCAGTCACCCGGTTGGGTTTCATGGTTAGAACACACAACCTCCAGCTTTCTAACCTGGTATCTTAACCACTAGACCAAATCTGCTGTGCCAATTGTGTTTTTGGCTAGGCAGATAACAAAATAAACGCTTGTATTGTGCAGTCCATAGAACAATCACTGACTTTACAAATAATATATATTTCTATTTATTTGAAAGCAGACCCTGCAACTAAGCAAGACCAAAGCCAAGACATATTATTTATGTATTTATTTATACGGTACATTCATTTCACTTGCATTTAGAAACAGGATTTGTACTCTGGACACTCTTTTTTAAAAAAGAGTTTTGAGTCTCTGTTCTTGTGAGGTCAAAGGTCAGATGGCTTCACAATTAGGGTCAACTGGACGTAGAGACCAGGGTTATGGGAGAAAACTGCTATCTGATTATCAAGCAAATTGCTGTAAGAGTTGTCAGTCACATCCAGTGGAGCAAGAAAGACCATACAAACATCATATTTGACTTCATGCATTTGTTGAGATGTTATTCTACAGATGTCAAAATTCACGGCTGATGACCATTTAACCAATGATGAATGTAAGCATCATCTAATTTTGGCATTCTCCCGTACAGTATGGTGTCTTCCATTCAGGATTATCCAAAAACTGTTGGTTGAAAATACCACAATTGGCTACATTCACAGGTACAAATACATTTATTGATGCATACATATAGGTGTGTGTGTGTGTGTGTGTGTGTGTGTGTGTGTGTGTGTGTAGGAGGGCATCTGCTTTAACATTTTTAAAGTTTTTAATGTTTTGATGTTTTTCTTTTTAACATTTTTTATGGGATTGTTCACATTGTTTTATTCTTTGTTGTAAGCCACCCAGAGTCCCTTGGGAGTTGGGCAGCATAGAAATGCAACAAAATAAATAAATAAATAAATAAATAAATAAATAAATAAATAAATAAATAAATATAGACACGTCAACAATTTGCTTCATATGATGTGTAGATGGTACGAACGTGTGACACACAATCAGGTTATTGAACGAACTTGATGGCTGTCTTTACACAACTGCTTTCCCAGGAACAAATAAAGACCTGGTGGCTGCATTCAGACAACAGATTAGCCTTGCCGAATGCTAATCTTGGCCAGGTTATTTTGACGAAGCAAGTTGGTCAGGCTCAACCGTATCTGAATTAATTCACCGTTCACTATATTGTATTATTCTATCATTCAGAAGTTGGTAAAATGAGGACCCAGATTGTTGGGGGCAGTAAGCTGACTCTGTATACTGCTTAAATGTAAAAGTAAAGGTTCCCCACACACATGCGTATAGTCGTTTCCGGCTCTAGGGGTGATGCTCATCTCCGTTTCTAAGCCGAAGAGCCAGAGCTGTCCGAAGATGTCTCCATCAGTGGTGGGTTGCCCCTGGTTCAAACCGGTTCACAAGAACCGGTAGTAAAACTGGCGGGAGGCCCTGCCCACCACCCCGGATGTCATCATCAGTGATATGTGCATGTGCGGTCCCGTTGCAAACCGGTAGTAAAGGTAAGTAGAACCCACCCCTGGTCTCCATGGTCATGTGGCCAGCATTAGTAAATGCCAAAAGTACACAGAGCGCTGTTACCTTCCCATCAAAGATGGTCCCCATTTTTCTACTTGCATTTTTACTTGCTTTCGAACTGCTAGGTTGGCAGAAGCTGGGACAAGTAACAGGAGCTCACTCTGTTACGTGGCACTAGGGATTCGAACCACTGTACTGCCAACCTTCTGATCAGTGTCTTAGCCCCTGAGACACTGTGTCTCCTTGTATACCACTTAGAGAGGGCTATAAAGGCTATTAAGTCTAAGTGCTATTGCTATTAACCAAGGGATGAAATCTACTTACCTTTCTTACCAGTTTGGAAGTGCACATGTTGTGCGCGCAGACCCTCTGCGCATGTGCAAAACCTTCTGTGAATGCGCTGAGGGTAAAAAACACATTACTTCCAGGTTAAAACCAGGAAGTAATGACACCCGGGTGGGTGGGCGGAGCCTCATGCCACCATCACTACTGGTTCTTCGAACCACCTGCCACAATCGCTACTGGATTGCCCAATCTGGCCTGAACCGGGAGCATTTCACCCCTGTATTAACCCAGAGAATGGATTAAGTCAGGATCCAAGCTAAGTATGTTGTGTGAACTATGGCTATATGGAGAGGGGGGATTCACAGTAAGCAGGTTCATTCTAAAAGAACAGAAATTACAAAACAGTCTTGAGGCTTCGACTCAACCCCTCCAAGACCGAGTGGCTGTGGCTGCCGGCATCCCGATATAGCCAGCTGACACCATCGCTGGTTATTGGGGGCGAATCATTGGCCCCCACGGAAAGGGTGCGCAACTTGGGCGTCCTCCTGGACCCACGGCTGTCTTTAGAGGATCACACAACAGCTGTGGCCAGGGGAGCTTTCTATCAGGTTCGCCTGATACGCCAGTTGCGGCCCTTTCTAGATCGGGACTCCCTACGCACAGTCACTCAGGCACTCGTCACCTCTCGCCTGGACTACTGCAATGCTCTCTACATGGGGCTCCCCTTGGGGTGCACCCGGAGGCTCCAACTGGTGCAGAATGCGGCCTCGCGGGGGATTATGGGAGCGACGGGACGCTCCCACGTGACACCTCCTGTGCGAGCTGCATTGGTTGCCGGTGAACTTCCGGGTGCGTTTCAAGGTGTTGGTGATCACCTTTAAAGCGCTCCATGGCTTAGGACCAGGGTACTTACGGGACCGCCTTCTGCCGCCAATAGCCTCCCACCGGCCGGTGCGCTCCCACAGAGAGGGCCTCCTCAGGGTGCTGTCAGCCAGACAATGCCGGCTGGTGACCCCCAGGGGGAGGGCTTTCTCTGTGGCAGCCCCTACCCTCTGGAACGACCTTCCTCCAGAACTGAGAACAATTGCCGACCTCTGGACTTTTTGTCGGGCCCTGAAAACTTATCTCTTTCAGCTCGCCGGTCTAGCCTGACCCCTGTTGAACTTTTAAGATCTTGTGTATTGTAGGGTTGTGGTATTTTAAATATTTAATTGTTTTAATCTTAGCCAAAATTTATATGGATTTTTTAAAATTTTTAACTTTTATGTACTGTTTTTTATCTGGCTGTTCACCGCCCTGAGTCCGCAAGGAGAAGGGCGGTATATAAATCCAATAAATCAAATCAAATCAAATCAAATCAAAGACAGCCATTTTTTTCTATGTTTCTTATATGTTATAGGTTCAGTAGCAGCAGCTATTGAATTCCAGGAACTGGTTTGCTGGAATGGCTCTTCAATCCAGGAGTGGCTGGGAGGAGGGTCAAGAAATGCAATACGGTGCCCACCAGTGGTGGAAAATCAGCCGGCTCTATCCGGATCGAGCAATCCGGTAGTGCTGGCAGTGGGAGGCTCCGCCCACTCGCCCAGACCTTATCACATCCTGTTTTTTACCCTCTGCACATGCGCAGAAGACTCTGTGCATGCACAAAGGAGGTGCATGCGTTCACATTTGCAAATTGATAGTGAAGGTAATTGAATACCACCCCTGGCGCCCACGACTATGATTGAAGCTCCTCCCCTTTTTGATTATTTATTTATTTATTTCTTAAATTTGTTTCCCGTCCATCACAGCGCAAGGCAACTCTGGGCAGCTTATAACATCAGAATAAAATCAAAAATACAGGTCGATTTACAACCGTTCATCGAGTGACCATTCAGGATTACAACAGCAGTGAAAAAAACATGATTGAAGATTGTCGTTTTTCACACTTATGACCGTTGCAACATCCACACGGTCATGTGATCAAAATTGGGACACTTGGCAACTGACTCATATTTATGACGGTGGCCGTGTCCCCGGGGTCATGTTTATCGTCTGACAAGCAAAGTCAATGGGGAAGCTGATTCACTTAACAACCCTGTTACTCCCTTAACAACTGAAGTGATTCGCTTAACAACTGTGGCAAGAAAGATCATAAAATGGGACAAAATTCACTTGACAAATGTTGCACTGAGCAACAGAAATTTTGGACTCAATTGTGGTCATGGATTGAAGAGTACCTGTATATATGCTACTGTAGAAAATCACAATAAAACCACAATGAAAATACTAAATTATAACTAAGGCTAAAACATGGGGAAGAAAGGAGCAGAATATGAGGGGTTAGCAGAGATGGCCAAATTGACTATTTTGATCAAAGAAAAGAACACAATTACTTTTCTTTCTACTTGGAAACCGCGTGTGGACTTTGTGCTTGAGATGAGGGGAAAAAATGAAAATTTAATTTTGGGATTTACTGATTAGATAGATTTGTGGTTATAGAAATGGCTAATCTATACTATTATGGAAAATTAAAAAGTTGAGATTGAATGTTAATGCTTTATTCTACTGCAAAAGAGAGAGTCGGAAGTCAATGACTTCTCCCCCCACCCCTTCTTTTCTACACATCCTCCTTCCCCTTTCCACCCCTCTTGTTTCTTACAATTTCCTTTTATATTTTTGTATTTTATATAAATACAATAGCTAATGAAAAAACGTAAACACAGAACATATGAGGGGGGAACTGTTATTAGTCAATGAGTCACCTCCAGTCTTCCTCCATTAAGGCACCAAGCCAGGGGTGACTTTCACTTACCTTTACCACCGGTTCGCTGTGCACGTTGTCTGCGCATGTGCCTGGCCTTCTGTGCATGTGCTTTGCTTACTCGCGTGCCTTCCGTGCATGCGCCAGGCCTCAAAAACATGCCTAAATAGCACAACTTGGAGCCAGGGCAGAGGGAGCAGGAGGGCTGGCTCACCCGCCGGTTCGCTCAAACCGGTGCAAACTGGCTGAATACCATCTCTGCACCAAGCCTTCAGGCTCTTGCGGAAGGTCAGCAGAGTGGAAGCTCAGGGGTTAAGATGTTCCCTGGGCCAGGGCCTACAGCAGAGAAGACTCTTCTCCTGGACCCCTCAAGCTAGAATTCCTTGACTGATGGGATCCAAAGCATGCCTCTTCTGCTGACACTAGTACAGGTGTGCTCACCGTAGATGAGACAGTTCCTCAAATAATCTGGACTTTTGGGCCGCAATTATTATATCCCAAAGGTGTTTTCTTTCAAAAGGCAACTTAGATGTTCTTGTTTTGCTGGAAGACCTTTCGCTTCGCATGACCTGGACGATGGAGAATCTCCATAGACATTCTGCAATTACTTTGCACCCAGGATGGACATTAAATGAAACATTGATTTTTATTTTTTTTACTTATTTTGTATTCATCCCCAGTAGAAGTTCCTGTTTTTATTTCAAAGGTCCCTTGTACCAGTGGTGGATTGCCCCTGGTTCAGATCTGTTCGCAAGAACAGGTAGTAAAACTGGCGGGAGGCTCCGCCCACTGACCCGGACGTCATCGGGAAGCTTCTGCGCATGCCCCGTTGTGAACTAGTAGTAAAGGTAAGTAGAACCAACCCCTGCCTTGTCCATATGCAGAAACCTCAGGATGTAGAGCTGGCGTACACCTTTTAAAAAAAAAAATCAAAAATTGTGTTCCAGAGATGCTTTGGTACGTGCACTCCAAAAAGAGGCAAGAGTAGGGGTGTCAAACTTGATTTCATTGAGGGCTGCATCAGGGTTGTGTTTGACCTCGGGAGGCTGGGGTGGGCATGGCCAGGTTGGGCAGGGCCAGCTTGATGTCACTCGTGTTGGGGGCACCAGTGGTGGCCTGAGTGCAGTGAAAAAAGGCTCCCGATCTCCATTTTCAGCTGCAACAGCCTCCCACAACCCTCTCTGAGTGAAAACAGAGCTTGGGAGGGCCACACATTTTCACTCGCAGAGGCACTGTGGGCTGGTCCTTTGCTGTTTCCAGGACAGCTCTGCAAGCCAGATCTAAGAACCCCATTTGCCAGATCCAGCCCCCGGGCCTTGAGTTTGACATTCTGTCAAGCCTGGAAGCCATCTTTTGCATTGGACCATCAGGCCTGCCACATTTAGTGCTGTGGGAAATTGGGAGAGGGGATTGTATGGAGCTGGGGAGGTATGTAGTCACAATAACATTCCTTTCTCCGGGACTCAAGGACATCCTGCCCTGCACCTGGAGGGGTGTGACTGGGAGGCATCTCCAGTTGGGACAGTACATTGATTGGGCCATGTGATGGACATGTGAGTGCTGGGCAGGGATTTGGATTTTCATTTGGGTGGGGAAAACCTGGAAGCTTTCAGATTCGGGTTTTCCCAGATGTGCCAATATGACATCTCTAATAAAATGGAACTTTGAGGAACTTCAGGCCTCAGAGTCTTCTTTCATTGGGGGTGTTACTTGGAATCCTTGGCAAGAGGAAGACCAAAACCTGATTTGCATTTAAATATGTTTCATGTCACATCATTAGTTACGTTTCTGGTTGTTTGCTCAAAAAAAACCGGTAAAAGTTTTCCCTGGGTGGCTTACACACACTAGACAATCATCATTGGAATCTTGTTAAGACAAAGGAGAGGCTAAAAATACACAGCAGAGAAAGCGAGAGGATGGGAAGGAAATTAATTAAAATGCTCTATGGCGTGTCTGGAAGTTATCAACATATTAACAATTTGAAAACCTGGAATGGATTTGTCTGGCAAGAAAGACTGAATTAAGATTGTCCCACTCGGGTGTTGTTGTGGCCCACCAGCCTCAAGCGGAGCTGGTGGCAGACTCGGTCAATGAGGAGGTTGGGGAGGAACCTGGGCCAGTTCTGGAGTCTGTGGAAGGCTGTGATAGATGCTCTGCATCGGACGCAGGGATATGAGCTAGGGCTGTCTAACATTTCCCAGACACAGGAGAGGCAGCTGCCATTGGAGGCTGATATGAGCGAGGAGGAAGAGCAGCTGGGCCTATGCCAGATGTACAGAGCAGTTAGAAGAGGTGAGCAATGGAAGACAAGGAGTTGACTCAGGAAGCAAAGCACACATGGATGCTGAATGTCCCCTCCCTGGCTGGGGAATAAATAGAAGAAAAGGGGAGTGGTGGTTGTAGGAGATAACAATTCGTATTTCTGAAAATTTTGCTCATTGTGTTTCGTGCCTCAGAGACTGCTTGCCAGAACTTAATTTGCAGGCTGGAAGCTCATGGCCTGGCAATTATCACAAGGAACTTGTAAGGTCTGTTACTGCAGTTAACTTCTTGAAGGACTATTGCCTGGACTTTTCGGTGGGCGAATGCCATTAATTCACGAGCGGTAAATAAAAAGGGATTTTTCGTGACAAGGAGTCTGTTTCTTGTTTCTGGGTCAGGCTGGGGTAAGAACAGGTGTGTCTGATTGGAGGAAAACATTTCAAAGCCCTGGTGCCCATGTGAAAGGAAAAGCTCTCTGGGGGCCTGGGAAGATTATCTTAATACAGATAGGTCTCGACTTATGACCACAGTTTCTCTTGCAAAGTGAGATAATTGTCAAGTGAATTCTGCCCCATTTTGTGACTCCTCTCGCCACAGTTGTTAAGTGAACCACTGCAGTTGTTAAATTAGTAACATGGCTGTTTTGCTTCAGTGGTGGGTTTCAAAAAGTTTTACTACTGGTTCTGTGGGTGTGGCTTGGTGGGCGTGGTTTGGCGGGCATCGCGGGGGAAGGATACTGTAAAATCTCTGTTCCCTCCCCAATCCAAGGGAAGGATACTGCAAACTCCCCATTTCCTCCCGATCAGCTGGGACTTGGGAGGCAGAGAATAGATGGGGGAAGGGCCAGTCAGAATTTTTCCTACCGGTTCTTCAAACTACTCAAAATTTCCGCTACCGGTTCTCTAGAACTGGTCAGAACCTGCTGAAACCCACCTCACAAAAGGGGATCACATGACCCCAGGACACCGCCACCGTCATAAATAGGAGTCAATTGCCAAGCAGCTGAATTTTGATCCCATGACACAAGGGGATGCTTCAATGATCATAAGTGTGAAAAACAGTTCTAAGTCACTTTTTTTCCAGGGCTGTTGTAACTTCAGTCACTAAATGAATGGCTGTAAGTCAAGGACTATCTGACAGAAATGAGTGACATGAAGCCTTCCATTCCAAACCTGATCACTTATCTATGCGTTATGCAAAATTGTGACTTGAACGGCCATCACAACATCAGCTTTGTCCTTCGGAAGGCTGAAACTGAAATGGACGGTGACCGGCGAAGTCTCCTCTTGGGTGGTCTGCGTGTGAGTCCAGACTACGGCCCGAGTTAATGAGGGAAACTGGATCTGACAGCCTATTCTTAATTGCAGACTAAATTGTGCTTCGTTAGACATTCCATATAATTGGATGATCCGAGCATTTGTCTACATGAAGGAATACGGAGAGAGTTTGTGCAGAAACACAGAAAATTGTGTGCAGCCGAAACCGAGAGATCCAACTGTGCAATTTTACACATCCAAAAGCTACCTTGAGTTTTCAAGAAAGCGTGAACTTTCTGTTGCACGTTGTTCTCGTGGAAAGGGGCAAGAAAGTACTGAATTGGCTTGGGCTAGGTCAGGGGTCTGCAACCTTAAACATTCAAACAGCCATTTGGACCCATTTCCCACAGAAAAGTAAACACTGGGAGCTACAAAACCTGGGTGGGCATGGCCAACTCAATGTCACTCACTTCCACCAGTCACATGACCCCCCCCCCAGCCACGCCTTCCCAGCTGGTCATTCGGGCAGAGAACCGGTTGTTAAAAAACACCGGGAACCACAAAATCCTTTTGACATCTCTCTCTCTCTCTCTCTCCCTCTTTCTCTGTATCTCTCTATGTCTCTCTCTCACCCCTCTCTCTGTCTCTGTCCTGGCCGCTTCTCCATCCCCTGCCATCACCCTTGCCTTCTCAGGCCAGGCGAAGAGTGACTGGGAGGGGAGGGTGAGGGATGGGGCCAGCCAGTGGTGGGAGCCACAGCAAAGGGCCCAAAGAGCCGCATGGGGCTTTGGAGTCACAGGTTGCTGACACCTGATCTAGGTTGACATCCCACAAAAATTGCCTTAGAGACAGACTGGCCATTCCTGGCATGACCTAGAAGACAGAAAGAGGAGATTGACTGATCAGAATTCTAGGGTAGGAACACAAGGCCACTGGCTGCAGTCATAATGTTGGAACAATCAAGACTTCAAATTTCATGGCACATAACATTCTTTTTACAAATGAAAAAAGACCCGATAGTTTATTTATTTTTATTTATTTTGTTTGTCAAACATGTACAAGATAGCAGGTATAGGTATAAACATAAACAGAGGAAGTAAGTACAGATAAATGGGGACAGTAAGACAGGGACGGTGGGCACACCGATGCGCTTATGCACATACCCTATTTATTAGCACCTGATGCATATGTTCTAAGTTATCCAAACCGACAATTTCGCGTCTAGTAGTATAGGGAATTCTATTGTGTACAGAAGAGTGCAAGACTTTTCCGGCGAAATACTTCTGAACCCGCTCAATTGTACTGATGTCAGATATATGGTGGGAATTCCAAACAGTTGAACAATACTCTATGATTGGTCTAGCATAAGTTTTATAAGCTCTAATTAGCAAGACAATGTTTCCAGGAAAAAAAACCTGCGCAAAATTAAATTTACAACTCTTAATGCTTTTTTAGCAACGCTGTTACAGTGAACTGTTATATTGGGATGCTGTTATAGTGGTAAGTGCGAGGCCCAGTTGCAAATCACTTTCTTCAGTGCCACTGTAACTTTGAATGGTCGCTAAACGAATGATTGTAAATGGGGGACTACCTGTACGAGATCCAATCTGGGTCGGTCAATGGGGCCAGAGGTTTTACTCTTCTGAGCTTTCAGACTCTCTACTCTCTACTGGAATATGTGATTTGGCCTATTCTATGAGTTGCATTTATGTGGTGCTGTTGTGGCCCCTCCAGCGACCGAATCAGAGGAGGAGGAGGAGGAGGCATGGAAGTCAGGGCCAGCATCAAGGCAACCCAAGAGCTCTGAGGGGGAAGAGGGAGTGGAGCTGGTAGAGAGAGAGAGAGAGAGGCCGTGCTTGGGCCATCTGTCAGCCCTCAGATGGAGAGTCAACAGCCTCCAGGTCTGGAGGTGGCTGATGAGGAAGAGGAGAAACAGCTGGGTCCAGTGCCTGATGCACAGAAAGCAGAGGAGAGAAGTGCAGTGGAAATCTGTGGGCTGATCCTTGGGAAGGAAGAGCTACCGCTGCTTGTGAAGCCCCACCCTAGTTCTGGGGATAAAAGACAGGAGGTGGAGATGAATAGATGTAGTAGACAACTAGGGATGGGTTCTAAATTTTTTTACTACCGGTTCTGTGGGCGTGGCTTATTTTATGGGCATGGCTTGATGGTCATGTGACAATTCTTTAGGATTTAGCAGAGGTACTGGTCTACCAGGCTTTTAACTGCTTGCAGAGCTCTACTGGTCTACCATTTATTTTTGCAGGCATCGGTCTAGTCATGTATTTTTGCAGGCACTATCTACCCATTTATTTTTGCAGGCACCGGTCTACTCATTTGTTTTTGGAGGCACCAGTCTACCACCAAACTGCCTTTTATCACTGATCAGCTGAAGGGCGGCCCTTTGAAGCCTCCCGGCAAGAGTTTAAACAGTTTTTCCTTATAGCCCATCAGCTGGCACTCAGGAGGCAGCAATAGATTGGGGGTGGGGCCAAATAAAAGGTAAGAATAACATGAGGGGGATGGGGGCAGGGAGGCGGGGGGGCAGTACCCATTCGATGACGTCATATCGTCACCGCTACTGGCTCGGCAGAACCGGGCTGAACCAGGAGGAACCTGTTGTGGCCCCGTCCTCTGAGCCTATCCCTTTGGAGGAAGGCAACTCTGAGCAGGAGGAAGAGGAGCCAGCCAGATCTCCCAGCCCTCCCCCTCTGGCACCGGCTCAGGTGCCAGCTGAAAGAGAGCCAAGTAGTGGGGAAACAGGTGTCTCAGATGAGAGTGAGGGAGAGACGTCATTCCTGGACGCACGCCAAAGAAGGCGAGAGAAAAGGGTACTGCAGCTGCGGCGTATGAGGAAATCCTGAGTCATTGGATTGGAGTCATAGGATCCATGACTCACTGGACCACACCCAGAAGCATATCTATTTAAGACAGTACAATGGGTCACGAAGTTCGTGACGAACAAAGCTAACTGCACAGCTAAACAAACGGAGCAACCTCGTAGTCTTGGAAGCTGGATGAACGGCAAAGCTACGTAGGTGATTTTCTTGTTTGTGTAAACCAATAAAGTCCTTGGCAGACGGTGTGCATATCGCTGCCAAGGTTGAGATAAGAACTGCAGAGTGTGCCAAGTGAGTCTTAACCCTCGGCTGGCTGTGTTTTTGTGGGTCTCTGAAGGGGGGGGGACAGATCATCTTGTTCGTCACCCAAAACTCCATCGTTAACCCACGATGGACCAACAGCTGCAGCAGCAGGTACAGCAGATGCTGGAGGCCAATCAACTTCTGCAACAGCAAGTAGCACAGCTAACTGCACAACTTGCTTTGGGAAATGCTCCTGTAGCAGCTCCACCTGCTCCCCTTCCCCGTCCAAGATGCCCAGTGAACATGCCAGATAAGTTTTCTGGACAGCAGGAAATGTTCCCGGCCTTCTTGGGACAGTGCCAGCTGTACATGACAATGCGGCCGGAGGATTTTCCGGATGACCGGGTTCGGGTGGCTTTTATTATCAGCTCCCTCTCTGGCACTGCCGCCCGATGGGCCACGCCCCTGTTGCTGCAAGACAGCCCCTTGCTTCTGGACTATCAGGGCTTTTTGCAACACCTGCGCACCATGTTTGAGGACCCCCTCCGGGTGCAGACGGCAGCGAGGCGCATCAAAGACCTCCGCCAAGGCAAGCGCCCCCTGCAGGACTATATTGCGGAGTTCCGATTGCTAGGCCAGGATTCGGCCTGGAATGAGGCGGCGCTGATGGATGCCTTCCAGGACGGCCTCTGCGATGAGATGCAGGACGAGCTGGTTCGGGTGGAGGCGCCACAGACCCTGGACACGCTGGTGACCCAATGCCTGCGCATCGATGCCCGCCTACAACGGCGACGGCCCCGTAGGGCTCTTCCGGAACCACCGACAGTGCCAGCACCCCCGCGTTTCGTACCAACAGCGCCCCGGACCGTACCGCGTTTGGTGGCGACGGCTGAGGAGCCCATGGAGCTCGGAGCAGCCAGACCTCAACTGACGGCCCAGGAGCGGATGCGGAGACGCCAAGGGGGGTTGTGCCTCTATTGCGGCGAGGCTGGACATTTCGCCGCCTCGTGTCCCCGGAAGCGGAGTGGATCGCTCAAGCCTGTTCCGGAGCCTCGGCGTGACCAGCCGGGAAACGGGTCAGGCCTGGCCTAGGGGAAACTCTGGGTCAGGCAGGTGACCATGCCCCGCCGGAGGCGGCGGCTGTGGACTGTGAGCCCCCTCGGCACCTGATTTTGAACACCCGGGTGTTGTTGGCTAACCGGTCGGAGGGGCTCCAGGCGCACGCGCTGGTGGACTCGGGGGCCACCACGAACTTTATGGACCAGGCCTTTGTGGCCCATTACAAGGTTCCCTTGGTTCCAGTGGACCCTCCGTTGAGGGTCGAAACTATTGATGGGCGGGAACTTGTGGCGGGGCCCATCAACTTCGCTACTCAGCCCTTGCGCCTTGCCATTGGGAACCATGAGGAGGCGATCCAGTTTTATGTGACGGCGGACCTGCACTTCCCCTTGGTCCTGGGGATGGCCTGGCTTCGGGCGCACGACCCTCAGGTGGCGTGGTCGAGAAATGCCATCTCGTTCCCCAGCCTGCAGTGTGTCGACCACCTTCGCCACACCTGTGCCGGCCAGGACGTCTCTGCCCCGAACGTCTCCTTGCCTCCGGAGCTGACATCCTTCGCCGACGTGTTCAGCGAGAAGGAGGCGGATCGCTTGCCCCCGCACCGACCCTACGACTGCGCGGTGGACTTGATGCCCAACGCGCCCCTGCCCTCGGGACGCCTGTACTCCATGTCGGAGCCCGAGCTGGCCGCCTTACGGGACTTTCTGGACAAGAACCTGGCCCGTGGGTTCATCCGGCCTTCGACCTCCCCGCTCTCGGCCCCAGTCCTCTTCGTGAAAAAGAAGACGGGGGACTTGCGCCTGTGTTGCGACTACCGGCGCTTGAATGCCATCACGGTACGGAATCGCTATCCCCTGCCGCTGATCCCGGAGCTGATGGAGAGGTTGCGGGAGGCCTCGATTTTCACCAAGCTCGACCTCCGGGGAGCCTACAACCTGGTGCGGATGCGAGAGGGGGACGAGTGGAAGACGGCATTTGGCACCCGATACGGACACTTTGAATATACCGTCATGCCGTTCGGGTTGACCAACGCCCCCGCGGTCTTCCAGCACTTGATGAACGACGTGTTCCGGGACATGCTGGATCGGTTCGTGGTGATCTACCTGGATGATATTTTGATCTATTCCCGGACCCCGGAGAGTCACCTCCAGCATGTCTGCCAGGTCCTGCAGCGCCTGCGGGAGCACCAGCTCTATGCGAAGTTGGAGAAATGTTACTTCTTCCAGACTTCCATAGAGTTCCTCGGGCACATCATCACCCCCGAGGGCATCGCGATGGACCCACACAAGGTGGCGGCCTTGCGCAGTTGGGAACCCCCGCGTCGGGTGAAGGACGTCCAGCGTCTGTTGGGATTCGCCAACTACTACCGGACCTTCATCCCGGGCTTTGCCACCCTGACCGTGCCGTTGACCCAGCTCCTTCGGAAGAAGGTTCCGTTCCAGTGGGGGCCCCCGCAGCAGCAGGCCTTCGAGGTTCTCAAGCAGGCCTTTGTCACGGAGCCGGTCCTGAGGCACCCCGATCCACACCGTCCGTTCGTGGTTGAGACAGACGCGTCCAACGTGGCGATTGGAGCGGTGCTGCTACAGGCTCCGGTGGATGGTGGCACTCTTTTTCCCTGCGCTTACTACTCCCGGAAACTCACTCCTTCCGAGCGCAACTACACCATCTGGGAAAAGGAGTTGCTGGCTATCAAGGCCGCGTTCGAGGCTTGGCGACATCACCTCGAGGGGGCCCGACACCAGGTGGAGGTGCGGACGGACCATCGGAACCTGGAGCACCTCACCACGGCCAGGAATTTGAACCAGCGGCAGATCCGGTGGTCGTTGTTTTTCGCCCGGTTCAACTTCCACGTCACATACATTCCGAGCCACCTCAACCAGAGGGCGGACGCGCTATCCCGTAAGCCGGAATACTTTTGCCCAAAGGACTCCCTTTCCCCCCGGACGGTGCTGCCAGCGGACTCCTTGGCCGCGGTCCAGGAACCGGTGGACCTGCGGACTCAGGTGCTGGAAGCGCAGCGACGGGACGACTGGTCGCAGCAGCGGAGAGCGGACGTCGGCCCCGCGTCCCCATGGACCGTGGAGGAGGGCTTGCTCAGGCACCGGGGTCAGCTGTACGTGCCCACAAGTCCGCTCCGAGCCCTCGTCATGAACCAGTGCCATGACAACCCCGCGGCGGGGCACTTCGGCTTCTTTAAGACCTTGAACCTAGTGATGCGGACTTTTTGGTGGCCTCGGGTACGGCACGACGTGCACGCCTACGTGACGTCCTGTGTGCCATGCCGACAGGCCAAAGCCGCGTCCGGCCCCCCTCCTGGACTCCTCCAGCCGCTGCCGACACCGGAGAGACCGTGGGGAGCCATCTCCATGGACTTCCTGACTGACCTGCCCCTGTCCGCTACGTTCACGACCGTCCTCGTGGTGGTGGATGCGCTCACGAAGATGGCACATTTCATCCCGTGCCGCGGCCTGCCCTCAGCTCGTACCACGGCTCGCCTGTTCCTGCAACACATCTTCCGCCTCCACGGCCTGCCGGACCGGGTGGTTTCGGATCGCGGGGCCCAGTTCACGGCCCGCTTCTGGAAAAGCCTGATGGCTGCGCTGGAGGTGCAGGTGTGCCTGTCGTCATCACACCACCCGGAGACTGACGGGGGCACGGAGAAGGTCATTGGCATACTGGAGCAGTACCTCCGCTGTTTTGTCAACCAGCAGCAGGACAACTGGGCCGAGTACCTTCCCCTGGCGGAGTTCGCTTTTAACAACTCCCAACATACCTCCACCCAGATGACACCGTTCCATGCCAACGTCGGGTACCATCCACGTTTTTTTCCGTTGACCATCATGGACTCCCCTGTTCCTGAGACCCGGGACTTCCTCTCGGAGCTGCAGGCGGTGCAGCAACTGGTGCGGCGGCAGCTGATCCGGGCGAAAGAGGACTATAAACGGTTCGCCGATCGCGGCCGCCGGGCGACGCCACCGCTGGAAGTTGGAGATCGGGTGTGGCTGTCCACGAAACACCTCCCCACGGACCAGCCGGTGAGGAAACTGGCCCACCGCTTTATCGGTCCCTTCCCCATCGAGGCGGTCATCAACCCGGTGGCCTATCGGTTGACTCTACCCCGCTCCATGCGGCTCCACCCCGTTTTTCATCGGTCCCTCCTGGTCCCTGAGACTCCCACTAGCCATCTCCGCCGCCCGCCGCCGCCTGCCCCCCCAGCCGCAGCCGACGAGGACGACGCCTCGACGTATGAGGTGGACAGTATTCGGGACTCCCGTTGGCTGAAGGGGCGCTTCCAATACCTCATCGCTTGGAAAGGGTACGGGGCCGAGGATTTCACCTGGGTGGACGCATCTGCCGTTCAGGCCCCTGACCTGGTGCGGACTTTCCACGAACAGTTCCCGTCCCGACCCCATCCCGACCGTCAGACCCGGGGGAAGGGCCCTGCGGTGGGGGATAGTGTTGTGGCCCCGTCCTCTGAGCCTATCCCTTTGGAGGAAGGCAACTCTGAGCAGGAGGAAGAGGAGCCAGCCAGATCTCCCAGCCCTCCCCCTCTGGCACCGGCTCAGGTGCCAGCTGAAAGAGAGCCAAGTAGTGGGGAAACAGGTGTCTCAGATGAGAGTGAGGGAGAGACGTCATTCCTGGACGCACGCCAAAGAAGGCGAGAGAAAAGGGTACTGCAGCTGCGGCGTATGAGGAAATCCTGAGTCATTGGATTGGAGTCATAGGATCCATGACTCACTGGACCACACCCAGAAGCATATCTATTTAAGACAGTACAATGGGTCACGAAGTTCGTGACGAACAAAGCTAACTGCACAGCTAAACAAACGGAGCAACCTCGTAGTCTTGGAAGCTGGATGAACGGCAAAGCTACGTAGGTGATTTTCTTGTTTGTGTAAACCAATAAAGTCCTTGGCAGACGGTGTGCATATCGCTGCCAAGGTTGAGATAAGAACTGCAGAGTGTGCCAAGTGAGTCTTAACCCTCGGCTGGCTGTGTTTTTGTGGGTCTCTGAAGGGGGGGGGACAGATCAGAACCCACCACTGCAGACAACTATTCCTCTCCCTGCCAGACAGACTTGTTAGCCTGCGGTGAAAGAGAAACTTTTTTTCGGGGTTGCTGGTGCTCCTAATAAGGGAATCTTTGAGTTAACTTCAGAGGGTTTGTCGTGTTTGGAGAGCTGGATCAGAACAGGTGCCTTCCTATTGGTTGATTGGCATTTTGATGGCTGGAGCTTGACTAAACAAGGAGCTCATTTCCCAGGCCTCAATCATTTCCCTGGCTATTTTTGTATCTGCTCGTCCAACAATCTTAGTAGCTGCTAAATTGAATGTATGTCCTTATTCATTGCAATGTGAGACTACCCATGAGTTTGGGTCTCCTCATCTGACCACTCACTTGTGCTCTTGCAGTCTGGAGCTTAGCTTCCTCCCCATCTGTCCTACATTATCACAGGGGCAATCCATGGAGGGGATGCTACCTGTACACACCATATAAATGTTGCCTTGCCACCGGACCAAAATACCTCAACCCACTAGATGAGCCTTACATAATCTTTGAATCCCAATTAAAACTCCAGAAGTAATTTTCTTTGCCTCTGCCTCATTTTAATTATCCGCAATAACGCGAGGCATTCATATTCCCTTCCCCAAGCGGTGGCATCTGCTGCTGCTCCTTATTATGCTGCCGAAACCTAATATTAGTAACCGCATGTACGGAGAGGATCTGGACCATGAATGAATAATGAGGCACTTGTCAAGCAAGCCATGTGAGTTCGCTTTCCCCATTGGCAGCTGTCCGGCCAGACTGCGGGTTGCTCATCCCTGCACAGGAATGAAATCGCTCGTTCCACCAAATAATCAGAAAACAAAGAGGTTCTGATTCAGCTATTCCCTCCCAACAGCCATCAGCCAAAATTAATTAACAAAGACCCACTGAATGGGGGAATTCACCCTCTAAAGTTGCAGAGCATTCAGTCGGTGGCTCAGCCTCGGGGGAAGGAGGGGACTCCCACGGCCACCCCAGCAATCCGTAGGTGTGGACCACAGAATTTTCCATTCCTGCCCATTCATAATTTTCCTCTCGTAAGGCAATCCGTGAACAGAAGCCTCACGTCGCTTGCGGTAGCTGAGTATAATCTGTGGGGAGACGATCAGTGGCCCTCATTCTGGTCCCAGATTTAGGTTGGGGAGAGAATAAACCACCATTGCAAGCCAAGGGTGGCTTCTCTTGCCTTCACTAATCTGGTTACCACGATACAAAAAAAGATGCTCAGACTCTAGAAAGAGGGCAGAGAAGAGTGACAAAGGTGGTTAGGGGATTGGATGAAGAACTGAGGGAACTATTTCTAATCCAACAAAGAGAAGGACTAGGGGGTGACATGATAACCATCTTCCAATACTTGAGAGCGGTCATAGAGGAGAGGGGGGTTGACCTATTCTGCAAAGTACCTGAGGGCAGGACAAGAAGTAATAGGTGTAAGACCATCAAAGAGAGATCTCAACCTAGAATTAAGAACAAATTTCCTGTCAATGAGAACAATCAATCAGTGAAATGACAATGCTCAGGTGTGCATTTTTTTTATTATTTTTTTTTTAAAAAAATTGATTTATATGCCGCCCTTCTCCGGAGACTCAGGGCGGCTTACAATGCGTTAAGCAATAGCCTTCATACTTTTGTATATTTATACAAAGTCAGCTTATTGCCCCCACAAACTGGGTCCTCAATTTACCTACCTTAGAAAGGATGGAAGGCTGAGTCAACCTTGAGCCTGCCTGGGATTGAACTCGCAAGTAATTGCAGCAGCTGGATCTTAAATGCTGCCTTTGTAGGAGGAATTACTCTCCTACGCTACTCAGGCTCACTGGCACCCTAACTGCAGCTTTTGAATGGCCAGCAACCAGATTCCAGGCAAAGTTATAAGCAAGTAAGTAGTAGTGACCAGGCCCTAGAAGACGTTCTGTCTGCTACGCAGCCTGTTCTATGTTCTCTCAGTTATCTGATGCCTTCAGATACAGAAGAAGATGTAACTGTCCTTCACCAGAGACACATACTCTCAGCTTGTTTTAAATCTGCCTTTATTGCTAAGAGTTATCAACAGCCCAAGGCTCAAGGAAAAGTGTTCTTTGTTCTCTCTACAAACAGCAGCAGAAGCTAAAACCAGCAAGGCACAGGGGCGGATGAGAAATATAGGAATAGTGGAACAAGAACATTCATGTCTGACTTTCTCGTGTCTGACATTTCTCCTAGTTGCCCTTATGTGTTCACATAAACCTTGGGCTGCCTGGGGAGGATGGGGGAGCGGAGATGAGTCTCTGTGCCAACGGTGCAGCTGAAAAATGTGAAAAGTCTAATTCAATCTGTAACTATTTTTCAAGCCAGCAGCCATTGCAAGCAAGGAGGGGCTGTATCTGGTGACATGGGATACTTTGGATTAATCAAGAGGTGTCCATGGCTGGGGAACTCTGTGAGTTGAAGTCCACAGGTCTTAAAGTGGCTGAGGTTGGATGCCTCTGGATTAGAGCAATGTTTTTCACTTTGGCTACTTTAAAGTCCCGGGGAATTCTGGGAGTTGAAGTCCACTGTGTTAATCCATTGTGTTTGGATTGCTGCAATGGCTCAACTTGAAGCTGCCCTTGAAAATCATCAGAAACTTGAAGTGTTCCAGAATGCAGCAGCATGCACAGAAATAGGAGCTTCAAGGTTTGCCTATGTAACACCTTTGTTGCACAAGGGGTACTGACTTCTAATTTCTTTCCAGGTGCAATTCAAGGTGCTGGTCGTCACCTTTAAAGCCATATAGGGCATAGGGCCAGGCTATCTGCCATCTGCCTTTCCCTAAGGATATCTACCCACCCTACCAAGTCAGATAGGGTAGGCATGCTCCTAATCCAGGAGTCAGCAACCTGTGGCTCCGGAGCCGTATGCGGCTCTTTGGGCCCTCTGCTGTGGCTCCTGGTCAGGTGAGCCCACCACTAGCTGGCCCCGCCCCTCGCCCTCCCAGTCACTCATTGCCTGGCCTGAGAAGGTAAGAGCAATGGTGGGGGATGGAGAAGCGGCCAGGGCAGAGACAGAGAGAGGGGGAGAGAGAGACAGAGACAGAGAGAGAGACAGAAAGAGGGAGGGAGGGAGGGGAGAAAGAGAGATGTCAATAGGATTTTGTGATTCCCAGTGTTTTTTAACAACTGGTTCTCTGCCCTAATGACCAACTAATGGGTGGGCGTGGCTAGGGAGGGTCATGTGACTGGTGGAAGTGAGTTGGCCATGTCCACCCAGGTTTTGTGGCTCCCGGTGTTTTCTTTTCTGTGTGCAAAGGGTCCAAATGGCTCTTTGAGTATTTAAGGTTGCAGACCCCTGTCCTAGTCTCTTCCTTTAAATAATGTCACCTTATGGAAGCTAGGAAGCATACCTTTTCTGTGGCAGCCCCTGCCCTACGGAACACTCTGCCCCCTTAAATTCAGCAGGCATCTACCCTCCAATCTACTGTATAACTTTAAAAACCTGGATTTTCTCATTGGAAGAAGATTAGATGATGGTACGTTAACATGATTGGCACCAGGTTTTTGTTGTCTGTTGTTGGAAGAGAAGATTTGTAGCTCGGGGTTGAATTGTGGGGGTCTCTCTCTGAGCTTGGTGGCTTTCTTGCAAATATTTCATTATCAACTTCTATACTGCTTCAGTACTATACAGCATTCTCTGAGAGGTTTACAACATCAGCATGTTGCCCCCCAAAATCTGGATCCTCATTTTGACCTCAGAAGGATGGAAGGCTGAGTCAACCTTGAGCCAATAAGAATTGAACTCCTGGCAGTGGGCAGAGTTAGCCTACAATACTGCATTCTAACCACTGCATCACCATGGTACTAGATAACATAATCAGTGCTATAGATTTAAGACTGGCACCCATCACAACACTTTGCAAACAGCTCTCCCAGAAAATATGTTGCTTCTCCGTTTACAGACTTTGCTTCTAATCTTTCCCTGCAGATTGGAGGGATGAAATCTAAGATTTACACGACAACCATCCACCCTGTAGCATTGAATGGCACTGAATGCTGGGACCGAAAGCTATCTCCAGGCCATGGAAATGCAAATGCTCCATTGGATATCAGACATCTCCCTTCTTGACCACATCACAAATGACACCATTCAGCAACAGTTTGCTGTGGGATCAATTCTAGAGAAGATGAGAGAAAGCTGGCTCCGCTGGTATGGACTTGTCCTGAGAGTAGTACCTTCCACCATTGCCAAGACTGCCTATCAACTAGAAGTCAATAGCCGGCAACCTCAGTTCAAAATAGAGATGGCAAAACACTGCGGAGCATTTCTGAGGTTGTAGAAAAAATGCTTTTAAATGCCTCTGATGATCCAAGCTGAGTTGCCTGATCGGCAGAGGCTTCAGGCAACTCAGCTTGGATCGTCAGAGGCATTTAAAAGAAAAAAAGCCGCTGCCGATCAGGCAACTAAGCTGTGATCGTCAGAGTCTTGAAAGCATTTTTTTACAACCTCTTCGCCAAAGAGGTTGTAGAAAAAATGGTTTTAAAAGTAAAAAAAAAAATTGACCACGCCCACCCAGCCACATTAAACCCACCACCACCACCACCAAACCACGCCCACAGAACTGGTAGTAACAAATTTTAGATTTCACCACTGGAAAAGACTCACTTAACAAATGTCTTCCTTGGCAACAGAAATCTTGGGTTCAATTGTGGTCGTAAGTCAAGGACTATCTGTGCACACAAGCTATATCCCACATATTATAATATACTTGATAATTCATGGACCATTTGAAACAAATCCTCAGTGACTCTCACTATTATAAACTGTTGACTCCTATGGAAATAACTTTAAGATCTGTGCACTTCAACTCCCAGAATTCTCCAACCACCAGGGCTGGCTGGGAATTCTGGGAATTGAAGTCCAGGCATCTCAAAGTTGCCAAGATTGGACAAACCTGGCATAAATAATGTACCAAGTTCTCAATGGAACACCATTCTCCAAATAGCTTTTTGAGAATATATTTTGGAAAACTAATTTACCCAACTAAACTTATTTTTATATGGTTTCTGCTGTACAAAATGCCCGCCAAAGGCCATAATCTTTTCTCCCCTTTACTTCAAAATGTGAAAATTGCTCAGAAACCTGAGCTGTGGTCTAACATTATCATTTTTCCTCATGTTTATTTTCTAAAGAAGCCCAACCTACTCATCCAGAGATCCAGAGAGACACTCCGATGCTAAAACAAGATGAATAACAAAATATCAGAGTTGGAAGAGACCTTGGAGTTCTTCTAATCCAACCCTCTGTGCGAGAAGGAGACTCTATACCATTTCAGACAAATGCTTGTCCAATCTCTTCTCAAAAAGCTCCAGTGATGAAGCACTCACAACTTTTGGAGGCAACTTGTTCCACTGGTTAATTGTTCTGTCAGGAAATCTCTCCTTAGTTCTAAGTTGCTTCTCTCCTTGATTAGTTTCCACCCGTTGCTTCTTGTCCTACCCTCAGGTGCTTTGGAGAATAGATTGACCCTCTCTTCTTTTTTGCAGCCCCTGAGATATTGGAAGACTCCTATCATGTCACTCTTTGTCCTTTTTTTCATTAGACATAACCCAATTCCTGCAACTGTTCTTCATATGTTTTAGCCTCCGGTCCCCTAATCATCTTTGTTGCTCTTCTCTGCACTCTTTCTAGAGTCTCCACATCTTTTTACATCACGGTGACCAAAACTGAATGTAGTATTCCATGTGTAGCCTTACCAAGGCATTATAAAGTGGTATTAACACTTCATGTGATCTAGATTCTGTCCCTCCATTCTATCCCTCTATTAATGAGATTTCCCAAATCTTTGATTAACAGAGGAACAGAATAACAGAGTTGGAAGGGACCTTGGAGGTCTTCTAGTCCAACCCCCTGCTTAGGCAGGAAAGCCTCCCTACAACACTTCAGACAAATGGTTATCTAACCTCTTCTTTAAAACTTCCAGTGTTGGAGCATTCACAGCTTCTGGAGGCAAGTTGTTCTGCTGATTGTTTTAACGTCAGGAAATTTCTCTTTAGTTCTAAGTTGCTTCTCTCCTTGATTAGTTTCCACCTATTGCTTTTGTCCTGCCCTCAGGTGCTTTTTGGAGAATAGTTTGACTCCCTCTTCTTTGTGGCAGCCCCTGAGATTTTGGAACACTGCTATAGGAGGAAGGTATAAGGCAGCTGCCTTTAGAGGAAGGAGAACTGGAAGATTACAAAGGCTGGGGTGGGAAATTCAGTTACTTAATGTTGTGATGCAGGAAATAACTTTGCTCCATGCACCTGCACAGTGTCGAAGTGGGGGGGGGGGAGTGGAGGAAGAGACCCATCAACCGGCCTTGCTCAAGCCATCAATCTGGTACCTAAGTGCTTAGTCTGAAAGCAAAGATGAAATGGAAGACGAAAATTGCACCTCCGCAGATGAGGAGTCAACTGTCTGCGGGCCCCTTTCTGAAACCTCATCTTTCGGCTAAGGTTTCACGTGCATTTTCATGTTTTGATCATGTGACCGCCGCTTACTCATTTCATTGGTCCCTGGGTTTACAGACTAGGTAATGATGTAACCAGAGTGTGTGGGAACCAGCACTATGTGACAGATAGCATTTTTCTCAGTCATTTATTAGGCTTGCGGGCTAATTCTCCTTGCTTTACCTGGTTCTCCTGCTGGCCTATCACGAAATTTGAACTCCCTTAAGGACATAATGAGACCAACTATATCCCAGCCGGGCTCGGTCAGATGAAAACGTGGGCGGAGGGAGAGAAGAGGGGGAGAGTGGAGAACAACAGGGAGATGAAGCACCGAGGGAGTGCAAAGGGAACTGTGCAAAGATATCATCCCCAGTAGGTAGATCGTGGTGGTGGTGGTGGTGGTGATGAAGATGATGAAGAGAGAGAGACAGAGAGAGAGAGAGAAAGACAGAGAGAGAGAGAGAGAGAGAGAGAGAGAGATGGTACATGATAGACAGAGACAGATATACTGATAGATTTGAGAGAGAGAGAGAGAGAGAGAGAGAGAGAGAGAGAGAGAGAAATGATACATGATATATGATATATGATAGACAGATAGACAGACAGACAGATAGATAGATAGAAAAGAGAGAGAGAGAGAGAAAAGATAGATGATAGATAGATAGATAGATAGATAGATAGATAGATAGATAGATAGATGATACACAATAGATAGACAGACAAACAGATAGACTGATAATTTTAGAGATTGATAGATAGATGATAGATAGATGATACATGATAGACAGATGGCTAGATGGACAGACAGACAGGCAGACAGAGACAGATCGACAGATAGATAGATAGATAGATAGATAGATAGATAGATAGATAGATAGATAGATAGATAGATAGATAGATGATAGATAGATGGGTAGATGAATGGATGGATGGTTGGATGATAGTACATAGATGATAGGTAGGTAGGTAGGTAGGTAGGTAGGTAGGTAGGTAGGTAGGTAGGTAGGTAGATTGATTGATAGATGATAGATAGATGATACATGATAGACAGAGTTGGATAGATGGACAGACAGACAGATAATAGGATAGATGATAGATAGATAGATAGATAGATAGATAGATAGATAGATAGATAGATAGATAGATAGACGATACATGATAGATAGACAGACAGACTGTTAGATTTTAGAGATTGAAAGATTGTTAGATAGATGATAGACAGACAGACAGACAGACAGGTACGGACAGATGGACAGATAGATGCAGGGGAGGAGGGGGGGGGAGGAGGCATATTTTTCCCTTTGGCAGAAAAATGGAAGCCGGATCAGGGTTAGGCCGCTTGAACTAACCCAGTTCCTAACATGGATTCCTTTGGAGGGAAAGGAAAGCAAAATCTTCCTCCTTTTCTCTCTGCCTAACTCCATTTCTCACCTTCTCTCCCTCCCCTTGCTTCTATTAAAACCCGATAAGATTTATTTAAAATACTTGTCATTAACTCGGGTGAGCCATTCAAATATTATGAAGCACAACCCATTCAGCGCAAGGAGTCAATTATCCGTCGGGTTCATCAAACCAATCTGTGGAAGTGCAATATTGACTGCTGACAATTACTGCAGCAATTAATGAAAAATTGTCTCACGCTGGCAGCAAACGTCGCCTCCTTAGCCTTCAGAACAAATCGGGGAGGAGAGAGGCGATGAAGAGACGGGCGTGGAGCTTCGGTGTTCTAGGTTTCAACTGAAAAGGCTCACCAGAGTTGCTTAGAACGTAGAACTAGAACTTAGAATAACTTTATTGTCACTTTGAATGCACTCTAATCGGCATACATTAAAATGAAATTTTGTTGCATACAGCTCTCAAAGGGTCCCCACCAGGGGTGAAATGTAAAATTTGTTACTACCGGTTCTATGGGCGTGGGTTGGGGGGGGGGGGATGTGACTGAGTGGGCGTGGCCAACTTTTTTTTTTTAACTTTTCAAAGCATTTTTTCTAATGCTTTGAAAATCCTCTGCCAATCAGGCAACTCAGCTGGGATCATCAGAGAAGCATTTTAAAAAATACCTCTCTGACAATCCCAGCAGAGTTCCCTGATGGCAGAGAGGTATTTTTTAAAAAGCCTCCCTGATGATCCCAGCAGAGTTCCCTGATGGCAGAGAGGTATTTTTTTAAAAGCCTCCGACGATCCCAGCAGAGTTGCCTGATGGCAGAGAGGTATTTTTTTAAAAGCCTCTCTGACGATCCCAGCAGAGTTGCCTGATGGCAGAGAGGTATTTTTTTAAAAGCCTCTCTGACAATCCCAGCTGAGTTGCCTGATTGGCAGAGAGGTATTTCCCGCCACCAGCTCTGATCTGGATAGAGGCAGCTGAATTTCACCACTGGTCCCTACTTCCAATATGCACTACATAAACATGACTAAATACATACATACATACAAAATTATGCATATGACCACATCTATTATATGACACGAGAAACAACACAGTCTGGTTCAGATTGCTTCAACTCATGTAGGATTATTTGCTTTGACATTAGAGGCTTTGCACGTCCAGGGGCCATACAAAGAAGCTCCTCTTAATTTAAACTTTATAGAGATAATTTCATAATTTTATACTAAAAATGATAAAGTCATGGTTTTCCTCCATTCTGCTCCAAGTTTAGGGTCTCCTTGATCTTAGTTGTAAAAATCCAGAAGATCGCTAGAGGGCAGTAAATAATCCAATAGATCTAGTTCTCGATGTACAACCGGTCACTTAATGATCAGTCAAAGTTACAACCAACCCACATACGCACGCACACACACTATGATCACACTATGTTCAAAGTTAGGTCAAACTTTCTGGGGCCATGGGATGCCTTTAAAATCTTTATTTTCCAAAGAACTTGGAGGGATCCATTCTGAGATGCTTTCTTCTCTCCCATTCCTGCCGTGGGCTGAAATATTTCTTACCCAACTGTTTCCCTGGCTGAGACTCTTCCTTCTCCTGCCTCCCAAGGTTATTCTCACAGCCCATTGAAACAACCAGAATAACAGAATAAAAGAGATAGAAGGGACCCTGGAGGTCTTCTAGTCCAACCCCCTGCTCAAACAGGAATCCCTATATCATTTCGGATAAATGATTGTCCAACATCTTCTTAAAAACTTCCAGTTTTGGAGCATTCACAACTTCTAGAGGCAAGTTGTTCCACTGGTTAATTGTTCTGACTGTCAGGAAATTTCCCCTTAGTTCTAGGTTGCTTCTCTCCTTGACAAGTTTCCATCCATTGCTTCTTGTCCTGCTTTGGAGAATAGCTTGACTCCCTCTTCTTTGTGGCAGCCCCTGAGATATTAGAAGATTGCTGTCACTTCACCCCTAGTGCTTCTTTTCAGTGGGAGTTTCAGACTCCACGGTATGTCCCTTTCCGGGGTGGTATTCACTTACCTTCCTTACCAGTTCGCGAACGTGCTGGCACACGCCATCTTCCACAAATCTTTCTGTGCATGTGCAGAGTCTTGAAAACATGGGGGGGAAATGGGACGTCATGACATCCACGCGGGTGGGCGGGGCATTCCGCAGTCGCCCCTACCGGTTTGCTCAAACCAGATAGAACCGGCTGAATACCGCCACTGGTCCCTTTAAACGGCATTTGGCTTGAACTATCTCCAATTGCACAGGCCTGCCCTAAGTATATTTAAGAAACCAGGTGGAAGATTGAAGAAAAAGGGTGGTTTGAATCATATGTTGGAGGAACCATCAGTCCAAGGAAAGTCCTTCTAAAGAAGTGGGTGAATTAGTGGTTCCTATTTCAGATGCAAATAAGGGTCTTAAAAGATAAAAGTCAACAGAAACAATAGACACCTAGGAGACCTTTGCATATGCACGATGTAGCTAATCCAGTCAGCAAACATTGTAATAAAAGTCTTTTTTAAATATATATATATACTGTGTGCATATATATCTATATCTATATCTATATCTATATCTATATCATCTATATCATCTATATCATCTATATCATCTATATCTATCTATCTATCTATCTATCTATCTATCTATCTATCTATCTATCTCTATCTATCTATCTATCGATCCATCTATATACTGTATATATATTATATATATATATATCTTTTTTTGGTTTCTTCTTTCTTTCTTTTTTTTTTCCTAAGTAGCTATGATGCTTAACAAACATGCAACAGATCTGCTGCTTGACATCTATTTCAACTCCTTGGGAGCCATATCAAACATTAATGGAGAATGAGTGTTAGAAGCGGTGTCAACATGGCAAGCTATCCTTGCCACAGAGGTATGCTCGCATTTCCATATGTTATGGAGGTAAGAGGAGAGGACAAGTAGCAGGTGGGGGTAAGAGGTAAAGAGAGAGAGAGAGAGAGAGACACTTGGGAAGGATAGTTTTCTCTTCGATCCAGGTTAGAGTTGACTAAGATCATGTACTACCAGGCGGGGTTGAAGGCCACAGGGGGGCCTTGCATCTGGTGTGAACAACAGCCAGTGTTTCGTCCTTCTGTTAGCATGTTCAGCTTCAATTACCAGAAGTCACATAAACACAAGCAGCCATTTCTTAGTTCAGGTAACATTTCTGTGTGCAGTGGAGGTCAGGTAAAAAGGTAAGGAGGCCCTCAAGTCAAGGGGACTGACTTCTAGATTACATGGATGTGTCTAATAGCAATGCATTCTGTATTATTCTGGGGTGCTCCTTTGACTCCCCAAGCCAGCCTTCAGGCTGGGATTTTCTTGGTTGTCTTCTATTTCTACATGGAGGGCTGTGTAAATATTTACAGACCCCTCACATCTTGGACATAAATTGTTTCAACTCCTACCCTCGAAACGACGCTATAGAGCACTGCACCCCAGAACAACTAGACACAAGGACAGTTTTTTCCCAAACGCCATCACTCTGCTAAACAAATAATTTCCTCCACACTGTCGAACTATTCACTAAGTCTGCATTACTATTAATCTTCTCATCGTTCCCACCACCCATCTCCTCCCACTTATGACTGTATGACTGTAACTTTATTGCTTGTATCCTAACAATTTATATTGATTGTTTTCTAGTATGATTTGATTGCTTATTTCTACCCTATGACTATCATTAAGTGTTGTACCTTATGATTCTTTTTTTTTTAAATTAGATTTATATGCCGCCCTTCTCCGAAGACTCAGGGCGGCTTACAATGCGTTAAGCAATAGTCTTCATACTTTTGTATATTTTATACAAAGTCAGCTTATTGTCCCCACAAACTAGGTCCTCAATTTACGTACCTTAGAAAGGATGGAAGGCTGAATCAACCTTGAGCCTGGGGAGACCCGAACTGGTGCAATTGCAGACAGCTGGATGTTAATAACAGGCTTTAGTCTGCTTATTAGCCTGTTGAGCTATCCAAGGCTCTTGGTGCCTCTATCCAAGGCTTCTTGATGAATGTATCTTTTCTTTTTATGTACACTGAAAGCATATGCACCAAAGACAAATCCCTTGGGTGTCCAATCACACTTGGCCAATAAAGAATTCTAATCTAATCTAATCTAATCTAATCTAATCTAATCTAATCTAATCTAATCTAGTTTTAGCCATGCTTAGCTGTTTTGAGTTCAGCCAAAAGCATCTAGATGTCACCACATGATATTTTGGGTGGTGAGGGATTTGAATGCGACAGGGACAGAAATTAATCGAACATGGATGTTCCATCTTCCAAGGTAGCATATTTGCAAATGTGAGAAGGTAGAAGTGATAAGATTGTGGGGAAAACCCTGTGAGCTAGTTTGGTCTAGTGGTTAAGGCATCAGGCTAGAAATCAAGAAACCGTGAGTTCAAGTCCTGCATTAGTCATGAAAGCCAGTTGGGTGACTTTGGACCAATCACCAGGAGATTGTGAGTTCTAGTCCTGCCTTAACCATTAAAACCAGCTGTGTGATTGTGGGCCAATCACCCTCTCTCAGCTCAACCCATCTCACGGGATTTTGGGGGGGAAATTGGAAGAGGAAGTCATGTAGGATATGTTCGCTGCATTGAAATATTTATAAAAATATACTAAGTCAGTGGTGGCGAACCTATGGCACACATGCCAGAAGTGGCATGCAGGGCCCTCTCTGTGGGTACACCGTTGTCCCAGCTCTGTTTTGGGTCTCTGCTGCACATGCGCATGGACCTCCCACTGGCCAGCTGGTCTTCAGGTCTCTGCTGTGCATACACGGGGTGCGCACACATGGGGAACATGCACACATGCACCCGTGCCTTGCAGTTTGGGCCCGCTCACACACTTTGGGCATTCGGTGCCTAAACGGTTCACCATCACTGCACTAGGTTCTGCATTAGGGATGAGTTCTACTTATCTTTACTACCGGTTCGCAACAGGATCATGCGAACTAAGCTTCTGCGCATGCGCAGATCGCCGATGATGACATCCGGGGCAGTAGCGGGGCCTCCCGCTGACTGGGGGCAAACCTGTCCGAACTGGGGGCAACCCATCACTGTTCTGCATAGCATTATTCGGTCTTAATAGAACAGGGGTCTCGAAACTTGGTAATTTTAAGACTTCGACTGGACTTCAACTCCTAGAATTCCTCAGCCAGAGGAATGGACCCCTGGCATAGAATAGACCTTATTTTGCTGTTACCCCTTTAAACAGAAGCCACACGAGACACTGAAGCTTGGGGATTGTGATCTCTCCCAATTTTCCATATAAAAGGTTGCTATTACCATTTCTGGGGGGAAACAGCAACCTGGGGATGAACCCATTTTAATTCAGATCACTTTTTCTGCACCTGACAATCTGAATCCTGATTCTCTCCCCCCCACCCCCACCGCTTCTCAGGCCTGCTTTTAAATAACACAAATATGTTTCATGCAGCTATGTTTCAAGCATTTCATCTAACGCTGACCTCTGTGTAGGTGTGAAAAAGGCCACATCTTCGTTCCTGAGTCACCAGGGGAAAAAGGGGGTGAAAATAAAGGCTTCAGATGACCTTGGTTGTTCTGATGTTAATAAAATATTTCCACCTGAATTTCAGCAGGGTTCAAGGCAGCCTCAAAGGATATACCGTAGAACAGGGGTGGGATTCACGTACTGTAGCAACCAGGTTGCCCAGCACCGGAAATGCACACATGCATGGTTCCTTACACCGTTCCTTACACCGTTGAATGATAACTTTTAAATATCAAAGATCTGTGAGAAGTTTGAGCTTTGAGAGAATTTCATACTGCACCTCTCCTTATTCAACGTCAACTGTTTAGAAAACGGGTTGAAATTGTAATTCTGGAGATTGGCAAGCATGGCTAGTACATACATGGTTTGAAGCTTCACAGGTAAGTGTTGTATTAGAGCAGTGCTTGGCTAGTGCTTGGGCTTCAATGTACCCTTTTAAGAGACACTTAAATGTATGGCTACATCCAATGTACATGGTATGGATACCGGAAATTGCCATGCATGCAGCTTCATGGCAATTTGCTCACACACACAGTCCACACATGTGTGCAATGTCAAACACCACGGCAATTCACTCACACGCATTGTCCGCACAAGCACGCAGCATCAAAAACACAGCGATACAGGACGGGATTGCATCTGGGCAGGTCGCCCCTACCGGTTCGCCCGAATCGGTCTGAACTGGCTGAATACCACCTCTGCCGTAGAACCTGTGGACTTTTGTTGTACATTAGCAGCAATGTCTCCAGGTTGCAGTCAAAAAAGTCAAGATGGTGACCAAGATACGGGACTCAAAATTCTGCCAGAAATGCACCTGAAACAACAGGTGTAGCTTTAATCACACCTTGATCATTATCTTGAGTTTTTGGGCCATACAGGTACAGTCCTCAATTTATCACCATAGTTGAGAGCAGAATTTTAGTTTCTAAGCAAGGCGGTTGTCGCTGTGAGTCACACCCAATTATATGACCTTTTTGCCATGGTTGTTAAGTGAATCACTGCAGCTAAATGAATCAAGTGGTCATTAAGCAAATCTGACTTTTCCCCATTGATTTTGCTCACTGGGAAGCTCATAAATGCAGGTAGTCCTCGACGTATGACCACAACTGAGCCCAAAATTGATGTTGCTAAGTGAAAAAATGTGTTAGTGGTAAAGTTGCAACGGCACTGAAAAAAATGACCTAGGACCATTTTTCACACTTACGACCCTTGCAACATCCCCATGGTCACATGATCAAAATTCAGAAACTTGACAGCCAACTCATATTTATGACAGTTTGAGTATCCCAGGGTCAATTGATCACCTTTTGCAACCTTCTGACAAGCCAAATCAATGGGGAATCAATGGAGATTTATTTGTTTGTTTGTTTGTTTGTTTATTAGTTCAATTTATATGCTGCCCTCCTCCAGAGACTCAGGACGGCTTACAATGCACTTATAGCAATAGCCTTCATTCTTTTGTATATACCTGCTTATTAGGGCTTTTGGCCCCCCCTAAGCGGTGTTTCTACAAAGTCAGCTTATTGCCCCCACAATCCGGGTCCTCAATTTACCTACCTTAGAAAGGATGGAAGGCTGAGTCAACCTTGAGCCTGGTGAGATTTGAACTCGCACTAATTGCAGGCAGCTGGCAGCTAAGTGCTACATAACAGCACTTAGTCCGCTGTACCACTAAGGCTCTTCAACAACCTTGAAGATTCCTTTAACAACCTTGTTATTCACTTAACCACTGTGGCAGGAAAAGTGGTAAAATGGGGCCAAACTCCCTTAACAACTGTTCCACTTAGCAAACAGGAATTTTAGGCTCAATCGTAGTCGTACATTGAGGACGACCTGTACTGCAGTGGTTGTAATATGAGTCAAAGTCGTTTTTTTCAGTGCTGTTGTAACTTTGAACCGTTGCTAGACAAATGATAGTAAGTCACGGATGCTCTTTAGGATGAAAATTAGGCTGCCTGGCACAGGACCTCCATCTCTGTGTGTGTGTGTCAAATCTTTGTCTCAGGATTGCATTTTCACATTCGTTCTCACAAGCCGGCTGGATTAGCGTGGGAGATCTTCACTAGAAAGGGTGTCTTGCAGACCCCGGCAACATGGTTTTATAAGGTGCATTGAATTGAGTTCTTTCACAATTGCATTCATTAAAAAACTAACCGCAAGGAAACGAAGTTTTCTACTCATACGCTGGCTTTTAAAGCAAAAGAAGAAGAAGGAACTTGTGGGTGTACGCGGCAAATCTTGGCAAGTAGATGTTGGCTCCAGGTGTTCTTTCCAAAAACAATCAGGAAGAAAAGGACGGGCTGAGGGTTGGTGGTAGTGAGGAAATATATATCCCGGTCTTTTGTTGTCAAAGATGGATAAAATCATCAAGCAAGGGTGGGGGAGTGGGGGAGCGAATGAAAAAGCGAAGTCGAAAAGCGAAGCGGAGAAGAAAGCCTCCTCTCCGAGCAGAAGCGCCAGAGTGCAAGCAACTGTACCAATTGTTAAAAGTCAACATTGGTTGATTTTGGGCAGCTTTTCAAAAGACGGAAATTTTCAGCATGTACAAGCCCTTTGCAAGGTGGGAGGTTTCGGGTGGGGTTTTCCCACTAGGAGCCAAGATTTGACTCATGGCTCTTCATGCATGGCGTGCGACAAGAGTTTGAAGAGCTCTCGAAATGGGCTCACTTTTAGATCCACAGTCTAAAGATTATGTCTAGGAATTAACTCTGTGCTGTCCTAACATAAAATCATAGAGTTGGAAGGGACCTTGGATGTCTTCTGGTCCTCCAACCCCCTGCTCAACCAGGAGATCATATACCATTTCAGATAAATGATTGTCCAGTCTCTTTTTGAAAGCCTCCAGTGATGGAGCATCCACAACTTCTAAAGGCGAGTTGTGCCATTGGTCGATTGCTCTCACCGTTAGGAAATTTCTCCTTCGTTCTAGGTTGCGTCTCTCCTTGGTTAGTTTCCATCCGTTGTTTCTCGTCTTGCCTTTTGGTGCTTTGCAAAATAGTTTGACACACACACACACACCCTCGTCTTCGTAGGAGCTCTCAAACTGGAACACTGCTGTCATGTCTCCCCTACTCCTTCTTTTCATTGGATCAGACATACCTAATTCCTGCAACCATTGTTTGTATGTTTTAGCCTCCAGTCTCCTAATCATTTTTGTTGCTCTTCTCTACATTCTTTCCAGAGTCTCAACATCTTTTTTATATTGCGGTGACCAGAACTGGATACAATATTCCAAATGTGGTCTTACTAAGGCTTTGTAAAGCGGTAGTAAGACCACCCTTGGAACACTGCATCCAGTTCTGGTCACCACAATGTAAAAAAAGATGTTGAGACTCTGGATTGTTTCAGAATAACAGAGTTATTCTGAATTATTCTGTTTTTCTGATTGTTTCAGAATAACAGAGTTGAAAAGGACTTTGGAAGTCTTCTGGTCCAACACACTGCTCAAGCAGGAGACCCTATACCAGCGATGGCTAATCTTTTGGGGGGACCGGAAGTTGACAAACGGGCCGTTTTTGGCCTCTGGAGGACCTCCAGGGGGGAGGGGAGGCCATTTTTGCCCTCCCCTGACTCCTAGAGAGGCTCTGGAGGCTGGGGACAGCAAAAAACAGGCCTTCCGGTCCCACTGGAAGTTGGCAAGGGGGGAGGCCGTTTTCACCCTCCCCAGACTCCTAGAAAGATTCTGGAGGCAGGTGAGAGAGAAAAATGGCACTCCCACCACCCCTGAGGCCCTCTGGAGGCACGAAACAGCCTGTTTCCCTACTTCTGGTGGGCCCAGAAGGCCTGAAAATCAGCTGGCTGGTGCACACATGCACTCCAGAGCTGAGCTCATGTGCCCAATGATATGGCTACGCGTGCCACCTGTAGCACACGTGCCATAAATTCGCCATCACGGCCCTATACCATTCTGGACAAATGATTGTGCAATGTCTTCTTAAAAACCTCCAATTTTGAAGCACCCACAGTTTCTGGAGTCAAGCCATTCCACTGGTTAATTATTCTCACTGTCAGGAAATTTCTCATTAGTTCTAGGTTGGTTCTCATTCACTGGTTCTTGTTCTGCTTTCTGGTCCTTTGGAAAATAGGTTGACTCTCTCTTCTTTGTGGCAGCCCCTGAGATATTGGAACACTGCTATCATATCACCCCTACTTCTTCTTTTCATTAGGCTAGACATACCCAGTTCTCACCACCGTTCTTCATATATTTTAGCCTCCAGCCCTCTCATCATCTTTGTTGCTCTCCTCTGTACTCTTTGTAGTGTCTCGGCATCTTTTTTGTATCATGGCAACCAAAACTGGATGCAGTATTTCAAGTGTGGTCTTACAATTTTTTGTTGTTGTTAGTTGCGAAGTTGTCTGTTCAAACCCCAAAGTTGCCACTGCAGGGAGATGCAAGGAAGAATGTGTAAAAACAACAATAAACAAGAAAAAAAATATATGATTTCATGCTAATTTTCTTTTTTGCTGAATTTGCAAACAGATGTGGAAATGGAAAGGAATCAACCCTGTACACTTTTAAGACTGTTCAAGCAATTTTGCAGAGAAAGACAGGAAATCAGATGGTTATGAGATATTGTTATTCTGTAATGCTATATCTATTTATGTCTTTGACACGTTTTTATATACCTTTTATTTTTATAATGGCTTTATAGCCAACCAGGCATTGAGTGCTTTTTGAAACCTGTGCTTTATGTTTCCATATATTCGGACAAAATGGCCATTAGCATTAGTGAAGGGTTATGAAACTAATAATAGTTCTTATATATCGCTAGGTTTCCTATTCTGTAAGAGTAGTAACCATCCATTAATATTCTCTGACTAAAAGCATAGATTATTCAGATATTTTACAATGAGAAGAATGTAGAATTGTTTCTGTGAACAAAAGCCATTTTTCAATCTTAATTCAAGTTAAATTAATTAGGTAAATATTAGGCATACACACACACACACAAACACACACACATGAGGGGGGATGTTAAAAATTAAATGATAAATCAACCTTAAATATTTCTGATTTAGTGACCAAAATAAGGATATTTAGAATAGAACAGAACAGAACAGAACAGAACAGAATAGAATAACAGAGTTGGAAGGGACCTTGGAGGTCTTCTAGTCCAAGCCCCTGCTTAGGCAGGAAACCCTACACCACTTCAGACCAATGGTTATCCAACATCTTCTTAAAAATCTCCAGCGTTGAAGCATTCACAACTTCTGCAGGCAAATTATTCCACTTATTAAATGTTCTAACTGCCAGGAAATTTCTCCTTAGTTCTAAGTCGCTTCTCTACTTGATTAGTTTCCACCCATTGCTTCTTGTCCTGCCTTCAGGTGCTTCGGAGAATAGCTTGACTCCCTCTTCTTTGTGGCAGCACCTGAGATATTGGAACACTGCTATCATGTCTCCCCTGGTCCTTCTTTTCATTAAAGTAGTCATACCTAGTTCCTGCAACCGTTCTTCATTCAAATAAAACAAATATTTTGTTTATTTGTTTACTTATCAAACCTGTATGCAGCCCATCTCACCAAAGGTGACTGTAGGTGGCTTACATTGAATAAATTGAACTGAATAAAACACAGAATAATACATTAAAAGGAGTACAGATTTTAAATTTAAAAATCCCATTAAAATACAAGCAGGATGGGGATGAGGAACAAAGAGTACAGAGCAGTGGTGGGATTCAAAAAATTTTGCTACCAGTTCTGTGGGCATGGCTTGGTGGGCGTGGCAGGGGAAGGATACTGCAAAATCTCCATTCCCTCCCCACTCTGGGGCCAGTCAGAGGTTGCATTTACCGGTTCTCCGAACTACTCAAAATTTCCACTACTGGTTCTCCAAAACTGGTCAGAATCTGCTGAATATCTCCTCTGGTACAGAGAGAGCTGGGATGTTTCTAGGCATGGGTCTTGTGGACTTCAACTCCCAGAATTCCTCAGCCAGCTATACTGGGGAATTCTAAGAGTTGAAATCCACACGTCTAAAAATTTCCACATGTCTTAAAGTCTTAAAGTAAAGCCCTACCCTACTCCATTAAGCATCTTCAATGTGCCACACACCCATTAGAGCCACACGCTAGTTGGCACAGCCATGTCTTCAAGACCTTTGCAGGATTTCTAATCATCTCTTCAAGGTCTTTCAGAAGGCCTGAAAGTCAAAATATCGTCTTAACTCCCTTGTTGCTACTGTCATAAATCATCAAATCCTGAAGGACTCTGAAGTTTACAATAAATTTGCTATGTGCAAGTGGTCCTCAACCTATGACAAGTGGCTTAGCAACCATCCATAAAACAACAGGCCTCTACTTGGGGGGGTTACTTGTGATCAAGATTCAAAGTTCTGATGGCCAGGCCTTTCCCGCATGATTCATGCGACTGTATTTCGGGTGCTTAGCAACCGGTCCGCATTTACAGCCATTTTATTGGAGTGATAGAAGTATCGCACCAATAATTATTTTAAATTCTGCAGGATTTCTAATCATCCCTTGAAATGAAATTGACAAATTAATTCAGTGTGTTGAATGAAACAGCAACGGTTCAGCCATTTGATTGACTTTAACCCATGTATACATATAATTTTATTAAATCAATGGTTTGAACTGGTTCAGTTTGATGCCTCTAATAGACTCTTCATAAACCAATCAACTCATTCTATTAGATCAGCTATCTGAATCGGAACTAAGATGATTTAATGGAATAACAGAGTTAGAAGGGACCATGGAGGTCTTCTAATTTAGGCCAATCCCGTGTTCAAACAGGAGACCTTATACTGTTTCAGACAAATGATTGTCCAGTTTCTTCTTAAAAACCTCCTTCAGAAGGCAAACTGTTCCGCTAGTTAATTGTTCTCACTGTCAGGAAATTTCTCCTTAATTCTGGTTTGGATCCCTCCTTGATTAGTTTCCATCCATTGTTTCTTGTCCTGCTCTCAGGTGCTTTGGAGATTAGCTTGACCTCCTCTTCTCTGTGACAGCCTCTCAAATATTGGAAGACTGCTATCATGTCACCCCTAGCCCTTCTTTTCATTAAACTAGACTTACTCAGGTCCTGCAACCATTCTTCATATGTTTTAGCCTCCAGTCCCCTATTACACACAAAGCATCCAAAACATATAACATACAAAAGCATATTTGCACACCTTTATGGAACCTGTACTGAATTCATTCATTTTTACTTCCATTGATGGGGATAGGACTCCCTCAAGTGATATGAAACTTGTCCTTCTGGCACTATTTTCTTTTCAAATCTGGATCATGGCCAGTAGGGGCCAATTTGGAAGCTACACAGCCTGACTAGCACTTAAATAAGGAGACCATCACAAACATCAGGCAGTGTACCAAAAAAAAAAAGCAATGGCAAACCACTTTCACATCGTTGTCGAGAAAACCACATGGTTATATTCATATGGTCACCACAAATCAAGCTCAAATTGATGCTTTTTTAAGCCTTTATGTTCTTGCATTTCAAATCTGTCCATTTTATTTGATAGAATGCTGCCATGACAATAGATTAAGGTAAAGGTAAAGGTTCCCCTCGTACATATGTGCTAGTTGTTCCTGACTCTAGGGGGCAGTGCTCATCTCCATTTCAAAACCAAAGAGCCAGCGCCGTCCAAAGACGTCTCCATGGTCATGTGGCCGGCATGATTAAACACCAAAGGCGCACAGAACATTGTTCCCTTCCCACCAAAGGTGGTCCCTATTTTTCTACTTGCATTTTTTTACATGCTTTCGAACTGCTAGGTTGGCAGAAGCTGGGACAAGTAACGGGAGCTCACCCCATTACACAGCACTAGGGATTCGAACTGCTGAACTGCCGACCTTTCGACTGACAAGCTCAGCGTCTTAGCAACTGAGCCACCCCATCCCCTTCTTACTACCATGCTATACAGATAGTCCTTGACTTCCCACCACAACTGAACCCCCAAATTTCCATTGCTAACTGAGACAGTTGTTAAGTGAATTTTGCCACATTTTACGACCTTTCTTGCCTTCGTTGCTAAGAGAATCACTGCAGTCATTAAGTTAGTAAGATGGTTGTTAAGTGAATCTGGCTTCCCTTTTGACTTTGCTCATCAGAAGGTTACAAAAGGGGATTGTGTGACCTTTGGCCATCATAAATGCCAAACATCTGAATATTGATCCCGTGACCACTGAGAGGGGGGGGAGGGTGTGCCGCAACGGTTAGAAGTGTGGAAAATGGTCATAGGTCACTTTTTTTTCAATGCCGTTGTAACTTCAAACGGTCACTAAATAAACTGTTCTAAGTTGAGGGCTTCCTGTACCGCTGTTTGTTCTAATCTACAAGCCAAAGTTTCGAAGGTGAACCTGGGATTATGCAACTGATGAGAGAACCCAAAGGGACAATAGAAGAAGGAGCACACATGCCTGCAAGATCTACCAGGAAGAGGAGTGAGCACATATACGCTAATCTACACAAACTTTCTATTCCTGTTCTCATTATCTTTCCCTTGTAGATCAAAGAGCCTTTTTTTTAATCCATGACATGACAGGGTGTTGTTCATTCCTGGTGCCACCTCAAAGCACTGGCATCGACTCAGAAAACTCTTCCCAGCCTACGACCACAGTGTCTGAAGAAATGACTCTCCCCATATGTATCTACCCATACCCTAAGGTCATCTTCAGAGGTTCTGCTGAGGGATGGTGAGGGATTACTTGTACTAGGAGGAGACAATGGAATGCCCTCCCTGGAGAAACCCACCTGGCACCAACTTTCATATTCTTCAAAGCTTCGGGGCAAAGAAATGTTTATTCTCCCAGGCCTTTGTAAGAGACTGTATGACGGCTGAGAAAAGAACAACGTGAAGGATAGATCTCATTTTGACAGTCTCTTTGGATTTGGAGACTCGCTAGAACAATGATGTTTGTGGGGAGGGAGGACAACACGCAGATTGTGTGTTCGTCTTATCACATCTCTTCATTCAGGTGTGAGATCTTTAATTGACTTCTCTGTGTATGGTGGGAATCCAGATGTTAGTGTGTAAACCCATACTGTTCTGTAGGAGATCCTGAATAGAGTAGGTGCTATCCAATTAGATGAAAGGTTTCGTTATCTTCTAAGGCAACGGTCACCAACTGGTCATCTGTGGACCACTGGTGGTCCGTGAGAAAATTTTGCTGGTCCTCAGAAAAATTGTTTGCATTTTTTATATTGCACTAAATCAGTCCTCAAACTACGGTCCCTGGGATTGATACGTGCAATGAACGTTTGTGTTGCTGCAGAGAGTCTCCCCCTTTGGGGTCTTTTTGTGTGGGTCGGAGAGAGGCAGAAATTCCGACTTGGGGTTTGCTTCAGCCTCCTGGTGTGGGGCTTTGGTTGAAGGCTGGAGGGAAGCACCATTGGTGGCAAAGAGCCGGAGGACTTTGTTCCAGTGGGACTGCATCGAGACCTGGAACTGGCTGACCATCTCAGCCCACTGAGTCTCCAGGTGCCGGTATCTGGCCTTGCACTCCCGCAGGTCTTCCCTCTACTTGGAAAGCCTATGCTCATAGTCCTCAGTGAGGTGCTTCTGCTAAGCTTCCTTCTCGATCAGATCCAATTTGAACTGAGCTGTTTTATCAGTTCTTTCTCATGATGGCCGCTTAGCTTCAACAACTGCTTCCTGTTGGGGCCCTAAGAAGCCTGGGTGGGGAGGCGAGGAGTTGGCCACACCCACCCAGTCACATGACCATGCCCACCCAGCTGCGCATTAGGTCATATTAGTAGTCCGCGGGATTTAAAAGTATGAATTTAGTGGTCCCTGAGGTCTGAAAGGTTGGTGACCCCTATTCTAAGGGGAGCAACAAAATCACAGGAGGCCATCTTTAATAAGGGGTAAAGCAACAAAGTCAGGATGTCAGTTGCATGGACACAAACTTCTGAGGGGGTAGCAGTCTTCTTGACTTCGGTGGGCCTCACCTTGTGGACAATGCCACAGAGACAGAGAGAGAGAGAGAGATTTGATGCTCTTGTTCACAACCGATAGTTTCCCACAACATCTTTCCTCTGCTAGATCTAATGGGATGGCTTGATGTAACCAGGAGAGGCAGTCCTTCAGATTGTAATACATTCAGCTGTCCTCGACTTAAGACCACAATTAAGTCCAACATTTCCATGGCTAAGCAAAAGAGTTAATGAAAATATGTCCCATTTTGCAAGCTTTCCTGCCCCCGGTTGTTACGTGAATTGCATGCAGTTGTTCAGTTAGTAACACCATTGTTAAGTGAATCTGGCTTCCCCATTGATCCTGTGATCAAAATTTGGGCGCTTGGCAACTGATTCATATTTATGACAGTTGCGGTGTCCTAGGGTCATGTGATCACCTTTTGAAATGAGCCAGATTCAGTGAACAACCCGTGTTACTAATTTAACAGCTGCGGTGGTTCACTTATTAGCTGCGGCAAGAAAGATTGTAAAATGGGACAAAACTCACTTAACCACTGATCCACTTAGCAACAGAAGCATTGGACTCAGTTGTGGTTGTAAGTTAAGGACTACCTGTACAGTGCATACAACTCCCTCAAATCTGGACCCTTTTGGTTTTACGAAAAATAGCTTGAGCAAATAACTCCTTATATTGAAAGACAGATGCCAACACTTCCCCTTGCAAAGTTGTTTTGCGTTCATAAATATATCCATCCAAGCCAGGGGTGAAATGTACAATTTGTTACTACCGGTTCTGTGGGCGTGGCTTGGTGGGGGGGTGGTAATGTGACTGGGTGGGCGTGGCCAACTTTTTTTTTTTTAACTTTTCAAAGCATTTTTTTCTAATGCTTTGAAAAGCCTCTGCCGATCAGGCAACTCAGCTGGGATCGTCAGAGACTTTTCAAAGCATTTTTTTTTTACCACTTCTTCGGCCAAGAGGTTGCAGAAAAAAATGCTTTGAAAAGCCTCTGACAATCCCAGCTGAGCTGCACGATCATTAGAGGCTTTTTTTTTTACTTTTAAAAGCATTTTTTCGTCGGAAGAGATTGTAGAAAAAATGCTTTTAAAAGTAAAAGAAAAAAAGCCTCTGATGATCATGAGGCTCAGCTGAGCACGATGGGGGTGCGCAGTGATTTTTGCTACCGGTTCTCCAAACCACCTACCACCATCGCTACCGGATCGGGTGATCCGGTCCGAACCGGGAACATTTCACCCCTACATCCAAGCCATTTATGGCAATGGAGATCTTTGTGTGACCGAGCTAAATTTGATCAATGACACCAAGATTAAGTTCTTAAGTGCATCTCAGTTTGTTTGTACAATCGAAATGCATCACACTCTCGTACATGTTCTGGCGTTGTCTGTCTCCTTTTCTTCTCAAAGGTTTCACACGTCAGTGAAAGCAATACACACCCACAAACAAACACACACAATGTGGTATTAGATACTATGACCATTCTTTTTATGGAGATTTGGATAAAAGGCTGCACGGTAAGAAAATCGAAGCCCGCAAAAAGTACTTCCCTTTCCTAAGTTATTTTTTAGCGTGTAGTGTCCAAAAACAGAAAAAAAAACCCATATTCCTGATGGCCCAGTTGCTTCTTCTGAACCCTGGAGAAAAAGAGAGAGAGAGAGAGATTACCAAGAAACCTGTTGCACTCGATGTGTTAAACAAATGGGGTACTTTGGCTACTGTCTAATTTCATGCGCAAACAGATAAAACGGAGCCCTTTCTCTGAAAGAACCATTCAGTTATTCGGTGGAAAGCTCACACGGTGATTAGAATTGGGTCACGGAAGATGTCATTAATTATAGGTGACTGGTTTTCTCCTGCGAGGACAGCTCGGGCACCCGCCCCCCCCCCCCATCCTCCCCCCTTCCTCCCCCCCCCCTTCCATCCCAGCTCATCTTAGAGCACTGTTGAACCTTTTCCTTCATTCATCTCAACTTGAGTTGATGGGAACGGCTTTTATTCCACCTCTCGGAGAGGTAATGAAATACTTCTGTTGTTCCCCTGTTCTTGGCCGAGCCGGTGCGCACAACAGAAAGGAGGGCGAGAAGAAGCCCAAGGGCCCTGATTAATGGCTACTAATTAGCAATGTTAATGACCAGGTGTCCAAGAGCACGGCTCACTCTTCGCAGCATGGGGCCCGATTCTCAATGGTGACCCTTCGCCTGAGCTGCCAATAATGCAACTCAGGCTCCCTCATTACACCCAGGGGAGAAGCAGGGAGGCCAAAAAAGCTTAAGAAGGGAGAGAGATCTCTTTCTTTTGGCTCTAGTGAATCTTCCATTAATTAAGGTCAGCATTTGGGGGCCCTCTCACGTTCCACCCCTCCTCCCCCTCCTCTGTCACCACTTTCCTTCTGCCCCGAAAGAGCTTAGAGGTGAAGATACGGAAGGAGAGTTGGGAGAATGAAAAATAGGCCAGTTTGAAGACTTCTTTGTAAAGGGGAGTCCCTCTGTTTCTCTGCTTCCCGCCCCCCCCCCACTCCCTCTCCATCCACCAGCCCCTCTAAAAAGCAGGAGCTGATACACTTCCCCCCCCGCCAGGTTTTGAATATTCTCCTTCCTATTTTTTTATTTTTTTTTTTTTATTTACTTTTTTTGTCATCAGGGTAGGCTAACTAACTTGCTTGCAAAATCTGGGAAGCAAGGGGTCATTTTGAAGCTGAAAACATTTGCACGCCTGCGAAAGAAAGCTTTGAAAAGTAAAAGCGTTCAACAAGCACTAAAAACGAAACCCCCATGAGAAGTTTCATATCCAAATAGATTTTATTCTTTAGACCGCTTCCGTCTTCCCTGAAGCTATTAACAGAATCCACAAAGGTCTAAGGGTCGGTTAATCCCTTAGACCCATGATGACGAACCTATGGCACGCGGGCCACAGGCGGCACATGGAGCCATATCTGTGGGCCCTCAAGCCATTGCGCTAGGTCAGCTCCAGCGTACATGTGCGTGCCAGCCAGCTAATTTTCAGCTGCTCCTCCCTTCCCAAGAGTCTCCATATGGCCCATTTTGGATGCCAGGTAAGTATAGGGCTCGCATGGAAGCTCTGTAAGGGTGTTTTCGGCCTCCAGAGGGCATTTGTGGGGGGGAGGCTGTTTTTGCCCTCCCCAGGCTCCAAGAAAGCCTCTGGAGCCTGGGGGGGTTGAAAAACGGGCCTTCCAGGCGCACCGGAAGTCGGGAAATGGGCTGTTTCTGGCCTCCTTTGATCTGGCCACCTTTGTGGTCTAATCAAGTTAATCAAGTTAGCAAACTCCCTCAAACCCAAAATAAGTTAGTAACCGAGTTTGGAGGGACCTTGGAGGTCATCTAGTCCAACCCCCTGTTCACACAGGAGATTTATACTAGGGATTCGAACCGCTAAACTGCCGACCTTTCTGATCGAGAAGCTCAGTGTCTTAGCCACTGAGCCACCTAGCCAGATTACCCAGACCTAATCCATATATCAAAAGATAAGGTCTGCAAACACAAATAAAGGTCATTAAATTAAGTGTCTCAGCAGAACTGTTCACAGGAATACATACCCCACTACACACACACACACGGTTCTCAATACTTCCACACCCCGGACAACGCTCTCCCTATAAAAGTTTGCTACTGTACCCCATTTCTTTGCAGCCTGCCCCTAACAGCAAACTGTTTCACTTTTAAGAATAAATATTTCTTCTTTCCTTACAGCTGTCTGGATCTCATTTTTTTATTTATTATTTTGCAACCCCAGCTCAAGCTGGAACCACAAATTCTTCTGACAGCCCCCTCTCAAAAAAAAAAAAACCATCTAAACAAACCAAATCCAGTGATTTGGGGAACATCATCCCCAGTTTTAAAAGTACCAGCTTTTAGCACACAATAATCTGATGGTTTAATCAAGCCCAGGTAAATTAAAGGGGAAACCAAATGCCCTTTCTTTACAAATAAACCTTGGGTTTTGGATGTTTCCTCTCGTTTGCTTTAAAATGAGACGTGGTCGGCTAATTCCACACACAACTTCTTTGCTTTTAATTACATGCATGGCTGATTAGTTTTGCTGATGTGGCATGGAATATTTGGGGTTATCCAAAATCTTAGACTATTGCAGGAGCCGTTTTTGCCTTTCCTTTCTTTATGTCTTGTTCAGGCTCCAGGGGTCTGCTATCTTAAACACTCAAAGAGCCATTTGGACCCATTTTGCACAGAAAAGAAAACACCGGGAGCCACAAAACCTGGGTGGGCATGGCCAACTCAACATTACTGACTTTCACCAGTCACATGACCACCCCCCTAGCCACGCCCACCCAACCGGTCATTAGGGCAGAAAACCGGTTGTTAAAAAACTGGGAACCACAAAACCCTTTTGACATCTCTCTCTCTTCCTCTCTCTTTCCCTCCCTCCTCTCTCTCCCTCTCTCTGTATCTCTCTATGTCTCTCTCTCTCTCCTCTTCTTCATCCCTTGCCAATTGATTGCAATCAGATACTAACTTATAATTGCAAGAGAGGGTGGGAGGGAGTGTGTGGGGGGAGAGAGAGAGAACATTATTTTCTAGTACTGATGTACTAGAATGGACACATTTTTATAAGATGGGAAGCCAAATAGGTCATCTCAAAATTGAGGAAATGGTTTCTAAGTAATTTATGTCATTTCTAGAAAGATCGTGTGGGTGTAGTGGTTAAGATGTACTGCTCCCTTCTCAGTCACAGGAGCCCTCTGGATGACTCTAGTTCTTTTGCTTTGGTTGAACCTATCTCACAGGAGAAGCTCAAATATTTTGATCACCGGATGAGAAGAGGGGACTCATTGGAAAAGACCCTGATGCTGGGAAAGATGGAAGACAAAAGGAGACAAGGATGAGATAGTTAAATGATCTCTTTGATGCAATGAAATTTGGGCAGGAGACAGTGGAGGACAGGAGGCCCTGATGTGCTATGGTCCATGGGGTCTTGACCAGTGGTGGGTTTCTATCAGTTCACCCCAATTCGGGCGAACCGGCAGTGGTGGTGGTGGTAGGCTTTGCCCACCCGCCCGTATGTCATCACGGATGCTCTGCGCATGCACAGAAGCGCTGCAAGTGAGCGAAGTAAGCACATGCACACTCATAGCTCCGAACCAATAGCGAAGGTAAGTGGAACTCGCTACTGATCTTGATGAGTCGGACATGACTTTGCGACTGAACAACAATCTCACGGATTTGTTGATGCAACTGAATGAAAATAAAGATCCCTTGAGTTGAATTTGGCTCTTGCTGAGTTCATGGATGTCAGTGTAATTATGAGCTGGGATAAGGGTGAAATCTAGCAGGTTTTGACAGGTTCTGGAGAACTGGTAGCGGAAATTTTGAGTAGTTCGGAGAACTGGCAAATGCCCCCTATGGTTGGCCTCAGAGTGGGGTGGAAATGGGGATTTTGCAGTATCCTTCTCCTGCCACACCTACCAAGCCATGCCCACAGAACCGTAGTAAAAAAAAATGGATTTCACCACTGGCTGGAATAGTCATAACAACAAGTCAGCCAATGAGAACTATTTGGTGACTAAGAAACAGGATCTGTTGTGAGCTATGGGTAGACGGCGCGGAGCCTAGGCGTGGCTTAACTTTGCTTTACTGGACTGTGTATATATATATATATAGTATATATTCATGTGTGTGTGTGTGTATTTCTTTTTAGCCAGGTTCTACCTACGTAAACCAAGATTTTATGCAGCCCTAGTTAAGATAGATCTATTTCGGCCTTATAAGGCTTCATCAATTAGCCACACCCTCATCTCATGTATCCTCCCTGTAAAGGTACAGTGTGTGTGTGTGTGTGTGTGTGTGTGTGTATTGCTTCTATAGCTTCTGTGATTATATAGATTCTGTGCTTCTGAATTCTGAGTTCTGGTTCTGGCTTCTGCTGCATGGGTATTGTATACATGCATTATGCTTTATATTACTGTATATAAAGAAGTTTCTTTTATATATGAATCCTGCTGAACTATTTACTTGTGTGCTGGTTGGATTGCTGCAAACTCTAACAACAGTTACACCTGTTCAAATACTTTTTGGCAACATGTAGATGTTCCCATGGCTTTCATTGAAGATATTTTCTCCTAACTTTCCCATCATGTCCACAGTATTGGGATTTCCTAGCAGTATCCAAATCTTAACTGGATGTGGCTATGCTTAGTTTTTGTGGAGAATAGTGAGAGTAGTCCCATCAGGACTGATGGCTAGAAAATAATGCAAAGATCAAGAGGATTGATGACATTTTGTGGATGGGAATTCTCTAAGTCACCAAGTGAAAGAAGGAAGGACAGTGGAAAGAATGGCTGGAGGGATGGGGTGAACCAAGGCCAGCCAGCAGTGGGGCATCAAGGCAGACAGTAGAGCCAAAGGAGCCTCTGGAGATTCTTTTGTGCCAATGCATTCAAAATACAAGATTAAACAGACCCTCAAGCAATAAGAAATAAATATACAAAAACTGACTCTGTGTTGTCAAGGAGAAAAGCAGAAAATATCCTAGAGTCTGGGGAGATGAGAGGTTGCCCAAATTCTACCAACCTTACCCTGCCAAAAGGTTCAGAGGAAGGTTTGGTGGTGGTGGTGGTGATTTGCTTTACTGCCAGTAGACAAGGGACATCTGCAGGAGAATCTGAAAACCAAGATGGTAACTGTGCCCAAGTTGAAGTCAGCTGGTTACTACTACTGGTGTCTATCAGTAGTGGGTTTCAGCAGGTTCTGACCAGTTCTGGAGAACCAGTAGTGGAAATTTTGAGTAGTTCGGAGAACCGGTAGTGGAAATTTTGAGTAGTTTGGAGAACTGGTAGTAAAAATTCTGACTGGACCTGCCCCCATCTATTCTCTGCCTCCCGAGTCCCAGCTGATCAGGAGGAAATAGGAATTTTGCAATATCCTTCCCCTGGAGTGGGGTGGGAATGGAGATTTTACAGTATCCTTCCCCTGCCACGCCCACCAAACCATGCCACACCCACCAAGCCCCACCCACAGAACCGGTAGTAAAAAAAAAATTGAAAGCCACCAAATGGCGTCTAAGCCATTTAAGTAAACTATCATTCCAATAGAAGTTTATCTAGTTCAACTCCCTTGAGTTGAGTTTAACTCTTGCCACTTCATCCCAGAATTATTTTTAGCTTCACAAACTAGTTAACAATTCTGAAATATCTAAGTGGTCACCCACCCTAGTACTGATTACCTGCCAAGACCTAACTTTTGAACAAACTCTCATTCAACCAAATACATGATGACACAAAACAAGAAAAAGAACATTTTAGAAACAATTTCAAAAAAAGAGCCTTAATCCCTCGTGTCCTGCATGTACTTCCTGAACATGGAAATTAAAAGAATGTGCAGACTCTCTTAAGTCTATATGATCCCTTTTGCTGGGGTTGTACCACACAGTAAACCATAAATTCTTAGACAATAGTACCATTGTGCATTCTCGTAACGTACAGGTAGCCCTCAAATTATGACCATAATGGACCTTAACCGTTATGATTGTAAGTCAGAACGGTCGTTAAACAGGTTGGTCGCACGGATTTTATAACCTTTTTTACAGTGATCATTAAGTGAAACTGGTGGCCTTTAAATGAACGTAGAGATCATGTAAAGCAAATGATTGTAGGTTCACTAAGAGAATTCTCTGAGGCTGAAAAGAAAGGAGAGTATCTCAAAACTTCACTGAGAAAGAGAAATGGATGTTTCAAAGTCAGGATTACCTCAAAATAGGGCAGCTAGTCCTTCAATTTTGCAATCCAGAAAAAAAAACCTAAGGTTCAATAATTCACTCCACTTTTAATACGTTCGTTCATAAATTAGGGTGGGGTGGGAGGGTTACCTATTTAGTTGCCCATTCTGAATCCCAACCCCTCACTTCTGGAAATGAAACCTAATTAAAAAAACTTTCTATGGCTCTTGCTTCCTTAATCCTGCTCTGCACTTAAGGACTTGACAAATCCCTTATTCTTTCATATCACTTCCCTTTGAAGGAATAGCACTGGAAAGTGTCTCTTGAACATTTCTCCTACTCTACGTGGCGCTTCTAACTCAGACTTTACGTTGCAGAACAAGACAAGGATTGAAAAGCTCTAGGTTCGCATCACAAAACAGTTCTATTTCTTAGCTCTTTTATTTCCATCTTCTGACTGGCCGTGGATGAAAGCTTCGCTTCAAGTTATTTTTGTTTCATCAGCAGCTAAAGGAAGGAAGGAAGGAAGGAAGGAAGGGAGGGAGGGAGGGAGGGAGAGGGGGAGGGAGAGGGGGAGGGAGAGGGGGAGGGAGAGAGGGAGGGAAGGAAGGAAGGGGGAGAGGGAAGGAAGAAAGGAGGGAGGGGGGAAGGAGAAGGGGGAGGGAGAGAGGGAAGGAGGGAGGGAAGGAAGGAGAGGAGGGAAGGAAGGAGGGAGGGAGGGAAGAAAGGAAGGAAGGAGGGGAAGGGAGGGAAGAAGGAAGGAAGAAAGGAGAGTGGAGGAAGGGAAGGGAAAAGACTGAAAAGGGAGAAGCATAAAATAATGAAGCTGGGGAAACCACTGTTTGTTCATAATAAGATTAAAGTAGCCTCCCTCAATAAATTGAACATTGTTCCCAGAATTATAATCTGGAGACAGATAAAACGGTCATAAGGTATAAAGGGAAGAGGGAGGAGAGAGAAAAGGAGGGAAGGAAGGAAGGAAGGAAGGAAGGAAGGAAGGAAGGAAGGAAGGAAGGAAGGAAGGAAGGAAGGAAGGAAGGCAGGAAGGAAGGAAGGAAAGCCCAAATCTTTTAGAGTGGAAAAGGCCCAAATCAGTCTGTATGTTGAGCTTGATTTTTAAGACCTGGTACTTCCCGTCCACTTGCCCACAAAATAGAAGAATAAAATAGTTTCATTTCAGCTGATGATTTTTGATGTGGCTGACAACAATGAGCCTTGGGGTTTCTGAACTCATCTGTGCTCTTTTGCCTACCACCTGGCTTACCTGTTTGTCAGAAATGTTGGCTTGTCAAGGACTCTCCCCAGGAGGAACAGGTGCTTCAGCCAGACTTTGCGGCCATGAAAGACACTCATCCAAAATATTCCCCTGCCTGGACCACGATCTGCTCCACTGGTGTCAGAACTAAAAAGTTAGATGGAGTGACAGTTGACATTCCAGCTAATTGCTACCTGTCAGAATATCCCAGAATTTTCTTTGCTTGAGTGGCAAAGGTGGAGGTGTTCAGGTGTTGGATTGACTTTTAGACATTGTGATTTACCACATCTTAAGCTAGGGCAACTGTAAGTGCAATCATTGAATGGTCAAAGTGCTTGAATAAGTCTACCACTAAAATCAAGACTTCACCTGGACTTGAGAATGATAAAGCCATTTTTAACTGCATATAATCCCAAGAGGGTTGAAATGTGGGGTCCTTGGTCCTCTCTGAGCTTGGTGGTTTTCTTGGAGGTGTTTCATTGCCCAACTATGTAATATCTTCAGAATATTGATGACGTTAGCTAGTTGGGTCATGACGCATCTGCAATAAAACCACTAAATTCAGAGAGGATCAAGGACCCACGAGGTAAACATTTTGGGTATGAATGCAACCATAGTTTTGGATACCTTGAAGGTTCCACCAGAAACCGGTCTGGGTTTGGAGAATCCAGTTTTGCCACCAGAGTGACCGGTAACCATCCATGAAAAGGAATTACACCTAGCTTTGTGTGTGTGTGTGTGTGTGTGTGTGTGTGTGTGTGTTTTAGCCATGGGCATCTGCAGCATTTTGTAATTTTGGCCTTTTGGCCAAAGTAACATTGCATCATAGGAATGGGGTGGCTCAGTGGCTAAGCCGCTGAGCTTGTAGATTGAAAGGTCGGCAGTTCAGCGGTTCAAATCCCTAGTGCTGCGTAATGGGGTGAGCTCCCGTTACTTGCCCCAGCTTCTGCCAACCTAGCAGTTCAAAAGCACTAAAAAAAATGCAAGTAGAAAAATAGGGACCACCTCTGGTGGGAAGGTAACAGCATTCCGTGCATCTTTGGCGCTTAGTCATGCCGGCCACATGACCACAGAGATGTCTTCAGACAGTGCTGGCTCTTCGGCTTTGAAACGGAGATGAGCACCGCCCCCTAGAGTCGGGAACGACTAGCACATAGGTGCGAGGAGAACTTTTACCTTTAACATTGCATCATTTCATAGCAAGTCCATCCTTTTTCTATATTTATTTATTGGTTCGATTTATATGCCGCCCTTCTCCGGAGACTCAGGGCGGCTTACAATGTGTTAAGCAATAGCCTTCATACTTTTGTATATACCTGCTTAGTAGGGCTTTCGGGGCCCCCTAAGCGGTGTTCTTTTTTATGCAAAGTCAGTTTATTGCCCCCACAATCCGGGTCCTCATTTTACCTACCTCGGAAGGATGGAAAGCTGAGTCAACCTTGAGCCTGGTGCAATTCGAATTTGCAGTAATTGCAGGCAGCTGGCAGCTAAGTGCTATTTAACTGCATGCTCTATATGCATGCAGTGTCACATTGCATACACAAGTTTGTGTTGCAGAAGAATGATATTGCTTTCTTCATTCCACTCCCCTTTCTTCCACCTACCCCCACCGTCAATGCTTCTCTGCTCGATCTTTCAATCATCTTCTCTCTATAACATCTATATTTATATCTATATGTCTCTGCTTTCATCCCCATCAAAAAAAACCCCAGTCATTAAGTTCACCTTGCAATACCTGTGCATTGCAATAATCCAATCAAAACATATTAACCAAAGTCTATCCTCTAAGTCATGTTGGTGTACATGAGTGCATGAGTGTCTTCGTTCACTTTAAAAAGAAGCACTTCTTTAAAAAAAAAAAAAAACCACCACCATCTCTAATTTCACATTACAGGCAAGGGTCGGCTGCTGGGGTTCGGGAGAACCTCTAGCTAAGATTCTGTGCAGTTTGGAGAGTCCCCAAATCCCACTGCTGGCTGGCCCCGCCCACCCTGGCTTGCCCCTCCCAGGTATCTCCTTGTGGCCTGTTATGGATGCAGGTAAGTGCAGGGTGCACACGGAGGCTTGGGGAGGGTGAAAAACAGGCCTACTGGAAGCTCGGGAAGGCCGGAAACGAGCCTCTGGAGTCTGGAGAGGCAGTTTTCGCCCTCCCGAAGGTTTGAGGAAAGCCTCCGGAGCTCAGGGATGGCAAACCCCCCCCACATCCCACTGCGGTATAGGAGGCTGACTAGGCCATGCCCACCATGGCCACACCTACCCAGCAACCAGGCAGAGAACCCCTTGCTAAAATTTTTAAAGCCCACCCCTGAATACTGGTAGTCCTCGACGTATGACTACAATTGGGACTAGAGTTTCAATTGATAAGCTGGTCACACACACACACACACCAATTTTACAACCTTTTTTTGCCATGGTTGTTAAGCAAAACATTGCAGTTTTCAAACGACTCTGTCAGATTTCGAGGTCGTCTCAAATAAATTGCATTTCAAACAAAGTCTTTGATGAAAATCTTTCATTTAGTAAGCACGACATTCTTACTCCGACTCCATCGTAGCCAACACTGACTTCCTGACCCAAAACCCTCCCTTTCCTTTCCCCACTCCTTTGCACTCATTGGCCATCTTCCAAGTCACTCTACCCCTAATCTACTGCTCCAGTTCAAAGGAATTTCCCCCCTCCTATCCCATCTCCTAGGGGATATTATCTCCAGGGAAAATAAGTAGGTGAAAAGTCAAACATCCCTTTCCAGATGCCTCCGTTTCTCCTTCTTATGTCAGCACTAGAGAAAATGCAGCTTGAAGTGCTGACAGACTCTAGCTTCCCCCACTGGCTTTGCTTGTCGGAAGCTGTCTGGGAAGGTTGCAAATAGAAATCCCATGCTCTGGGTACCCTGCAAACATCATAAATGCATATTGGTTACCAAGAGCCCACATTTGGATCGCATGACCATGGGAGATACTGCCATGGTTGCAAATGCAAGGACCAGTTGTAAGTCGCTTCGTTCAGGGCTGTTGAAACTTTGAATGGTTGCTAAGACTTGTAAGTCAGAGATTACTCATAGGCTGCGAAATCTTACCATTCCGTAGATTTCTGAAATAAGCTGACTGCATGGCTCTCTGAGCACGGGAGAATTATTTTGGGACATGTAAAGACACAATTAGAGCACATTCTTTGAATTTTCTCAAGATGGACAGCTTCAAACCAAGTTGCTGAATTGCTGATACAAAGTACTCAGCGGTGGGTTGTGGAGGATAAAGGAAGAGAAGGGGAAGGGGAAGGGGAAGGGGAAGGGGAAGAGGAGGGGAGGGGAGGGGAGGGGAGGGGAGGGGAGGGGAAGGGAAGGGAAGGGAGGGGGAGGAGAGGGGAGGGGAGGGGAGGGGAGGGGAGGGGAAGGAAGGGAAGGGAAGGGAAGGGGAAGGGAGGGGGAGGGGAGGGGAGGGGAAGAGAAGGGAAGGGAAGGGAAGGGAAGGGAAGGGAAGGGAAGGGAAGGGAAGGGAAGGGAAGGGAAGGGAAGGGAAGAAGACTGAAAAGAACGAAGCATGAAATAATGAATGTATTCCATGTTGAAAACTAAATTAAATGGAAGCTGGGCAAACCTCTGTATTGGATGCCTAATAAGATTAAAGTTGCTTCCCTCAATAAATTGAGCATTGTCTCCAGAATTATAATCTGAACACAGAAAAAACAGCCATAAGTCATTTCCAATGTTAACTCAAAAGCTTTCTTGTGGCAATTCTACTCAAATAAAATTAGTTGAATCTTCTGGATGCTTTTAGAGACTTGTCTGTTAATAAAACTAAACCATTCTTCTCATCTGATCAGCCCAAGCAGGAAATTAATAGGGTCACAATTAATTCAAAGCACCTTATGTGCTATAAAGGACAGTGCAATAGAAATGTGAAACTGTCTTGAATTTTCTGTCTGGGAAAGGTCACAGATGATTTTTGCAATGGTGTATTGTTAAAACATCTCTCAAAGACCATTGATGGTAAGGCACTGAAACTGGTTAATGAAAATTCTGGACAGAAATGAAATTAATTAAAGAGGAAAGTCTATTACAGAAACAACCACTATAGAAATAAGGGGATTTGCTCCCATTTAGTGGCTGGCCAGGTCATGGACTTTCTATTTAATAGCTAAGATAGCTCTCTCTCTGTCTTTGACATCATCAAAAATTGGGCTGATAGGTCATGATATTTTGAGTATGCTTTTCTTCCCAGAAAAAAATAAGCTTATCAACTAGGTTTAGCTGGGCCAAAGAACCATTCCAAAAAAGTTTAAAGATTAACAGAGTTGGAAGGGACCTTGTAGGTCATCTAGTCCAAACCCCCGCCTAAGCAGGAGACCCTACACCATTTCTGACAAATGGTAGTCCAATCTTTTCTTAAAAGCCTCCAGTGATGAAGCTCCCACAACTTCTGGAGGCAACTTCTGTTCCATGGGTTGATTGTTCTCACTGTCAGAAAGTTCCTCCTCATTTCTAGGTTGAATCTCTCCTTGGTCAGTTTCCCTCCATTATTCCTTGTCTGGCCTTCAAGTGCCTTGGAAAAAGAGCTTGACCCCCTCCTCTCTGTGGCAGCCCCTCAAATATTGGAACACTGTTATCATGTCTCCTCTGGTCCTTCTCCAGCTAAATTCAGCCAATAATTTGGTGACCTCCCAAAAAATCTCTGTCGATGCACAACCAAGTTCCAATTTGAAGAGCCCTGATGGCAAAATGGTTAGAATGCAATATTGCAAGCTGTCTCTACTCACTGCCAGGAGTTGGATCCTGACAGGGTCAAGGGTTGACTCAGCCTTCCATCTTTCCGAGGTGGGTAAAATGAGGACCCAAATTGCTGAGGGCAATGTGCTAACGCTGTAAACCGCTTAGAGAGGGCTCTAAAGCACTGTGAAGCAATATATAAGTCTAAGTGCTATTGCTATTGCTAATCAGAGAAACAGTGCATCATGCAGCAAAACTGAGCCTGTGTAGCGTAGGGGGGTAATGCCTCCTACTAAAGGCAGCAATTAACTTCCAGCTGCCTGTAATTCTGCGAGTTCAATCCTAGCCAGGCTCAAGGTCGACTCAGCCTTCCATCCTTTCTAAGGTAGGTGAAATGAGGACCCAGTTTGTGGGGGCAATAAGCTGACTTTGTATAAAATATACAAAAGTATGAAGGCTATTGCTTAATGCATTGTAAGCCGCCCTGAGTCTCCGGAGAAGGGCGGCATATAAATCAAATTTTAAAAAAAGAAACTCAAAAAAAAAATAGAGTTGCTTCCAATGCTTTTTCTTTCTTTCTTTCTTTTTCTTTTTTCTTTTCTTTTCTTTTCTTTTCTTTTCTTTCTTTCTTTCTTTTTTTTTTTTTTTTTTGCCTTTATAAGGTCAAAATTGAGTTCCAAGCAGAAAGCTCTACATCTTGGACCTGAATTATTTAACCTGAGAAGCAGTGGTGGGTTTCATAAAAATTTTACTACCAGTTCTGTGGGTGTAGCTTGGTAGGTATGGCATGGCTTGGTGGGCATGGCTTGGTGGGCATGGCTGCAAAATCCCTATTTCCTCCCGATCAGCTGAGACTCAGGAGGCAGAGAATAGGTGGGGGCGGAGCCATTCAGAGGTGATTTTTACCGGTTCTCCAAACTACTCAAAATTTCCGCTACCGGTTCTCCAGAACTGGTCAGAACCTGTTGAAAGCCACCTCTGCTGAGACGCGACTACATTGTTGCTGCTGAGGCTAATAAATTGGATTATGGTATTGAAAGCCTTCTGTAATTTCTTTTATTTGTTTCTTCCAAGCCGTGTTGGATTGGAAGAAAACTCCTAGGTATTTTGAAGGCCTTGACTTGCTCAGTGAATTTTGCTTTAAAATAATTTGTGCCAATTTTGTCTTCATTAGCAGGAGTTTAAATTTCTACAAAGGTTGACCACGCTGGCTGAGGAATTCTGGGAGTTGAAGTTCACAAGACTTATAGTTGCCAAGTTTGGAGAGTCCTGATCTAACATAGGCAAGCTCATAAATCGTGTTCCACAAATGTGTTGATAACGTATCAATGGACAAAACTGATGTTCAGATTATATTGACTGTAATAGGCAGTCTTGCTCAGAATAGAATAGAATAGAATAGAATAGAATAGAATAGAATAGAATAGAATAGAATAGAATAGAATAGAATAGAATAGAATAGAATAGAATAGAATTCTTTATTGACCAAGTGTGATTGGACACACAAGGAATTTGTCTTGGTGCATACGCTCTTGGTCTACATAAAAGAAAAGATACATTCGTCAAGGATCATAAGGTACAACACTTAATGATAGTTATAGGGAAACAGTCAATATAAATCTTAAGGATACCAGCAACAAGTCATACAGTCATAAGTAGGAGGAGATGGGTGATAGGAACGATGAGAGATTAATAGTAATGCAGATTTAGTAACTAGTTTGACAGTGTTGAAGGAATTATTTGTTTAGCAGAGTGATGGCTTTTGGGAAAAAACTGTTCTAGTGTCTAGTTGTTCTGGTGTGCAGTGCTCTATAGCGTCGTTTTGAGGGTAGGAGTTGAAACAGGATGTGAGGGGCCTGTAAATATTTTCACAGCCCTCTTTTTTACTTGTGCAGTATACAATGAAATATTAATTGAAACGTTTATTCAAAGAGATGAGAAAATGCTAGCCCTGATGATGTTACTTAATCTGGTAATGAAATGCTTGCAAGAAAATCACCAAGCTCAGAGAGCACCAAGGAACTTCACAGAAAAGAAAATGTTTTTCAAGACCAGATAAACCAATCTACTAAAAATTACCAGGCTAGGGCTGGCTGAAATTCAGCAATTGATGGCGAGAAGGTAATATATAAAGCTGATTATGAGCTAGTTTCACAGAATTTGGGGACCGGGAAGACATATGTAGCATAGCTGTAGAAATTAATATATATATATATATATATATATATATATATATATATATATATATATATATATATATATATATATATATATATATATATATTATATATAATATATATAATATATATATATATATATATATATATATATATATATATATATATATATATATATATATATATATATATCTTTATTCAGAAAAACACCAAGTAAAAAGCTAGGGCCAAAGTCGAACTCCACTTGCCATATCAGCTCTCTCCTCCTCCAATGATGTCTTTCCAGGTGTCTTGAATTTTTGAGTTTTGATTTTTGTTTTCATGAGTGGTATGAAAAATCTAACCTGACTAATAAAAACTGCATGGCAGAGTGAGCTCTTCCCCAAGGCCATATTATCCACCAGAAATGTGCATTGTCTTGACTACCAAGATGTAGGAGGAGGAGTGGCAGAACCTGAGGGTAGAGTAAAAAGGGGAATCAGCCTAGAATCCCTATGTGACCACAAAAGAAGTAAATGCAACCCCCTCCTCTCACTGCTGTTCGTCTTATCTAAGCAGGTTAGTTAAGAAGATTTCTGTCTGTAGGCTTTTAGCAATCAATACATTGGACCTTCATGTGTAGACCTGGTCTTCGTGTCTGACACAAGGCCTAGTCCTGGGATGGTGAACCTATGGCACGCGTGCCACAGGTGGCACGCGGAGCCATATCTGTAGGCACGGAAGCGTTGCCCTAGCTAAGATAAGAGCCTGGTGGCATAGTGGACTAAGTGCTGTTAAAGTAGCACTTAGTTGTCTGCTGCCTGCAATTACTGCAAGTTCGAATCTCACCAGGCTCAAGGTTGACTCAGCCTTCCATCCTTTTGAGATAGGTAAAATGAGGACCCGGATTGTGGGGGCAATAAGCTGAGTTTGTATAAAAAAGAACACCACTTGGGGGTGGGGGGCAAAAGCCCTACTAAGCAGGTATATACAAAAGTATGAAGACTATTGCTTAATGCATTGTAAACCGCCCTGAGTCTCCGGAGAAGGGCGGCATATAAATCGAACCAATAAATACATAAATAAATAAATAGCTCAGCTCCAGCATGCATGCATGCATGGCCATCTGATTTTCGGGCCTTTTGGGCCCACCAGAAGTTGGGAAATGGGCCGTTTTTGCCCTCCCCAGGCTCCTAGAAAGCCTCTGGAGCCTAGGGAGGGCAAAAAACGAGCCTAAAGGGCCCACCATGCCATCACATGCCAAAAGCAGAGGAATGCGGGGGGGGGTCATGCGTGCATGCATGGGGGGCAGGACGCACTAAATTATGGGTGTGGGCATGTGCGCACTCAACCCCCTGCGCTCCTCCCCGCTTTTGGCATGCGATGGCAAAAAAGTTAGCCATCACTGGCCTAGTCTGTCAGTAATTAATCCAGGGGATGGTATTGCCGTTCCAGCAGGGGAGTCAAAAAAGGTCAAAATGGCGACTACAACCACGTGATTGGAGCTTCACCCCTTTTTACATACAACATATCCCAAAGCAAAACAGTTGTTCAAATGTCACCATAATATATAACTGATTCTGATCAAAGCTGGTGGGGTTTTTTTTTCCTGAACTATATGTTGTGAGATCAAATAACCCCACCTTTTGACCGTTCTGTTGTTAATGCCACAATAATTATGGGGAAAATATTGCCAGATTATTCATTGTCTCAATATTTCAATTCTTAAATCCGGATATTTTACAATCTTGGCACTGGTTTGAAACAAAACAAAGCAACTAAATTGAAACAAGATTGGAGAGCGAAGCACGGCCAAAATCTAAAACCCGAGCTACAAGTATTTCCTATTATTTCAAATTTTACAATTCCTTCTGAGTAAGACTCCTGTCAAATGGTATAAGCAGAAGAAATCAGAAAAACCTGCTTTTCTTCATTTACAACGAGGTCTGGTGTCTTGTGCTCTATCTAGACCATGTAAAATCTTTACTGTTATTATTGTCTGCATAGTGGCCGTTGGGCATGACTCAAGAATTATGTTATATTGGATCACAGAGTTTTCTCTTTACTTTTTCCAGTCTAAACTCTGATAAATCTTATCCTTTCTTAATATATTCTGCTCAAAAAAATAAAGGGAACACAAGCAGAAGACATCCGAGATCTAAATGAATGAAATAGCCTTATTAAATACTTTGTTCTTTACATATAGTAGTTTATACAATGCTCAAACACCTAAAGGGAACACAAAACTACTGTATGTAACGAACAAAGTATTTAATAAGGCTATTTCATTCATTCAGATCTCGGATGTCTTCTGTTTGTGTTCCCTTTATTTTTTTGAGCAGTGTATATTCATGATGTGTTATAGTAGATACAGACCAGATATACAGCAGATTCTAACAGGTTCTGGAAAATCGGTAGCGAAAATTTTGAGTAGTTCAGAGAACCGGCAAATACCACCTCTGGCTGGCCCCAGAGTGGGGTGGGAATGGAGATTTTGCAATATCCTTCCCCTGCTACGTCCACCAAGCCACGCCCACAGAACATTTGGATTTCACCCGGTACAGACATTCACAAGCTTATATTCTGGAATTTGTATTAAAAATCATTTTAGAAATAACTACCAGGAACAAAATAAACCTGGGTAAGGGAGAGAATAAATAAGCAAATTGGCAGAACATGGATTCAAACTGACCCCACTGAGTGATCACTTTAAACATTAATTATTTCACATATTTAGACTGTAGCTCTGCACCCTTACCCAGGAATAGTTCCTTCTGCTGAATTGTGAATAAACAAACATAGAACTGCAGTCTAAGGCTTCCAGTCCTCGTTAGAAACATAGCATTTTTCAGAATTCACAAGTTTTGCCTGGGCCTCAACTATTCACTGGGAGTGAATACAGCAATTTAGAAGGAAGAGTGGCTTTAAGTACATCAATTATTTGGCCATTTGCACATGTGTTCCTGAACTTGGGATCCTCACAGCTCGAGATCATTTAAAGCAAAAGAGGTATGGCAATCCTGCTTTCCATAAATTGCTGTGATAATCCAATTCACAAACAAACTTAACTGGGGGGTAAGACTGAAGGAATTTTACAGAAGCCGTGAGACTTTTGAACCAGATATGCCTTCCCACTGAATTCAGGTTTGCTAGATTTAATGTTTCAATTTCAACCAATGATTCTCACAAAACCAGGAGGAATCTGGTAGCAGCTTTTCCAACTAAAACATTTTATTCAAAGGCTTAAGGTTTTGTCAGTGGCTCACTAGGTGGCTCAGTGGCTAAGACGCTGAGCTTGTCGATCAGAAAGGTTGGCGGTTCGAATCCCCAGTATAGGAGGGTTGGATTAGATGACCTCCAACTCTATTACTATTACTCCCTTCCAACTCTATTACTGTTGTCAGTAGTAACTAATTTCCTGAGATACATAGAGTGGCCATCAGTGTTTCTCAGCCTTGGCAACCTGAAGATGTGTGGACTTCAACTGCCAGAAATCACAAGCCCTCATAACTAGTTGGGGATCCCAAAGGTGCTTTTTCAAGAGGCAACTGGGTTTTCTGGTTTTTCTTTGAAGATGTTTCTCTTCTCATCCAAGAAGCTTCTTTTTTTTCAAGAGGCAACTGGACTTTCTGGTTTTTCTTTGAAGACATTTTGCTTCTCATCTAAGAAGCTTCTTCAGTTCTGTTTCTTTAACTTGTTCTTCTTCCAGTTTTACTTCTAACAAATATCCATACAACTTTTTAATTATAGGGTCATCAGAACCCATCAAAATCTTATCTAAATTAGTCAAGACATTATAAAACCTTCTTGTTTGAGATCTTCTCGATATCTGGAAAATATTTGCATGTATGAAAACCAATCCATCTTATATCTAATTCCTGCTTTAATCTGAGTTCGCCCTTTTCATCCAACAATTCACTATACCTAATAATTTGTTCCTTTTTAAGTATTACTGGATATGAAAAAGCTTCATTTGTCAATATCCAGGTTGGAATCTTCAAATAATGATATTTTTTGACCTTCTCCCAATTCAACCATAAAGCTTCACATATCTGATGTCTTCTAAAATACCCTTGTATTTTTGTACCTTTGTACCAAACCAACTGATATACTGTCTGTAATTGTATGGAATGGTGATGTTTTTATGTTTTACTTTGTTTAAAAATGAAAAAAAAATATTTGGAAAAAAAAATGGTCTTTAAGAGACTGGTTGTAAGTCAAAGACTACCAGAGGGGCAGAATCCAGGGGGGCATTGCTAACAGATGATGATATATATATTAGAGAAACGCACCTAGGAATTGTACCATGGATTCTCTGCTAGGTTTTATGAGTCTAGCACAAGATATCTGAAAAGATATACTCCATGGATCATGGTAGAGCAATGTCATTGATGTCATTAAGAAACTGTCTGGCAGTTTGAGAAGTGTCATTTATTCCCTGATTGATCAATTATTTTCTTGGTGAAAACACAAGAGTGGTTTGTAGGATCAGGACCATACGCTAGGTTGCAGCACAGAAGAATTATTCGATAGCCTCTAAAAATTAAAATACAGGAGTGGTTTACTAGGGCCTTCTCAGGCACAAAGAATCAGAAATATATTTTGTTGCAGTTAAGATTCATTGCACCAACCTACACACAGAACTAGTCTACTAAAGTTCAAGGCTAAATTGGTGCCAGATAAGAGTCAGCGTAATTCAAGAGGGGTTGGACTTGAATTGTTTGTGGCAACATAAGGACTCTAAGCTGATGACACATTTAACTCCACCCCCAGCTCTGCCTAATCTTCTCCTGCATGCCTTTTTTTGTACCCTATGAATTAAAGCCTTCACCATTGTCATTAAAGTGTTGATCTGCATCTGATTTATTCCTTAATCAGAGCCATTTGACATTGACCTGGGCTTATGAAACACAACTTTGCTCCATATCTATCCAGAGTTTAGATTTGGATTATTAAGGGTGAGATCTCTGGGATGAACTGTTTAATGGCAGCACCCACAGGGATGTTGCTTTTCAATTTATTTATCAGTTTTGGAAATGTTGATTTTCACCAAAAAATATGGAAATCAGATCTGATTCAACGAAGACAAAAGTGCTTTATTCACTTTGTGGGTAATTGCTTTTGGGATTCTGTTGAATAGAAAATGAAAAGTTTTAAATAGCACTGAGTATTATAAGAGATTTTTGAACAAATGGTTGATTCTATTTAAAGAGAGAAAGAGAAACAGCAGTGTCCCCTTTTTTTTTCCAGCAACTGGTTTAGGAATTTTGTCAAGCATGCCCTTAAAATAGAACTTTTTACAAACTGTTTTGAAAAATAAAATCCACTGAAGGAGGAAAGACTCCGTAAACAAACCAACCAGTATATTTCCTACCACCAAGACCATCACCTCCACTATGTCTCTTTCGTCACACTTGTTTTTGAACACCATGGAATTTATTTCTCCATAGAGATTCCCTAAACTGATATTGCGACCAAGTTTTCTTTTGCACACCCCAGGGGTCAAAGGTCAAGATAGCAATTGTGACAGTGTGGTCAAAGCTCCACCTGCTTTTTACCCAAAGATACTTTTTTTTTTCAAAAAGCAACTAGATCAGGGGTCCCCAACCCCCAGTCCACGGGCCAGCACCGGTTTGTGACATGCCAGAAACCGGGCTATGAAAACAAGCGAAGCCCCACCCACAGGATGCAGGCAGCCTATGAAACCACACCCCCTCTGATCCATGGTAAAGCTTCTCTCCACAGAACCAGTCCCTGGTGATCAAAGGGTTGGGGGCCACTGAACTAAGATTTCTCGGGTTTTGTCTTTGAAAATATTTCACTTCTCCTCCTATTTCCTAGAACCGAAGAAGCTTCTTGGGTGAGAAGCGAAATATTTTGAAAGGAAAAACTCAAGAAAGTCCAGTTGCCTTTTGCAAAAAGCATCTTTGAGGCAATCATGACTTGGATGATTGAGAATCCCCATAGAGACCTGCTTTTTATGTGCGTCACACAGATGTAACACACATGGAAATGAGACAGAGCTTCCATCACACCATCGCAGCCATCGTCTTGTCTTTCGTGACCACACTGCACAAAACACTGGTTTTGCACTCTTTACTCATAGAATAGAACAGAACAGAACAGAACAGAATAGAATAGAATTCTATTATAAATATAGAATATAAAATAGAATTTTTTATTGGCCAAATGTGATTGGACACACAAAGAATTTGTCTTTGGTGCATATGCTCTCAGTGTACATAAAAAGAAAAGATACGTTCATTGAGAATCATAAGGTACAACACTTAATGATAGTCATAGGGTACAAATAGCTACAATAGGAAAGCATGCATGAGATCATATACTGCTTTACTGTTTCATTTAGTTCACGCACACACGCACACACACACACACACACATATACACAAATAAATGTGGAAAAGTTTAGAGAAAGAAGGAGTAGGAAGATAATGCATGACAGTATCATAGTTCCAGGTAGATATTTGGAATTGTAAGAAATACAATGTAATGGTAGCATTTCCAAAGCCATATAATGACTATGGATGGATTGTTTTTACGTTCTGTGGTGAGGGCCACCATGTGTCTTAACAACTGAGTGAAAGCTTGGTTTGGTAACAACATGAATTCAAATTTGCCACAATTCTTGTTTGTTTGTTTATATTTCCTATTTCTAAACCTCCTAACTTCCTTTTCTTTTACCAACAAGACAGACACCAATCTCAGAGGATAATTAGAACTGCAGAAAAAACAATGGCTACCAACCTGCCTTCCACTGAGGACCTCTCTGCATGAGTCTAAAAGAGGGCTGTGAAAATATTTTCAGACATCCTGGACATAAACTATTTCAACTCCTACTCTCAAAACAACGCTATAGAGCAGTGATGGCTAACCTTTTTGCCATCGCGTGCCAAAAGTGGCGGGAGTACGGTGGGGTCACACGCACGCATGCCCACATCCATAATTCTATGCACCCCACCCCCTGTGTTCACCCCGCTTTTGGCACAGGATGGCACAGTAGGCCCGTTTTTTGCTCTCCCCAGGCTCCAGAGCCTTTCTAGGAACTGGGTAGGGCAAAAATGGCCTTTCCCACCTTCCCAGAGGCTCTCCGGAGGCTGGAAACAGTGTGTTTCCTGACTTCTGGTGGGCCCAGAAGGCCTGAAAATCAGCTGGCTGGCACACGCATGAGTGCCGGAGCTGAGCTCGTGAGCCCACCGATATGGCTCCGCGTGCCATCTGTGGCACCCGTGCCATAGGTTCGCCATCACGGATATAGAGCACTGCACACCAGAACAACTAGACACAAGAACAGTTTTTCCCCGAACGCCATCACTCTGCAAAACAAATAATTCCCTCAACACTGTCAAACTATTTACTAAGTCTGCACTACTATTAATCTTCTCATCGTTCCCACCACCCATCTCCTCCCCCTTATGACTGTATGACTGTAATGTTGTTGCTTGTATCCTTACGATTTACAATGATATTGTTACCTGATTGCTAATTTGTACCCTATGACTCTCATTAAGTGTTATACCTTATGATTCTTGATGAACATATCTTTTCTTTTATGTACACTGAGAGCGTATGCACCAAGACAAATTCCTTGTGTGTCCAATCAAACTTGGTCAATAAAAAATTCTATTCTGTTCTGTTCTGTTCTGTCCTGTTCTGTTCTGTTCTGTTCTGTTCCGTTCCGTTCCGTTCTGTTCCGTTCCGCTCCGCTCCCCTCCCCTCCCCTCTGTTCTATTCTATTCTATTCTATTCTATTCTATTCTATTCTATTCTATTCTATTCTATTCTAAATCGGAAATAAGAAATATAATTAGGTCAGCTTTCCTTGGGTATGCAGGACAACCTTTCCACTTAGTGCTGCTCCTTCACACTCTGGATGAAGCAAGATTGTGATAAGTTGATCTTATAGATGGAGTGGGATAGGCATCCTTGCTTAGAAAGCTAATGTACATGTGTTGTTGTGTAATTCTCTTGAATTATGATGGTTTATTAAGATCTGAGAGGTCATCAAGGCTTGAACTGAACACACAAGTGGGCTTGAACTGGGAAAAAATAACCTTGATAATATGATAAAGGGCCAGTTTGATATGGTGGTTAAGACATCAGGCCTTAACAAACCAGGAGACGGTAAGTTCTAGTCCCATTTAGGGACAAAGCCAGCTGGGTAACCTTGGGCCAGTCACTTTCTCTCAGCTCTAGGAAGGAGACAATGGCACTCCACATCTGAAAAACCTCGCCAAGAAAATCCCAGACAGACTCCGCAAATCGAGCAGGATTTAACAGAAGAAAACAACACCTGATAATAATCATCTACAAATTTCCAGGCACATCGGTGCAAACCCCACGGAAGAAACCTTGCACGAACAACAAAACCTATGCGTGAGCCAACTCTACGCCCTGCAAACCCCCTCCCCCACCTCCCTCCCAAAGTCTTGAAACCTAATTAAAAGGCTTTGTCCCTTATTTGCAGAAGATCTCATTATTTATGCTCGGAGAGGGGACCGGAATACCACTAATAAAATCAGCCCTCCCTCTGGCCAGCCCGGCAATTACAGTGTGAATTGCCGGAGAGGATTAAATGGAGGACTCTCTGGGTTGGAAGGGGAAAATGATAAGCCCAAACTCAAGAGCAGTAAAAACAGCTGTTTGGACTCTCTGCACCTGCTAGTGAACAGGCTGGGGGGGGGGGTTGGTTGAGGGGGTTTTTTTGCCTCCAGACCTAAACAAGCTATTGTCTGTAACTCCTGCCTCCTTTTTCATGGAGACTCCCAAGCTAAAGACTTGAAAAGCCCACCCCTGCCTTCCCACTCCAAGTGTGCTTGAACCAAAAAAAAAAAAATCTAGTAAAAGAAGCTCATCTAAAGAAGAGAACCCTTCTCTCAAGGAGACCTGGACTCAAGAACTCAACGTAGGTCCATCAAGTATGGGGGGGGGATGAGAGGGCCCCCCCACTCACAACTCTCCTGTTTTTAATTCAGAGACAAAAGATGATGCTGGATCTAATCTCGGCCAACTTTCGAGGCACACAGGCAAAAGGAACAGGCGAAGGGGAAGAAGCCTCGTGAATGAAAAGAAAGGAGACAATTCCACCAGCCGCCCCCTCCCCTTTTCATGCTTCTAAGTCCTGCCAATCAACCTAAAAACTCAACCCAACGTTGGGAGAATAGCAATGAGAGCCTCCCAACAATCAAGCACACTTTTTTTAAAAAAAAAATAAAATAAAATCTGTTTGAAGATGCAGAAACTTTTGCAGGCATCTCCACTCGCCAACTAAACTGGAGCTTAATTGGGGGGGGGGGGAGAAAGAAAGGAAAGAAGGAAGGAAGGAAGGAAGGAAGGAAGGAAGGAAGGAAGGAAGGAAGGAAGGAAGGAAAGAAAGAAAGAAAGAAAGAAAGAAAGAAAGAAAGAAAGAAAGAAAGAAAGAAAGAAAGAAAGAAAGAAAGAAAAACTTGGGTTGGGAGAAACTTAAGAGGATTTTTAATTAGTCCATATGGGAAGATTGTGGGGTTTTTTGTTTTGTTTTTAATTAGGTGGCTGAGCTACAACCTTCGTTTGAAAGCCAAAGATGTAACTTGGCAAAACCTGGATGGAACTTTCTCTCTCTCTCTCTTTTTTTTTTTTTTTCCTTTTCTAAAGCGTACTTCTCAGCTACTTGTCTCAAAAACATATTGAGCAGAGCTTGAGTGTACAGGCCATTCCAAAGAAGATGGACTAAGAAGCTTTTAAAAATATATATACGTATACCGATGCCAAAATATGAAGTGGCATAACTAATTGGCTTTGAAGGCTATGCAGCTGCATCCACTAAATAGACACAAGAGCCAATCTCCTATTATGTGGAGACTTTCTTGATGTTGAGCAACAAATGTGCACCTAAAAAGGAGGGCTTACGTGGAAACCAAAACAATTGCAGGGTTTTCTGAGCCCCACAATCCAGATGTGCGATGAAGTTTTAACTCCTATGAACCTTGCCATTCTGGACAACTGACATAAAACTATGTGGTTCAGAGACGTGCGTCATCAGAAGTGAAGCTAGGAAACGTCCGTGGCTTAAAAAATCTCCCAGCAATCACAAAAATGAAACTTTGCACATAGAAGAGTCTTTTTGCCAGGAATAGATTTCTTTAAAAATAGAGATGAAGCCAGAAATATTTGTATTGGGAATAATTCCAGGGACTTAAGATAAAAAAAAAAGATTTAAAAGATTTAAAAAGAAGATAAAAAAAGATAAAGATAAAAAAAAGATTTTAAGATTAAAAAAAAATACAATATTTAATTATACATATTACAACAGCGGCAAGAATAATATTCGCCCAAAATTGGAAAAATAATAATATACCAACAGAAGAAAATTTGATTAGAAAAGTTTTGGAGTGTGCAGAGATGGACAAATGGAAATACAAGAAAAGGAGGAAACAGTATTTTATGATATAGGAGAAATGGTATGAATGGTTAGAGGAGAGGGATAAAAGGGAAGGAAAGAGTAAAGGAGGAAGATACAGGAGTTGAAATGCAGTAACATACGAGCACAAATCGAACGGACACAGAATGTATGATGGCTATTAAGTACAGTGTTATCTTTATGTATATAAATCAATATTACAACTATATGTATAAAGGGCAAATTGAAGTAAGGGAGAAAAATGGATATGTAAGAAATGTTTACTGATGCGAAATTGTGGAAAAGAAGAAAATTGTAAAGATTTCTTTTTCGTTTTTTTTTAAAAAACTGTTTAATAAAAAATATTTTTTAAAAAAATTAAAAAGTCATTGTAGGATTGCAAAAATAAAATACCAATTTTCAATAGCACCTTTGATTGGAAGAATGACTCTAAGCCCCAGGGCATTAGAAAATAAACACTAGAGAATAAATATTATCTTTTAAAAAATTGTTTTGCCCAGAAAAATAAGTAGACAAAGAATGCCCCTTAAAAACATGGGTATTGTCAAAAAAAATCAAGATGGCGGCTCTAACACACATTCAAAGAGGTGGAGATATATTCACACAATCCTTTTTTTTTTAATCAAAACTTGTTGGTATCCAGTATGTATATGGAGATTCTCAGTCATCCAGTTTATTTATTTATTTATTTATTTATTTATTTATTTATTTATTTATTTATTTATTTATTTATTTATTTATTTATTTATTTCAATTTATAAACCTCCCTTCTCCCCGGGAGGGGGACTCAGGGTGGTGAACAGCCAAATTAAAACACATTTAATACAAATATTAAAAATTAAAAATTAGATTAAATCGTCGGCGTTCCAATATAAAAGTCTCAAACACAGTTAAAATACCCAATTTAAAACCCCAGAAATTAATAATACCAAAAATTTAAAAACCCCATTAAAATCAATCAAGCAAGGCCGGCTTGTTGGAATAAATAAGTCTTAAGGGCCTTTTGGAAAGCGCGGAGGTCCGGGATCAAACGAATTTCAGGAGGCAGCTCGTTCCATAGGGCGGGTGCCCCCACAGAGAAGGCTCTCCCCCTGGGGGCCGCCAGCCAACATTGCTTGGCTGATGGCACCCTGAGGAGGCCCTCTCTGTGTGAGCGTACTGGCCGGTGGGAGGTTATCGGTAGCAGCAAGCGGTCCCGCAAATACCCCGGTCCTATGCCATGGAGCGCTTTAAAGGTCAAAACTAACACCTTGAAGCGCACCCGGAAGACCACCGGAAGCCAGTGCAGCTCGCGCAGGAGAGGTGTCACGTGGGAGCACCCTGTCGCTCCCATAATCACCTGCGTTGTCCCAAAGGTGCTTTTTCAAGAGGCAACTGGACCATCTGGGGTTTTTTTTAAAGACGTTTCACTTCTCATCCGAGAAGCTTCTTCAACTCTGACTGGATGGTGGAAAATGGAAGGATTTATATTCCTTGCAGACAGCTGGTCATTTGCATCCTTTTAGAGGATCATTGAAGCCACTTGGAGGTTTATCTGTGTCCTCGGGATCACCTGAATAGTGCAAATGGGTGTGGAGCCTTCTTGGAACTGCTGAAAGGCCTGTGTTGTAGACTGGAGATAGATGACAGAGGGTGAGCATGGTTATCCAACATCTTCTTAAAAACTTCCAGTGTTGGAGCATTCACAACTTCTGGAGGCAAGTTGTTCCACTAATTAATTGTTCTGTCAGGAAATTTCTCCTTAATTCTAGGTTGCTTCTCTCCTTGATTAGTTTCCACCCATTGCTTCTTCTCCTAACCTCAGATGCTTTGGAGAATAGCTTGACTCCTTCTTTGTGACAGCCCCTGAGATATTGGAACAATGCTATCATGTCTACCCTAGTCCTTCTTTTCATTAAACTAGACTTAGCCAGTTCCCACAACCGTTCTTTATATGTTTTAGCCTCCAGTCCCCTAATCATCTTTGTTGCTCTTCTTTGCACTCTTTCTAGAGTCTCCACATCTTTTTTACATCATGGTGACCAAAACTGGATGCCGTATTCCAAGTGTGACCTTACCAAGGCATTATAAAGTGGTACTTCACATCAGTGGTGGGATTCAAATAATTTAACAACCGGTTGTCTGCCCTAATGATTTCTTCCAACAACCATTTCATCAAACTGCTCAGAAAGTTAACAACCAGTTCTCCCGAAGTGGTGCGAACTGGCTGAATCCCACCACTACTTCACATGATCTTGATTCTCTCCCTCTGTTTATGCAGCCTAGAACTGTGTTGACTTTTTGGGCAGCTGCTGTACACTGCTGGCTCATATTTAAATGGTTGTCCACTAGGACTCCAGGATCCTTCTCACAGTTACTACTATTGAGTGAGGTACCACATATATTGGACCTGTGCATTTTGTTTTCCTTGCCTAAATGTAGAACCATTGAATTTCATTTTGTTAGATAGCGCCAGAGGTGGGTTTCAGCAGGTTCTGACAGGTTCTGCAGAACCAGTAGCAGAAAGTTTGAGTAGTTCAGAGAACCGGTAAATACCACCTCTGACTGGCCCCACCCCCATCTATTCTCTGCCTCCTGAGTCCCAGCTGATCAGGAGGGAATGAAGATTTTGCAGTATCCTTCCCCTGGAGTCGGGAAAATATGGAGATTTTACAGTATCCTTCCCCTGCCATGCCCACCAAGCCACGCCTACCAAGCCACACCACACCCACCAAGGCATGCGCACAGAACCGGTAGTAAAAAAATTTGAATCCCATCACTGGATAGCGCCCAATGTTCAAGTCTGCCAAGATCCTTCGGTAACTTAAGCCTATCTTTCGGAAGGTTCCTGCTAGCTTGGTTGTCTGCAGATTTGATGAGTTCCCCATCTATCCCCTCATCCAAATAATTTATGAAGATGTTGAAGAGTACTGGGCCTAAAACAGAACCTTGGGGTATCCCATTGCATACTTCCCTCCATATAGATACAGTTCCATTGAGGACCACACATTGAGTGCGGTTGGTCAGCCAGTTACGAATCCACCTGGTGGTGATGCTGTCTAACCCACATTTTTCTATTTTATGTAGTAGTAGGTTATGGTCTACTTTATCAGATGCCTAACTGAAGTCCAAGTAAATTATATGGACAGCATTCCTGTGGTCCACTAATTTTGTCACTTTGTGAAAGAATGCAATAAAATTACTCTGGCATGATCTGTTTTTGACAAACCCATGTTGGCTTTTGATTATTACTGTGTTTGCTTCTAAGTGTTTGCTGATTCATTGCTTGATTATCTTTTCCAGAATCTTCCCTGGTATTGAGGTCAAGCTGATAGGTCTGTAGTTTCCTGGATCTATTTTTTTTTTCCTTTTTTGAAGATGGGAAATACATCAGCTAGAAAGTGGGATACCATGAATTCAAATCCTATATTAGCATGAAAGTTGGCAGGGTGACTTTGGGCCAATCACTAGGAGACAGTGAGTTCTAGTCCTGTCTTAGCCAGGAAAGGCAGTTGGGTCAATCTCTCTCAGCCCAACTCATCTCACAGGGTTGTTGTTGTGGGAAAAATAGGAGGAGACAGACTTGTTGGATATGTTTGCTACTTTGAGTTATTTGTAAGTAATAATAAAGGTGGGATACAAATAAATAAATAAAAATAAAAAATCATGCTCGTTCCACATTTATTATTTGGGAATATGGATTTCTATCATCTCTCAGTTTCTCTGCCTTTTTTTTTCTTCTTCTTTTATGCTGCAGAAGGTTCAGGGAACTCTTGGCAGATAAATACAACTTCATTTCTTTACCTTTTCAAAATAAAACTTGACAAGTTCTTTTCCTTCCACCCAGATGGAGATCTTCTGATATTCGTGGATGAAGTACAGTAGGAGAGGGATGTCTGCCACTTCACTTGTTGGAAAAGAATGCTCTTTAATTTAGATGTTTAAGATTTTCAAGTAAGTCGCGTTGAGCATTGCAGTTATCCTGAGAGGAGATGCTTGAAACATCGCTGTGCATCTTTGTAATTAGTTTTAGAGTCCTGAAAAAGTCAAGCAGCATTTCAACAATTACTTTCATTTTTCCTTTCTGTTAAAAAAAAAAAGGACCAAAAACAAAGGTTCACGGTATACATCTTCCAAACAGCTTTATGTAATCAATAGACAAAATGAAGTATTTCAACATACTTTCATTTGTGTCTTCGATGAAAACCAGCTTTGAGGAGCAGAGAAAATGATGTTCTTAGAATAACAAAGTTGGAAGGGACCTTAGAGATCTTCTAGTCCAACCCTCTGCTTAGGCAGGAAATCCTACACCACTTCAGACAAATGGTTATCCAACATGTTCTTAAAAAACTTCCAGTGTTGGAGCATTCACAACTTCTGGAGGCAAGTTGTTCCACTGATTAATTGTTCTCACTGTCAGGAAATGTCTCCTTAGTTCTAGGTTGCTTCTCTCCTTGATTAGTTTCCACACATTGCTTCTCATCCTACCCTCAGATGCTTTGGAGAATAGCTTGACTCCCTCTACTTTGTGGCAGCCCCTGATATATTGGAACACTGCTATCATATTTCCCCTAGTCCTTTTCATTAAACTAGACATACCCAGTTCCTGCAACCGTTCTTATATGTTTTGGCCTCCAGTCCCCTAATCATCTTTGTTGCTCTTCTCTGCACTCTTTCTAGAGTCTCAACATCTTTTTTACATCGTGGCGACCAAAACTGGATGCAGTATTCATATCTTTTAAAATTCTTCAGATCGTTCAGGCCAATGTGGTAAAATGGGTGCAAAATTTCAACTTCCAAATAACTTCAACCAATGGTCTACTGCACATCGAGTCAAAATAACCTGGAAAGAAAATTCAGAGACACACAAATATACAACAGAAATTATGTTATCAGCCTGGCACGTTGAAGACAAGCCCCTTTTGCTTGCACTACCATTTGAAATTGCCATAAAGGATGGCTAGTCTTCTGTTCAGGGAATATATAATCTGCAAGTTCCTTTATTGGGTCTTTACATGTCCCTCTAATGATTAAAACTGTCTTTGTATCATAGGAGACATCAAAACAGAATTAACATTACTTAAACAAATTTTTAAAAAGGAAAAGCCTCTAAACTGTTCCTCCAGGGAATTCAAAACAAGCCTTACTTACATGTTACACATGTCAACATTGGTATCTCAGCTTCTCCCACATATTAAGGCTTGTCCTCAAATTATCCAAGACCTACTGCAAACAAAATTTGGGACATATTTCAGCCACTGAATCACAACCTTTGCTTTGGATTTGTTCTTCTCAAAGACCAAACTAATATCTCCCTCCCTCATTACTCATTAAAAGGAAAATGTCCTTCGTATTTCTACCTACAATCTCATTAACCATTCTATTCAAATAGATTTCATTCAGTTAGTTGACAAGGATGAAGATACTTAATGTTATCATTTGAATCCAACCTGATCTTGAATGAAAGCAAAAAAGAAAAAAGAAAGAAAGAAAATGACTACTCTAACTACCATCTTCATTTTTATACGTCCTTTTTTTCTGGAAAAACTTAATTACTATTATTAACGTAATAGACAATAACTCCTTCCTAAAAATATAAATGCTGCTCTGGATTTACATCACTGTTACTTATGGAAAAATAGGCTAAAAGGACACCAGATCTCTTTGTGCTGGTGGTATTTCCATCATTTTCTATTTCCAAGTAAGGAAGCTAAATTGTCAGTCATGAGTTTATGGCAGGTCTGTGCTGTTAAAGCTCAAGATTCCTGCTACCTATACAATGAATAATCTGAGGAGCTATCTAAAGGGAAATTTGAAACTACACATTTCCAATATAACTTTGGACAGTCATGTTTTCTTGGCACTCCAAAAACCTTTTGGAAATTTCAGTCCACATTTTGTTTCCAAGAAAGAGATGTAAAAAGATTCATCCAAGCTCAAGTAATTTGAAATACACCTATGCTGGAAGCCAAGAGCTTCTTCCTACATACCTATTCGCTCAGTGAGTAAATCCCTTTTGAGTAAGCAACTTTATGCAAAGTGGAACGAGAAAACAAAGAAATAGGATGCCAAATAAAATAAAGGATAAATGGGATTAAAAAAGGAAAGGAACTAGAGTTATTAAGTTAAATCAAATTTATATCAACACCACAGGATAGCAGAGTTGGAAGGGATCTTGAAGGTTTTAAAGTCCAACACCTTGCTCAAGCAGGAAACTGTATACCATTTCTGACAAATGGTTATCTTCTTAAAAACTTTCAGTGTTGGAGCACCCACTTTGCAGAAAATGGGATTTGTCTAGTCTAATGAAAAGAAGGGCTAGGGGTGACATGATAGCAGTGTTCCAATATTTGAGGAGCTGCTACAAGGAAGAGGGAGGTCAATCTATTCAAAGCCCCAGAGCAGAAAGCAAGACAAGAAACAATAGATAGAAATTAATCAAGGAGAGAACCAACCTAGAACTAAAGAGAAATGTTCTTCCTGAACACTAGTGGAATGGCTTGCCTTCAGAAGTTGTGGTGCTCCATCACTGGAGGTATTAAGAAGATCCTGGATAGCCACTTATCTGGAATGATATAAGGGTCTCCTGGGGTTGAGCAGGAGGTTGCACTAGAAGACTTCCAAGATGCCTTCCAACTCTGTTATTCTGTTTAGCTTTTTTTTCAAATTATGTCCATTTTCCTCTTGACAGTGTAAAAAAATTATCTTTCCACATTCAATACTTCTCACCATCCTTGTATACTGTGCTTCGTTTTCTTAGGTCATAAATAATCAAATGAACGCTTTTAAATTTAAATTTATTCCTTTGACATGTGTCATTATGATTAGATTTCTACTTAAATCATGTATTTAGAACAGACCTTTTCCCTTCTGAATTGCATTTATTCATAATGCTGCACAATTTTTCCAAAAACTCAAACCTGGTTTTTCTATTGTCAACAGCCACTAGAATGTAACACACAACTATCCCCAACCTATGGGTTCCTTCTTTGTAATGTTTCCTCAACAATTAACTAGATGACACCAATTCTTACTTTTTAGCCTTTTCATTCATAATTAAAACTGTACTCTGCATGTATTCATCAATTGCATTCATTTATTGCACTCCACCGATTACACTTTGCTCTTTCACAAACGCACAAAATATTATTTTTCTTTCTTTAATCCCATTTAATAATTCATGCTTAGTACCATTTTGTCCTCTAGGAACGAAACAGGTCATAATCTTCCCTATGTCACAATCATAGCATAGTTATTTCTCTCCACTACCCATTAGATCTAGTGCATAATATAATAGTGATTTTTAGTAGAAATAGACTATTTTCTTATCACATCTACTTTTGCAAGAACAAAAGCAGATAGTTTTAGTAAATTTGATCAACAATATCCAGCTTTAGTTCAAACCAGGGGTGAAATCCAGCAGGTTCTGACAGGTTCTGGAGAACCGGTAGCGGACATTTTGAGTAGTTCAGAGAACCAGTAAATACCACCTCTGACTGGCCCCGCCCCCATCTATTCTCTGCCTCCCGAGTCCCAGCTGATCGGGAGGAAATGGAGATTTTGCAGTATCCTTCCCCTGCCATGCCCACCAAGCCAGACCATGCCCACCAAGGCACGCCCACAGAACCGGTAGTAAAAAATATTTGGATTTCACCCCTGGTTCAAACATAACATATTCTAGAAACAATTTGCTTGCCCTTCATTCTCTTGCCTACCGGCCATGGCGATGCTCAATAATACAGATCATGGTTGTCCCAAAGGTGTTTTTCAAAAAAACAACTGGACTTCTTCCTTGGTTTTTGTTTTTTTCCTTGAAAAAACAAGTTTTTTTCCTTGTTTCGTGTGTCATCCGAGAAGCAGAACAGAAGAAGCTGCATGGATGAGAAGCAAAATGTCTTCAACGAAAAAAACAAGAAAATCCAGTTGCCTTTTGAAAAATCAGCTTTGAGTTCTCTTGGGTTTCAAATTTTACGGCCAAATAGTTTAATTAACTTATTAGTTTTAATTTTTATATGTAATTGATTTGATTGATTGATTGATTGATTGATTGATTGATTAGATTTATATACCGCCCTTCTCCTTGCGGACTCAGGGAGGTGAACAGCCAGATAAAAAACAGTACATAAAAGTTAAAAAATTTTAAAAATCCATATAAACTTTGGCTAAGATTAAAACAATTAAATATTTAAAATAACCACAACCCTACAATACAAAAGATCTTAAAAATTCAACAGGGGTCAGGCTAGACCGGCGAGCTGAAAGAGATAAGTTTTTAGGGCCCGACGAAAAGTCCAGAGGTCAGCAATTGTTCTCAGTTCTGGAGGAAGATCAAGAATTGTTTTAATATGGCTGTAAACCGTCCTGAATCCCCTCTGGGAGAAGGGTGGTATATAAATGCAATAAATTGAATTGAATTGAATTGAATTGCCTAGGTTCCACCATCCAGGAGACACATAAATCATATTGACTAAATGCACTCAAGGTGACCCCACAGAAGTAAATTATGACCAAAATAATCAATGTATTGTGGGTATTTAATGCACCCCCAAATCCTATTCCTTAGAACAGCACACCTGTGGGAACACATGAATTGCTGTTGCTAAGGAAACCTTCCTTATTCAAGAACCTTTGTTACCAAGGTTACAGCTCCGACTTGTTCTTGAAGCACCATTGATTGATCTACCTGAAGACCTCTTCCCATGCGATGAAATAAAAGTTTCCATCACAAATATTACCTCTTTATATCCTAAAAATACATTGCCGTTGAAAAAAAATCTATTCATTCGTTGGAACTTGTTAAATTTTCTCTCCCGTGGGGAAGGCGATGGTGAATCTTGGTTAAACCAAGAGCCAAAAAAAAAAAAAAGGATAAAACCTCATAAAATGGTGGAAGACTAAAGATCACTTTAAGTGTTCTATGAAAAATGGTGTTTGTTAGTTGAAAGTGTACTTTGATGTAGCACCACACTGTGCTTCGTGGATGAAGAGAAGGATCTTTAAAGACAATATTGCTGGGAAGAATCCACCAAGTGAGTCCATAGTTTGAATTAGTACGGTAATCCCACACGGATCAGTCGGCACAAAACAGTGGTGATTAAAGGAGAGAATAAAATACGAAATGTGTACATTTGAGAGAGAATGAGAGAGAGAAATAGAAATTTACAGCTGTAGAAATATATAGGTTTTTCTTACAAAGTGAGCAACACTTTCTAACTTTGTCAATCATTGTCCTTTAGAAACCGTGGTTGTCTTCTCCTTTGGAGGTCCAGCTGCCCTCGTCTTTCATCTGAAGCTCTCCAATGGCTACAGCATCGATTGTGTGAGCCAAGAAATAATATAAGGCTCTACTGCTTCTTGAGGTCATAAGTGGAAACCAGGATAAGAAAGGGTCTAATCTCAGACCACGTTCTTGAAAATGTGAAAAATTGCTTCTTTCAATAAAGAAAGGACTTCTGACTTGTGGGAGCTGCAGATTTTTGCTCAAGTTTAGCTTGTTAACAAGACGGCACAAACTTCATCCCATTTTCTCCTTACATGGTTATCTTTCTACAGGTATAATCCTACCCAACAAAGAAATGTGTGCATTAAGAACTGGTTTTAATCAGGCTGGTAACATTTTGCATCAAAACTATGGTTTGGCTACTGCCCTGGAAAAATTAGCACACTGTTTTATAAAGCAATCTTCCCCAGTCTTAAGACTTCCTCAACATCATCAACAGGTTGAAGAGCAGAACATACTGACAGTTCCATACCAACATATCCAGATGCCACCAAACATCCATTGTATTTTTGAATGTTTGCTAAGCAACTGGTCATTGAATGAGGACTATCCGTAGATGTGATACAGGAAAAAGAGATCATTTGTTCTAATTTAAGAGATGGTGGAAATTTACTAAAACAGCCTATACTTCTTGTAATGAAGGTAGGAAGTCATTTCTTCATACATTTTTTACTTTTTTTTCTTGATGTTGATGACTTCTCCGTTCTAAGCCCACACAGATTTCAGAGGATAATTAGAACTGCAGAAAAAACAAGTACTACCAACCTGCCTTCCATTGAGGATCTGTATAGTGCACAAGTCAAAAAGAGAGCTGTGAAAATATGTATAGACCCCTCACATCCTGGACATAAATGGTTTCAACTCCTACCCTCAAAACGACGCTATAGAGCACTGCACAGCAGAACAACTAGACACAAGGACAGTTTTTTCCCGGACGTCATCACTCTGCTAAACAAATAATTCCCTCAACACTGTCAAACTGTTCACTAAGTCTGCATTACAATTACTATTAATCTTCTCATCATTCCTATCACCCATCTCCTCCCACTGATGACTGTATGACTGCAACTTGTTGCTGTATCCTTACGATTTATATTGATTGCTTTTTAGTATGATTTGATTGCTTATTTGTATTCTATGACTATCATTAAGTATTGTACCTTAGGATTCTTAACGAATGTATCTTTTCTTTCTTTGTACAATGAGAGCATATGCATCAAAGACAAATTCCTTGTGTGTCCAATCACACTTGGCCAATAAAGAATTATATTGTATTGTACCTCATTCCTAGTCATGTAACCCGTAGCAGAAAGTACTGTATTTCAGATGCACTTTTTTGCCTCCTAAAAGAGGCTGAAAATTTGGGTGCGTCTTATACTCCGAATGTACCAGCAGTGGGTTGCCTCTGGTCTGGACCGGTTCTATAGAACCAGTAGTAAAACTGGGCATGTGCGCGAATGAAGCAAGCATACACACCTGATCCCGTTGCGAACCGGTAGTAAAGGTAAGTAGAACCCACCCCTGGAGTGTACCCTGTTTCCTGAAAATAAGACATCGCCCAATAATAAGCCCAATCGGGCTTTTGAGAGTATGCGCTAGAATAAGCTTCCCCCAAAAAATAAACCCTCCCCGAAAATATTTAAACACAGAGCGGGAAATCAGGTAAAACAGCAAGAGGAGCCCCATTTTGCTCCACGCATCCAGAAATAATAAGACCTCCCTGAAAATAAGGCCAAGCGTTTATTTCAGGGTTCAAAAAAATATATGACAGGGTCTTATTTTCGGAGAAACACGGTATTTTTTTCTAACGAGGTCCTAGCGAGTGAAGCGATCTCCGTGGTTTGCCTGCTTTTCTCATTGCTTCTCTCTCCAAACATCAGTTGTGCTTTAGAAGCTGTTTTTTATCCCCAAGCAGGGGATAAAAAACAGCAAACTAATGTGCTGAAGCTGACCATACAAAGGATGCTAGCCAGATGAATACCTGGTAGACAGATTTTTTTTTTCCTATTTTTCTCCCCAAAAACTAAGCTGCGTCTTATACTCCGATGCATTTTATACAGTGGTGGGTTATCCCCAGTTCGCACCAGTTCGATAGAACTGGTAGTAAAACTGGCGGGAGGCTCCGCCCACCGATGCTGATGTCATCAAAAGTTTCTGCGCATGCGCAGAAGAGCACGCGTGTACACAAGCGAAGCGAGCATATGCGCGTGGCCCCACTGAGAATCGGTAGTAAAGGTAAGTAGAACCCACCCCTGATCTTATACTCCAAAAAATATGGTATGCAATAGACCCAGGGCACACCTACACACTAACCTATATAGATGCAACCTCAGGGAGAACAGAAATGCACAAACTTTATTACATACTGACACAACATGTTACAAGTAGTCGTCAGTTCGATTAGTGACCATTCGAAGTTACGATGATGCTGAAAAAAGTGAACTTTCTTGCTACAGTTGTTTTTTTTTTAATTTTCAAAACAAACTTTATTTAAGTTTCGAATGTATACAAAAACAGAAAAAACCATATTAAAAAATCCATGTCCATAAATCGTAGTCAATGGTGAAATTCATTTCTACTTTCTTAAGTATCTATATGTGATTACTATACATATACACATACATATACATATATATACATACATTATACCATTCATTGTTTTCATCCACATGCCTTTTGTCGGTGAAATCATCAGGGGTACTTATATAAGACTATCATACAAATACCTTTCCAATTTTCATTCTTAATTTACAATTCACTAAGAGTATAATAACATATATTGCTCGTTCAAATTAACTTTCATATTCAATTAAAAGTATCATTATCCATTTTGTCTTTGTTTGATCCAATCGTACCATCTATCCCATACCCTAGAATATTTTGAGCTTTCCTCATTTTTTAATTTCTGCGTTAATTGATCCGATTCCGCACACAAATATATCTTTTGTATTACTTGCTGATCGTTTGGCAAATATTCCTTTTTCCATACTTGTGCATTCGCTATTCTCGCCGCTGTAATTATGTGGTGTATTAAGTATATCTTTTCTTTTCTAATGTTTTGTTTGTAAATTCCTAATAAAAATATCTTGGGGTCTAGTTCAATTTCTTCTCCTACTATTTGTATTATCCACATTCTAATTTTCTCCCAGTATGCCTTAGTTTTGGGGCATAAACACCACATATGGTAAAAAGTTCCTCTAGCCTCTGGTTTCTCTTCAGATCGTATAAATCTTTCGCCTTTTACTTGCTACAGTTGTTAAGTGCATCATTGCAGCTGTTGAGTTAGTAACACAGTTCTTAAGTGAATCTGGCTTCCCCATTCTGACTTTGCTTGTCAGAAGTTCGCAAAAGCTGACCACATGACTCCAGGACACTGCAAGTATCATAAATATGAATCAGTTGCCAAGCGTTCAAATTTTTATCATGTGACCGTAGAGATGCTACAATGGTCGTAAGAGTGAAAAATGGTCATGTCACTTTTTTCAGTGCCCTTATTTCAAACAGTCGCTGAATGAATTCTCGTAAGTGGAGGACTACCTGTAGATCGTATCACAGCTCCTATGATGTATATGAGCTTTTATCTGCCAATTAAATTAATCTCTCCTGAGTGCAATTTGCTACTTTGGGGGATAAAGTTTCACACAACCAGGCCGATGAATTTTCTTTCTTTCTAGCCCTGGCACATTCGGTCTCTCTATCTGGAGATCAAAGCTCCCTCTAGAAAGTTGGTAAATAGAATATTCCAGCTTTGATGCAAGCATGACTCCCCCCTTCAACACCTACACCACGAGAGGGACGTGTTTCTTTTTGGCAAATCCATGTAACAGACACGCAACTCCGTCCACTGAACAATGACTGGCAAAGAAGGGCAGATTTCAGAGAGGACTTAATGAAAATATTTCTCTTTGTTCTTTCTTAGCACTCTTATGGGGCTTTTTCTGGCAGTGATGAAGGATCTGCTCTCTCCTCCTCCCTCCATCTTTCCCCCTCCCTTTACAACTCCCACAACTTCTAAACTAGACTTTCCAAAAAGCAGGTAACCTATAACCAAATCCATTGTGATGCTAAAGAGTTCTCTTTAGCTGGATAGCCTACGATTCCTTACGATGACCTTTCGCTCCTGGGAAGTCGTTTTAAATTCAATCCACGGTAAAGAGGGGGAGGAAAAAAAATCCCGCGAATACATTGGCTGCGAAAGGTCACAAGTGAACTGTGTTTTGATGGTATCTGCTGCTTTGGTGGCTTTGGTTCCCAATATACATGAGCATCAAGGAAATCTGAATTGTCTCTTTGTCTCACCAGACAAGGAGCCTGAGAAAACAGCATATGGGAAAAGATACTGGGTGAAAAAGGACCGAGGTGGAAGGGAGAGATGGGATTTTTTGTGGGGAGGCTCCCAAGTTCCATAACTGAGAACCCTTGGTAGAAGACTTCTTTTGGGAAGAATGAGAAGGTGACAATAGAAGAGAATATATCCGGGAATTGCGCAGCTGGTGTCCAAATGAAATCAGAGATGCTGACAATAACTTGTAGTTTTAGAATAGAATAGAATAGAATTCTTTTATTGGCCAAGTATGATTGGACATCCAAGGAATTTGTCTTTGGTGTATATGCTCTCAGTGTACATAAGGATAGTAAAATACATTCATCAAGAATAAAAGGATGCAACTCTTAGGGATAGTCAAGGTTACTAATAAGCTATCAAATCGTACTAGGAAACTAATAAAAACAATATAAATTGAAAGATACAAGCAACATGGTTATAGTCATAAGTGGGTAGAGATAGATGCTAGGAAGGAAGAGAAGAATAATAGTAATACAGTCTTAGTAAATTATTTGACAGTGTTGTGGGAATTAGTTGTTTAGCAGAGTGATGGCATTCGGGGGGGTGGGGGGAACTGTCCTTATGTCTACTTGTTCTGGTGTGCAGTGTCCTATAGTGTCTTTTTGACGGTAGAAGATAAATTTTGAGGGTATGTCCAAGATAAATATTTTCACAGCCCTCTTTTTGACTCGTGCAGTATACAGGTTCTCAATAGAAGGCAGGTTGGTAGCCCTTGTTTTTCCTGCAGTTCTAATTATCCATTGAAGTCTGTGTCTGACTTGTTTGGTTGGTTGGTTTGGTTAATAAACATATTATTATATTTATATGAATAAATATATTTTGCAACAATATATCCAGAGAGTTAGATAGTCAGGGAAAATGGGATTATCCTGAGGTAAATCACAGAGCACACAGGCGCACAGAAGAAAAAGGTGGGGGGGGGAAGGGAAACTCCACCTCCACTCACACATCAACCAATCAGAGCGGAGATTGCCTCACACGGGAGCCAGCACTCTTCAAGCCATTAGCCACAACTGTGTGTTCTGGCTCACTGCACAAGTCCACTGCTCCAGCTACTAAATTTAAATATCTTAACAGAATATTTGTAACTCAGGGTTGCACTCTGGGTTCTCTAACCTTGGTGGTTTTCTTGCAGACCTTTCATCATCCTACTAGGCAGGGGTGAAATGTTCCCGGTTCGGACTGGTTCAGTCGAACCGGTAGCGATGGTGGCCAGTGGTTCGGCGAATCGGTAGCGATGGCAGTGCGAGGCTCTGCCCACCCACCCAGTTGTCATTACTTCCTGGTTTTAATCAGGAAGTAACCTGTTTTTTACCCTCTGTGCATGCATAGATGGGTTTACTCATGCGCAGAGGGTCCGTGATGCACACATCGCATGCACTTCCAAACTGGTTGGATTTAGATTTAGATTTATTAGATTTATATACCGCCCTACTCCCGGAGGACTCAGGGCGGTGAACAGCCAACAATAAAAATACATATATACAAAATTTAAAACTCAAATAAAATCAAATTAAATAAATTTGGCCCAGACGGAATTAAAACACCCCACACAATTTAAAACAAATTAAAATTCAACGCTAAAAGAAGAGAGGTTAGGCCAGGCCCGCCTGGTGAAATAGAAAGGTCTTAAGAGCGCGGCGGAAGATGCGCAGATCCGGGATCCTCCGTATCTCCGGGGGGAGCTCGTTCCAGATAGTAGGTGCCCCCAGAGAGAAAGCTCTCCCCCTGGGGGTCGCCAGCCGACACTGTTTGGCTGACGGCACCCAGAGGAGCCCCTCTCTATGAGAGCGCACCGGCCGGTGGGAGGCTATTGGTGGTAGTAGACGGTCCTGCAAGTACCCAGGTCCTAAGCCATGGAGCGCTTTGAACCAAAACCTTGAAGCGCACCCTGAAGACCACCGGGAGCCAGTGCAGCTCGCACAGGGGAGGTGTCACATGGGAACGCCATGTCGCTCCCATCACCACCCGCGCGGCCGCACTCTGCGCCAGTTGGAGCCTCCGGGTGCTCCTCAAGGGGAGCCCCATGTAGAGAATTTGTTGGGAATTTCACCCCTGCAACTAGGTAACATCAACAGTCATGTTGGGTAATGAAATGTCCAAGAAAACAACCAAGCTCAGAGAGCTACAAGGACTTCAAAAGAAAGTGAGTCAGTTAGATGATAAACTCCTAGAACAACTTTCCCCAATGGGAGCTCTGCCAGCCGTACCAGATGTCAGCTCCCACAATCCCAATTAGTACTTCCTGTCATCCATGCCATCTAGGGCATAATAAGGATGGAGTATCAATGCAGCCTGATGGCACCATGACAATAATAGTTTAGACCAGGGGTTTTCATAGTTGGCAGCCTTAAGTTCTTCAACTGGAATTCCCATGTTAGTTTGGGAATTCTGGGAGCTGAAGTCCATACATCATAAAATTGCCAAGTGTGAGAAACACTAGCTTAGACAGACCAACTTCTTGATTTATCATAAGGCAATCTTTTATAGAATGGGTCAGGGGTGAAATCCAGCAGGTTCTGAAAGATTCTGGAGAACTGGTAGCAGAAATTTTGAGCAATTTGGAGAACCAGCAAATACCACCTCTGGCTGGCCCCCGAGTGGGGAGGGAATGGAGATTTTGAGTATCCTTCCCCTGGAGTGGGGTGGGAATGGAGATTTTGCAGTATCCTTTCCCTGCCACGCCCACCAAGCCATGGCCACCAAGTCACACCATGCCCACCAAGCCACGCCCACAGAACCAGTAGTAAAAGAATTTGGATTTCACCACTGGGAATGGGTGCTGTTTCAAAAGGTAGGGCTGAACATATATGGGTAGGTAGATTAGATAATTTAATATGTAATGCAATTTATCAAATTTGTTGTGGTCGCCCATTCCATCAGATTGTGGGCAGCTTTCAAATTTCTTTTTTCAAAAAGTTAAAACATACACAAAGACATAAAGAAGCAGCCCAGATGCAAACAATCAGAACAACGATGGTACAAATATGACAAGGGTCCTACCAATGGGTCCTACCAATGTATTAAGAAAAACATTAAATTCAGAGTTAGGAAGTGGGAGAGGGCTTAAGGGTTTTCTGGAACTCCAAAAAAGTGGGAACTGACATAGATGATGGGTAAGTAGCTAAGTAGGTAGATAAGTAGGGGATGATAGAGAGAAAGAGCGAGAGAGAGAGAGATAAGATAGATAGATAATGGAGAGAGGGAGAGAGATTACTAGAGAGAGAATGTCAGGTGCAAAAGACCCATAATGGTACAATTAAACTAATTTATTGCTATTCCTGCCTATGCAGAGGAATCTTCTCAATTCCTCTGGAACCTGGTGGAGCAGTGGACTAAAGCGCTGTTAAATAGCACTTAGCTGCCAGCTGCCTACAATTACTGCAAGTTCGAATCTCACCAGGCTCAAGGTTGACTCAGCCTTCCATCCGTCCGAGTTAGGTAAAATGAGGACCCGGATTGTGGGGGCAATAAGCTGACTTTGTATAAAAAAGAACACCTCTTGGGGGGGCCAAAAGTCCTTCTAAGCAGATATATACAAAAGTATGAAGCCTATTACTTAACACACTGTACGCCACCCTGAGTCTCCGGAGAAGGGCGGCATATAAATCGAACCAATAAAATAAATAAATAATAAATTAATTAATTAAAGGTTAGCACCTGCTTGGAGTTAGATAAGGGTCAGTACTGAATTCAAGGAGAAGGGGAGGGATTTGGTTTGCTTGTGGCTACATAGGGAGTCTAGGCTGATACCTCTTTTAACTAAGCCTCCAAGTTCTGCCAATCCTTCTCCTACAGAGCGAGATAACAGATAGATAGTGTTTTCCCAACTTTAGACCTTCCAGAATTCCTTGCCAATGTGTTTATTATTCTGGGCTTCATTTCACAGAGCTGAAGAGTGCTCAGATTGGGGAAGGCTTTTACAGTAAATTGCTCTAGCACAGTATTTCTCAATCTTAGCAACTTTAAGGTACAGACTGCAGAATTCTGGGAATTGAAGTCCATACATCTTAGCATTGCCAAGGTTATGGGCAACTGTTATTTAAGACAAAATAAAATCAAAGAAATAATGAAACATAGTTGCTTTAAAGATCTTGTAATGTCGGCAAAAGCATCTGCCTATAATTGTACAGTATCTTCAGGCTGCTTAGCTGAGAGTAAACCTTACTGACTTCAAAGGGACGTTACTTCTCAATCAAGAGAATTGTTTTCACCATAGTCACATTCACAAAAACTCTTGAAACCTAGAGTGGCTTGGCTTTTAAAACTGGGAAGATCCAATGCTCATAGACAAACCTATTGCAACTGAATTCCAGATGTAGCAAATGAAAGAATGGATTGGTTTTATGATCCCTGCATGCCAGCCCACCCACCAAGATGTTTCAGTGTTTCTGGGGCATGATTTGGGGCCATATATAATGTGGGTGCATGGCAAGCTCAAAGGAATATTAGGTTCTGAACCCCAAATGTTTACATTCTAAAGATCAGGAGGACCCATCCTCCTGCAAGAAAAGATAAAAGGCAAATAAAATAATTGTTAAGAGTTTCCTGGAAATTTTTCAGTAAGTTTTGGTAGCAAACCTAACTCAAGGTTGAGTTGTTGTCAACCTATTTATGTTCTAATATAGATGATGATGATGATGATGATGATGATGATGATGATGATGATGATTATTATTATTATTATTATTATTATTTTATTTCTATACCGCCCTTCTCCCGAAGGACTCAGGGCGGTGTACACCCTGTTAAAAGCACAAAAACAGACAAGAATTAAAAATAATTAAAATTATTAAATAATTTGGCTCAAATATAAAACCCCCAAATTTAAAAACCCCACATTTAAAACATCCAATTAAAATCTTTACATTGATAGCCCGGCCTGGTGGAACAACAAGGTTTTGAGGGCACAGCAAAATACATGGAGGTCGGAGATTTTACGCATTTCTGGGGGCAATTCATTCCAAAGGGCAGGGGCTCCCACAGAGAAGGCCCTCCCTCTGGGTGTCACCAGCTTGGCAGACGGCACCCTGAGGAGACCCTCTCTGTGGGAACGGACTGGCCGGTGGGAGGCTATCGGTGGCAGAAGTCGGTCTCGAAGGTACCCAGGTCCAATGCCATGGAGCACTTTAAAGGTGGTAACCAACACCTTGAATCGCACCCGGAAGACCACTGGGAGCCAGTGCAGCTCACGCAGGAGGAGTGTCACATGGGCACAACGAGTTGCACCCATAACCACCCACGCGGCCGCATTCTGGACCAGTTGGAGCCTCCGGGTGCTCTTCAAGGGGAGCCCCATGTAGAGAGCATTACAGTAGTCCAGTCGGGAGTTGACAAGGGCATGAGTGACCGTGCGCAAGGCGTCGCGATCCAGAGCCTCAGAGCCCAGACCTTAGGCTGATACTGTGCAACACCAGGTCCGTGGTTAATAAGGCCCCCCTCATCTGTGAGTTAATTCAGGAGGGGGGAGCAGGCCTGGTGGGTATTACAGAGACCTGGTTGGCCCAAGGGGGGGTCCCCCTCGTAGAAATGTGCCCACCAGGCTTCCGAGCATTTCATCAGCCGAGGGCCTAGGGTAGGGGTGGGGGGGTGGCGGTTGTCAGATGCGCCTCTTTCTGGATCGGGATTCCTTATGCACAGTCACTCATGCTCTCATCACCTCTCACCTGGACTACTGTAACGCTCTCTACATGGGGCTCCCCTTGAGGAGCACCTGGAGGCTCCAACTGGTCCAGAATACGGTCGTGCGGGTGATTACGGGAGCGACATGTAACACCTCTCCTGCGTGAGCTGCACTGGCTCCCGGTGGTCTTCCAGGTGCGCTTCAAGGTGTTGGTTCTCACCTTTAAAGCACTCCATGGCTTAGGGCCAGGGTATTTACGAGACCGCCTGCTGCTACCAATTACCTCCCACCGGCCAATTCGCTCTCACAGAGAGGGCCTCCTCAGGGTGCCGTCGGTCAAGCAATGTCGGCTGGTGGCTCCCAGGGGGAGAGCCTTCTCTGTGGGAGCACCTGCCCTCTGGAACGAGCTACCTCCCGGAATACGACTAATCCCAGATCTCCGCACTTTCCATAAGGCCCGAAGACATTTTTATTTCAGCAAGCCAGCCTAGCCTAAATAGGTTTTTTATGGGTTAGTTTTTAATTTATATAGCCTTGGGGTTTTAAATTGGGAGGCCGATTAATTTAATTTATTTTTAGTTATTTTAACTTTTATATTGTATGCTATTTTAAATTTCGGCTGTTCACCGAAGAGCCGTTCACTGAGTCCCTTGGGGGAGAAGGGCGGTATATAAATTTAATTAAATAAATAGATAAAATAAATAAATCTATATGTTTTCAGCCCAGACCTGGTGGGCCCTTTAATAGATCACATTTTCCCACAAAGCTGTTAGAAATGGCCCAGTCATATATCTGCATCTTTTCTCGTGGTTTAGTTGCCCCTCAGCCGCAGAAAATGCGGTATTAGGAATTCCCATGTCTGTTTGGTGGAAGGTCAGGTCAGGAGGACAATGTTCAAAACTCTTGAGGACTCAGAAAGAGAGGGCCTTACTCGAAGAATACCCTAAGATTCCAGATCAGTTCCTCATATCACTTCATTCATGCATAAAGACCACCCTTGTAAGTCCTTCACACTCAACAAGGACATCAGATTAGGGGTGCCTGCGGCTAGTTGGGTCTCGCCCATTCAAAGGGGAAAAAATAAATAAATAAATTGTACTGTAAGTTTTCGCATTCATAAATTAATGTTCCCCTTTGGCTCTTTCCTTTGCCCTTTATGACTTCCCTTCTCCTCTCCCAGATCCCCAAAGAAAGTCCTATTGTGTGTGAAAAGGCCTGACAGTTCCCATATATTAACGAGGAATGACACATCCAGCCATTTTTCAGCCGAACGCTGTCATATGTCAAAAGTATGCGGGCAAAAAAACGCTTCAGCTTTGAACATGAAGAGTCTCCTTTTGCATCATTTCCTGAGAAGGCAGTTGTGCAAAATAAAACGCAACTCCTTGGGAGTTCTTATTTTCCCAAACTTGGGGGTTTTTTTAAAAAAAAATGTTTATGGAATTGGAAGTGTCTCCCTCTTTAGAACCACTGAAGTCTATGGGACATAAATTACTCATGATTGACTTGTATAATGGGTTTTAATGAGACTAAACCATGCCTTAATTGGGTTCCAGTCCATATTTATTAAGATCAAATGAGTTCAAGATAGTGTCATATACATGTGGGGGGATTTGGTTTGAGATTAATGAGTCCTACCACACCCCAGTTCATTAAGATTTCAAACTCTCCCCAATGGAGACAAAATCCAGAATGTTTTTTTTTCCCTTTCCTTCTTTCTGACCCGCAACCATGTGTTTGCAACAGGCAGGAATTTAATGGATTTGATTTATTCATGTAGGCACCACCCAAAACCAAATTGACTCTGAGCAGTGTACATTAACATCAAATTAAATAGGAAACACAATATAATTAACATTAGACTAAAAGAACCAATGGCCAGTCTGGATAACCGCATCCATAACCCCAATTCAGGGTGAAAATCCAGCAGGTTCTGACAGGTTCTGGAGAACTGGTAGCAGAAATCTTGAATAGTTTGGAGAACCAGCAAGTACCACCTCTGGCTGGCCCCAGAGTGGGGTGGAAATGTGGATTTTGCAGTATCCTTCCCCTGCCACACCCACCAAGCCACATCACACTCACCAAGCCACGCCCACAGAACTGATAGTAAAAAAGTTTGGATTTCACCACTGCCCCAATTCCATCTAGCTTAAGGCACGGGAGAACTGCCAGATCTTTAAGGTTCTCTGGGCAGCCATCAGGATTGGAACCAATGGCTATGAAAGGGAATATCACTCCAGAGGGCAGGTCCTTCAAGAAAGAAGACAACTTTTTGTATCGCAACAGCAATAGCACTTAAACTTATATACCACCTCATAGTGCTTTACAACACTCTCTGGGTGGTTTACAAAGTCAGCATTGCTCCCTAACAATCTGGGTCCTTATTTTACCTACCTCAGAAAGATGGAAGACTGAGTCAACCTTGAGCCTGTCAGGATTGAACTCCAAGCTGTGGGCAGAGTTAGCCAGCAATACTGCATTCTGATCACTGGGCCATTGGCATTGAAAAGACCCAGAGTGGGCCAGCCTTCTTGGCTCATACTTGTAAAGAAACACCATGGAAGATAGATGGTTCATCAGATAACCAGGCCCTCTGCTTTATAGGTCATAATCAGCATCTCAAATTACATACTGTAACCAGTAGGGTTTGTGTAACAGAAGTGTCACATAAGTATACTTCTGTTATACCACTGTTATATCATGCCACTGCACTCTGGACCAATTGAAGCTTCCAGGGCTATCTCATTGTCTCCAAAGCATCTGAGGGCAAGACCAAAAAGTAATGGAGGGAAACTTATCAAAGAAAGATCCAATTTAGAGCTAAGAAGAAAGACCTGGGAGAGCTAGGTCATAAAGTATTTTCTAAAAGTGAGTAGAGTTTGCATCTAATGCAAGGTTGGGGGTTCGCAGGGGTTCAGGAGAACCTCTAGCTAAGATTCTGTGCAGTTTGGAGAACCCCCAAATCCCACTCCTGGCTGGCCTCACCCACCCTGCCCCTCCCAGGAATCCCCATGCACTAGATTCAGGTAAGTGCAAGGTGTGCACAGAGGCTCAGGGAGGGTGACAAACGGGCCTCCGGAGGGCCTCCGGAGTCTGGAAAGGCTGTTTTTGTCCTCCCAGAGGCTCAAGAAAATCCTCTGGAGCCCAGGGAGGTCAAAAACGACGCCTCCCTGCCATGGTGCAGGAGGCTGGCTAGGTCACGCCTACCATGGCCATGCCCACTCAACAACCAGGCAGAGAACCCCTTGCTAAAAAATTTTGAATTCCCACCCCTGAGTATCTGTGGGAAGATTGTTCCACAGAGTTCAAGCAATCCCAGAACAGAGAGACTATCCAGGTCCCATAAGATGACAACACTGAAAATAAGGAACCTGGAGCATGGCCTCCCTATGGGACTATGTGGGATGGAGAAGATGTTCTTGGAAGAAGGTCATCCCTCATGTAATTAGATCTTATGGTACTGCCTTTTTTTTTTTTTTGCAAGAATGCACATATTAAAAAAGGGATATAAACAAACACACAAATCTAGCTTTCCCCCCCCCCCCCTTATTTCCTAGAAGGGAACATCAGAATGTTTCCATGGCACATTGCCTTTATGGAAGTTTTATTTAACACATGGATGGCTGTCGACTTGGAATTTGCGGCAATGTGTTTTTAATACTGTCAATAAATGTCTTTCCTGAAGACTCATGAGGGTAATAATGGAAGCTGTTAACAAAGTGTGAAAAGGACAAGGCTAGCAAAGGTTAATTATATGGCTCCCTGCTAATGACCTCTCCAGCCCTTGGTTTTAAAACCTTCGCTACTTGTAAGGATCCATCACGTGAGCAATTTCCTGTCTGAGGTTGCCTTTATGGAGAAGAATAAAAGCCAGGCTTTCTTGTGAAAAAGAAGCTACCCAGCAGGGATGGAGTTATTATTTTTAAGCTGATCTAAACACCTGGGTTCCCTGGTAGAGCCTATTAAAGTTCTTCTATTGTGTCTAAATATTTCAGTAATTCCCAGCCCCACTATAGATTAGGGTATTAGCCTTAAAGGAGGGAGATTCTGGATAACTTGGGGTGGAGGGGGAGAGAAAGGGTGTAGCTTTTCTTCTGTAGAAGTTAAAGGCAGGTGGAGTTGGATGTGGTATTTTTTGCTTGTTTGGATGCCCAAATTCATGGTTAGCAAACCTAGGAAGAAAGGAACTAGAAGAGTTTCATAGAGTTCATATCCCAGTGTCAGGGATAAAGTCAACTTTGACGACTTTAAGATGTGTGGACTTCAGTTCCTAGAATTCCCCCCCCCCCCTCCCCCAGCCATGTTGACTAGGGAGTTCTGGGAGTTGAAGTCTACACATCTTAAAGTCACCAGGGTTGAGAAATACTGTCATAACCCATTCAAGATGATCTCCTTGGGCTAGTCCGCTTTCTATAGCATCAATATCCACTGGTGTATCGGGAGTTAAAATGAGATGTTTGTTGCTTGGGAATCCAATTTCAGCTCTGTTGCATTCAGAGGTGGCCACAACTATCAGGATGCCTTCCAGAAGCCTGGAACTGAAGGATGACAACTTCAGCATAGGACCTCCTAGAGCCAGGACAAGAAGCAATGGATGGAAACTAATCAAGGAGAGAACCAACCTAGAAACTAAGGAGAAATTTCCTGACAATGAAAACCATTAATCATTGGAATGGCTTGCCTTCCAAAGTTGTTGGTGTTTTACCAGTTGAGGCTTTTAAGAAGAGATTAGACTACGGTTTGTCTGAAATGGTATAGGGCAGTGATGGCAAACCGTTTCGGCACTGAGTGCCCAAACTGGAACACGTGAAAACCTAAAGACCAGCTGGCCAGCACACGCATACCTGTTTTTTGGCTGTTTGGGGCCATTTTCGGGCTGATTTGACCCGGAAACAGCCCGGAAACAGCCCCAAAATCCAGAATAGCAGCTAGCAATGGCACGGGTGCCCACAGAGAGGGCTCTGCATGCCACCTCTGGCACATGTGCCACAGATTTGTCATCATGGTTATAAGGTTTCCAGCTTGAGCACGAATTGGACTAGAAGACCTCCACGGTCCCTTTCAATTCTGTTATCCTAGTACTTCATTAATTACAGTCATAAATCAAGGACTACCTGTATGCTACAATAAAAGGCAATTCCTAGCTACTTCTGATACTATTCTAGCTGCCGTCCTGTACTAAGCCGCTGGACTTTGTACAGGTGTTTGGGATATTCGTTCTCAATCTTGGTAATTCCATGCTGATAACCATTCCTTCTCCCCTTTCTTGTGTGTCAGATGTCAGACCAATTCACAGTAATCTGCATGACATTTGCAATCCTTTGCCAGGTCTCCAAAATCTCTGGATTCTTTTCAGGTTTCAGCAGCCCTTTAAGTGGCTTTGCTTTCCCAGAATAAGTTTGCAATCTCTTTGCTGAGAACAGGTGTCTAGTACAAAGCTCTTGTTTCATTCCTGGTCCAATCTGATCTTGGTTTAAGTTTATATTCTGTTTCCTACACCACGCCAAGAAGAAAGCCAACTTTGTGTCGTGGCTCACAACTCTTTTTATTTTAGTATCTCCTTCTCCAAAAATGACAGTGGCATTTTTATGCTCTAGAAAATGACTTAGCCTGTCATGGAAAACTTCAGAGGTTGTATTAAGGCTTGTTGGTAGATAGTTGGCAATCATGGCAAAGCTGTTTTGCTGAAATATGCCAAAAATAATTCCTGATATCACACAATTTAAAAAAGAAAAATGGCACATGATTGAAATTAAAAAAAGGAAGGCCAAATTAAAAAAACAAAAGCTTTTTTGCCTTCACATCCAAAAAAAAAAAAAGCTAAGGAAAGAATTTCCTCCCAGAAACAAGCCAGATGTGCTTAAAATCAACTTGAAGAGCACATTGTCCTAATGAAAGATACCTGGACAAGATACCTGGACAAGATACCTGCTTGCTTCACCTCCATCAAGCGACCGATTATTTTTGTTGTTGTTGTTGTTGTTGTTGTGGAAGGTGGTAGGCCAAAAAGAGGCCTACCTCTTGCGTGTTTTGCTTTGTTGTGTTTTTTTAAACTTTCAGGAGGAAGGGTTTCCTAGCTCACAAATAAATAAATAAAACGGTGCGGCAGAGTGTTCACTAAATAAACGGAAAACATGGGCAGCTGAGAGAAATCAATTTAACTGAACAAACAATGTCCGATGTAATGAATTACTAATTATCCTTTTATGGCATGCCAGTCTCAGTGATTACAGAGCTGTGTGGTTTAATTTGATGTTTTGAGCGGTGCCTTGCTCCATGAGCTGCATATAAAGCCCCAGCCCAAGACGTGGGAAAGGCAGGGTTGTGCGCAAAAGCATCAGGCGGTGTGCACGTGTGTATGGCATTCATCTAGAACTCAGGGGGCACCTGTAAATAAAGACTAGGGAGGGAAACGAGGGTGCCCCATCTTAGATTTGGAGGAGTGCTTTGGTGAAAGGATCCCCGACAGCTACGCACACCCATTAACCCTTCTCTCATTGTCACTGCTGCTGATATCCATCACTTTCTTGGTTGTGATTGATTATGTTTAACATTCAGATCTTGATCATCTTACTGGGTATTCAAAACATGTCAGGACAAAAAAAGAACGGTCTGGGAAGGCCACGCATTGGGGGTATCATTGGTCAATTGTGAGATTCCTAATGCCTGCTGTTTTTCACATCCTTCCTGGGAATCCAACTTCTCCCATTACTACCACTACTATTACTTTCCTCCTCCTCCTCCTCCCCTTCCTCCTCCTCCCCCTTCTTCTCCTCCTCCTCCTCCTTCTTCTCAGAATAACAGAGTTGGAAGGGACCTTGGAGATTGTTGAGTATTGAATGGCAGATTCAAATGAGCCAATCAATGTAACAGATCCGGGAGTGGGAAACTTAAGCGTGCATCAATGGCTAAAGCCGCGGACAGCTCCGGGCTATAAAAGGGGCTGCCGCGGCTGGGATCTCCATTGCGGTTTGTGCGGAGCTTAAATAAAGTGTTTGTACTGACGTACGTGTCCAGTCCTTTCTTTGCACCTAAGATCTAACAGAGATCTTCTTCTCCAACCCCCTCTCAAACAGGAAACCTTATGCCATTTCAGTCAAATGGTTGTCCAATCTCTTCTTAACATCTTCCAGTGTTGGAGCATTCACAACTTCTAGAGGGAAGTTGTTCCATTGATTAATTTTTCTCACTTAGGAAATTTCCATCCATTACTTCTTGTTCTTTCTTCAGTGTTTTGGAAAATAGGTTGACCCCCTGTTCTTTGTGGCAGATATTGGAACACTGTTATCAAATCACGCCCCCTCCCCACCCCCCAGTCCTTCTTTTCATTAAACTAAACATATCCAATTCCTACAAACGTTCTTCATATATTTTAGCCTCTAGTCCCCTAATCATCTTTGTTGCTCTTCTCTGCACTCTTTACAGATTCTCAAAATGTTTTTATATGTAGTACAGTGGTGAGTTGCCCCCAGTTCACACCAGTTCTATAGAACCGGTAATAAAACCAGCGGGAGGCTCCACCCACTGACCCTGACGTCATCAAAATGTTTCTGCGCATGTGTGCGTGGCCCCGTTGCGAACCGGTAGTAAGGGTAAGGAGAACCCACCCCTGATACAGTATTCCAAATATAGTCATCTTCTGCTTGAGTTCAGAAATTGTTCAAAACCCGAATGGCTTATTTATACAACTGAGCCAAGTAAGAATCCATCTGCTCTGCACAGATATCCTGGATTATGTAGGAGAATAGCAGGCAGAGTTAAGCGAGTCATCAGTTTAGAATCATCGCCATCCCACATACGGTGCAAATGCAACCCCTCTTGCATTCCATTGACCCCTATCTGGCACCAATTTAGCATTGAACTTTAGTTGACTAGATTCTTGCATATGGGTCTGAGCAATAAATCTTAACCACAACTTAATGTATGATCCGGATTCTTTGCGCCTGACAGTTTTTAAGAAAAATTACAGTAGTTTGGTCAGGGGGTAAAATTTATCCACAAATTGATGGAACTGAAATTTCACATGGATTGAGCCATTAAGTAGGAGAGAAGAACTTGACTGGCACCTTAGGGTCCCTGACATCCTTAAATTCGATGGGGACAGCTGTGTGTCCTATTTCAGAGATAATAGCCCTCTGTCTAAGGATATTCTTATTGAAAGCCTGTCCAGTTGACTTTAAAAACAAAGGATCTGTAAGAAAGAGAAGCAGAGGTGTCTTGAAGTTGACTATCCAGAATGAGGTCAGGTAGCTCCTTGGGGAGCTGAGTGAAGGCACCCTATCATAGTCTTCCACATTAATTACCTTTTTAGGTTTTGAAATGTATATCTAAACATATAAATTGGCAGCTGCACATTTTGTCAAATTTGAGCTGTCTTTCTTTTGGTGATGAATGTATTTGGTGATGCATGTGTAAGTGACTGCCATCCTACGTGTTATTTATTCCCCCAATACAGATTATAATTAAAAGCCATAGACAGATAAGAAAACAATACAAGGCAATATAATACTGTACAATCCGGTGGTTTTTGTTGTTAAAGATGTATCTCTAGTGGTTGGCGCTGCAAATGTGGTTCTAGGGTGATTCATTAGTGTAATGAACTTACAGGTAGTCCTCGACTTGTGATCATTCATTTAGGAAACATTCAGCGTGATGACTGTGCTGAAAAAAAATGACTTACAAAGGATCTACATCAGTGGTGGGTTGCTCCCGGTTCAGTCCGGTTCGGTCGAACCGGTAGTGGTGACGATGTGATGTCACTAAACTGGTTCTCTCTGACTGGGAACTGGGCCCTCCCGCCACCCCCACTTTATTCCTACCATTATTTCTCAAAAGCACGTGCGCAAAGAGAACCAGTGTAATACCAGTTGGAACCCATTACTGGTCTACATACTTACAACCGTCGCAGTACCGTGTGATAAAAATTTGGACACTTGATAAGCAGCATGTATTTACAATGGTTGCAGCATCCCAGGGGTCACATGATCAACATTGGTGACCTTCCAAGGGGTCTTCTGATATTTAAAGTCAACAGGGAAGCTGGATCTGCTTAGCAATCATATGGTTCATTTAATAATCGTGGCGATTCACAACAATTGCAGCAAAAAAAGTCATAAAATCTGGTAGGAGTCACTTCATGATCACCTTGCTTTGCAATGGATGTTTCAGACCGAACTCTGGTCAGAAAGAAGCAAAGTGGCTCACATTGTTAGATTCCCATGGTTGGAAGTTAGCAAGCTGGTGTTTGAGACCCGTGTGCTGACATGGGGCACGGTGAGAGTTCCTGACCTTCGCTCCAGCTCCTGTTGGGGACATGAAAGGAGCCCTCAACTGGGTGTCTCTTGGGCAACGGTGATGTCACCAGCTAATCCTTTCCACCCAGAAGTACCTAAGTGCTTCTGATAAGAGTACAATGCAATTATGGTCATAAGATGAGGATTATCTATAGTTGAAAAGGTTGGCTTCAACTGGCAATGAAATGATAGCCAACATGAAGTAATCCAGATAAATAGCGTGCCTAGATGAACTAATTCTACTTTAATGTAAGGTTACATTAACAGAATCTTTAACAGAATATTAGCAGAATAACAGAGTTGGAAGGGACCTTGGAGGTCTTCTAGTCCAACCCCCTGCTCAGGTAGGAAACCCTATACCATTTCAGATAAATGATTCTCCAATCGCAAGCTGTGACACTCTTCTTAAAAACCTCCAGCCATCATGTATTGGAGAATCCTTGTGACATTGTCCACACAATATATTACAATCAGGTGTATATTGCAATATATTGTGTAATATTGCAATATACACAATCAGGTAAATTAAAGATCAAGTGACTACGTATCTATAGCATGATAACTTTGATTAATGTTAAACTCTGTTTTCCTTATTGGTCTACTGCAGCATTTCCTAAACTTGGCAATGTTAAGACCTGTAGACTTCAACTCCCAGAATTCTCTGTCCACCAGGGGGAATTCTGAGAGTTGAAGTCCATTCATTGAGAAACACTGATATAAAGTGATAAAAATCTGTCTAAAATAACTGTACCCTTTTTGAATGATTCAGGACAAATTAGATTGTTGGCCAATGTAATAGTCACCTGTAGAGAAAAGCAGCCGTTAGAACTATTTTGGCATCCTGTAGAGCATAACTAACTGGGAAACTCTGGGAGTTGCAGTCCACAAGTATTAAAGTCACCAAGGTTGGGAAACCCTCATCTAACATGTGGTATGAATCCAAGCCATTTAATTAGTTTTTGATTCCTACACTTTGTAGAACCAGGAAGTGGGTTAAATTGAGTAATGAGATTATGCTGATTCAAAAGCAGGCAGCTCTTTAGTTCCACGTTGGTCATAGCTGCATCATCGTGATTTCATTGTCCAAGTGCAGTTGACTATAATTTATTCAGTCGTTTATGAAAAAAATGAAAACCAAAGTAAAAACAAGGATTGCACTTGGGCTCTGCTCCACAAAGGTACGACAACATAATTCTATTTGTTGGGCAAACTGTCACTTCCTTATTTAAAGAAAAGAAAGTGGGGGGAGGGGAAGAGAGTGGTAGGGAGGGGAGAAAACCCCAAGGCCTTGAAATCTGTGTCTTTTTTAAAAAAAATAAATAAGAAAGAGAAAACCTGAAGTACTATCTCAGCGGGACATAATGGACCACAGCAAACAGTGCCTTGTCTGAGAAGCCGTAGATTAATGTAACAAAAAATACTATTTTTGTGAAAAATGGTATGTGTGTGGATTTTTTTTTTTAAATAAAATAAATAACATCGTCAACAAGCCATTTATTGCTAATAATATGTTTGGGTATATTTTGTTTTCTTTTGGAGAATATAGAAAGAACTGCTAAGATGGAAGAAAATAGGGTTTCAAACACTATAATTGATTTTTTTATATTATTATTATTGCTTCACTTGAAGGTTGATGGACAACTCTTTTTATGAATGCTTTTCTTAAAAGTCCTGAAGGAGAGCAAGGCCATTATCCAGTCAGGATAACAGCATAATAAAGAATCACATAAACATAGGAAAACATTGTCCAAATATTAAGCGTTTTTCACAGAACAAAGAGGTGGGATGAGGGACTCAGGATAATTAGCCATCTCTCTCCTTGATTCATCTTCTTTACAATATGGGCTCTATTTATTTATATCATACAATGCTTATACCTCCCAAAGCAATGAGCTCCAGAGAGTTAACATGAAAATACAAACTTACAATCTATAACGAAACCCCATATTTTTAGGCAAATATAGTAAACATGGTTGACTAGCCTAAACATGAAGATGCCAATCACAACAGGAGATCAAAGCCTTTGTAAATGTGGCATGGGAAAAGGGGTGGGGCTTCAATCACATGGTAGTGGCTGCCATCTTGACTTTTTTGACTCTTTCCTGCAGACACCTCGGCTGTCCAGCAGTGTTCCAATATCTAAAGGGCCTGCCACAAAGAAGAGGGAGTCAAGCTATTCTTCAAAGTACCTGAGGGCAGGATAAGAAGCAATGGGTGGAAACTAATTAAGGAGAGCAGCAACCTAGAACCAAGGAGAAATTTCCTGACAGTCAGAACAATTAATCAGTGGAACAACTTGCCTCCAGAAATTGTGGGTGCTACAATGCTGGAGGCTTTCAAAAGAAGACTGGACAACCATTTGTCTAAATGGCAGGAATAGCTAACACCCTAGAAGATAGGCTCTTGACAGACCTGAACACTGGGCCCTATCTAACAAAATGAAATTCAATGTAGAGAAAAATAAAGTCCTACACTTAGGTAAGAAAAACCAAAAGTACCCATAAATTGGGTGAAACCAGGCTTAATAGCAGTGACTGTGAGAGGGATCTTGGAGTCTTCATGACAACCAGCTAAATATGAGCAGTGGCAGCCAAAAAAGCCAATGCAATCCTAAATTGCATTAACAGAGGAATACAATCAAGATCAAGTGAGGTACTAATACCACTCTATAAAGGCCTAGTAAGACCACATCTAGAGTACTGCATCCAGTTTTGGTCCCCACACTATAAAAAAGATGTTGAGACTCTAGAAAAAGTGCAGAGGAGAGCAACCAGGATGATTAGGGGACTGGAGGCTAAGACATATGAAGAACGGTTACAGAAACTGGGCATGGCTACTCTAGTGAAGAGAAGGACCAGGAGAGACATGATAGCAGTGTTCCAATATTTGAGGGGCTACCACAGAGAGGAGAGGGTCAAGCTATTTTCCAAGGCACCTGAAGGCCAGGCAAGGAATAATGGATGGAAAATGAACAAGGAGAGATTTAACCTGGAAATCAGGAGAAATTTTCTGACAGTGAGAACAATCAACCCATGGAACAGAACCTGCCTTCAGAAATTGTGGGAGCTTCATCACTGGAGACTTTCAAGAAAAGATTGGACTGCCATTTGTCAGAAATGTAGAAAGGTGTACAATCTCCTGCTAGAGCAGGGGCTTGGGCTAGATGACTTATAGAGTCCCTTCCAACTCTATTATTCTAGTTCAACTATCCACTTCAAAATATGAGCTTTTGAGATCTTCTGGAACACCAAGAGTTGAAGTACAGCAATCAACCCATTCCAGAAATATGGACTGGCCACAGAGAAGATCTATTTCCTGCCCCATTCATTTTTTTACAAGGAGAGGACGCTTATCAACGTGTCATGTATAGACTGGTGTTTCTGTTTTATTTTCAAGCCTCTGCATTCTTGTGTGTGTGCGGTTGTTTGAAGTAAGGAAGCCAAACTGCAGGACCCAAATAACTGCAATAATAAAGGCATCGATTGAAACCATACTGGTAATAAACCTGCAATGTGAAATATTCACTTCAAGCCCACTTCTTCTGCTCAGTTGTTATGAAAGTGCATTCTTTAACATGTACGTTTACAGAAAACAAGGGAAACGGCTTGATGGTACATTGGAGGAGCCTGTTCACACAGTCAAGGTCAGATGAATTGAAGGTCTGTTCAAGGTCAGCCAGCAGTTCAACTAACTGTTGTCAACACTCAGTACCTGAAGCCAGATAGTACTTAACTTCATGGAGAACTCCTCGTCTATCACATTCTCAAGCACTAAAGCCTAATGCATGACTTGTTGAGATAATACATGAAAAATGAGGGGTATTGCAAGCTGATTTTATCCTACACATGGAGTTGTGTAGAAAAAAATCCATGGTGATATTTAGGTCTGAAAAAACACCATTTTATAGAGAGGTTGTACAATTTTATAAGGAGCATGACTTGTTTGTGCTCATATACATGGATAATTGATAATATCCTTCAGGTTCTTCAGCTACCTTTCTCAAATGGAGTTCTCGGTTCAAAACCCATATAGAAAAATATATATCTTAGGGCAGTGATGGCTAAGCTTTTTGCTGTCACGTGCCAAAAGTGGGCGGGAGCACAGGGGGTCTCACGCATGCGTGCCCACACCCATAATCCAATGCATCCACCCTTCCCCCATTCATGCACATGTGACCCCCCCCCACAGTCCCCCACTTTTGGCACGCGATGGCCGGGTGGGCCCAGTAGGCCTGTTTTTTGCCCTCCCCAGGCTCCAGAGGCCTTCCCCATACCCCAAAGGCCCTCTGGGAATGGGAAATGGCCTGTTTGCCAACTTCTGGTAATACTAGAAGGCCCGAAAATCAGCTGTGTATGCCAGAACTGAGCTAGGGCAATGCACACGTGCCCACCATCTGCGTGCCACAGGTTCCGCTATAGGTTCGCCATCACAGTCTTAGGGAAAGCTGTGTATAAAAATGCAAGGTTATAGGATGACATTGCATGTAAAATTTGAGTAGCATTAAAGGAAATGATACCGGCACACCAGAAAATGCAGAAATTTACCCAACTCGACACAAATTGAGTCTACCATCTTATTTTTATTTATTTATTTATTTATTTATATCCCACCTTTATTCTTTTTTTAAAAAAATAATTCAAGGCAGTAAACGTACCTAATACTCCCTCCTCTTCCTATTTTCCCCACATCAACAATCCTGTGAAGCGGGCTAAGAGAAAGTGATTGGCTATCTAGCAGGCTTCCATGCCTAAGGCAGGACTAGAATGCAAAGTCTGCTTGTGATTGGCCCGAAGTCATCCAACTGACTTTCATGCCTAAAATGGGACTAGAACTCACAGTCTCCCGCTTTCTATTCCTGACGTTTTAACCATTAGACCAAACTGTTTGTTATGGCTATATTGCTTACCGATGGCAATCCCCATCTCAATCGCCATCTTAAATCAAGGATTATCTGTAATATAATATCTAGCTCTGTGGAATTCCTGCTTAGAATGATTGAAATGTGATTGGCCCCAAGTCACCCAGCTGGTTTTTATGCCTAAAACAGAACTAGAACTCAGAGTCTCCTAGTCATTGGGCCAAAGCCACCCAGCCAGCGTTCATGCCTAAGGTGGGACTAGAATTCACAACTGCCCGGTGATTGGCCCAAAGGCACCCAGCTTTTATGTGTAAAGTGGGATTAGAACTCACAATTTATTGCTTTCTGAATTGAAAAAGCTTCTTGGATGAGAAGCAAGACATTTTCAAAGAAAAAAAGTAAGAAAGTCCAGTTGCCTTTTCAAAAAAAAGCGTAGCGTAGAGGGCTAATGCCTCCTACTAAAGGCAGCAATTAACACCAGCTGCCTGTAATTTCTCTGAGTTCAATCCTAGCCAGGCTCAAGGTTGACTCAGCCTTCCATCCTTTCTAAGATGAGTAAATTGAGGACCCAGTTTGTGGGGGCAATAAGCTGACTTTGTATAAAATATAAATATACAAAAGTATGAAGGCTATTGCTTAACGCATTGTAAGCCGCCCTGAGTCTCCGGAGAAGGGCGGCATATAAATCAAATTTAAAAAAAAAAAGAGCACCTCTGGAACAATTGTAAGTGGGCCCATAGTAGCATAACTGACATCAACATATGTAGTCCTCGACTTACAACATTTCATTTAGTGGCCATTCAAAGCCACAACAGCACTGAAAGAAGTGACTTATGACTGTAATTCACAGTTATGACCTTTGCAGCATCCCCATGATCACATGATTTACATTCAGATGCTTGGCAACTGACTCATATTTATGACGGTTGCAGTGTCCCGGGGTCACGCAGTCCCCTCTTGTGACCATCAGGCAAACAAAGTCAATGGGAAAGCCAGATTCACTTAACAACCATGTGACTAATTTAACAACTGCAGTGATTCACTGAAACAAAAGTGGCAAGGAAAGTCTTAAGTGGAGTCAGTTGAGTTTATTACATTTCTATACCGCCCTTCTCCCAAGGGACTTAAAATGGAGCAAAACTCACGTAAGAAATGTCTCACTTTGCAACATGAATTCTGGGCTCCATTGTGGTCGTAAGCTGAGGACTACCTGTATTTGTTTCATTTTGTTGCTGTTGTCTTTACAGGATGGCTTCGCTGCCTATCCTACATCCGAGGCAGAATCCAAATGCTTCCCCCAGTAGCACAGCCTTAACCACACTGTCCACCCAACCATTTAAAACTATGCCAGGAACAACCGTTAAGTATGAAACACTGGAAGGAAAAATAATAATTATACATTTAAAAAGAAAATCCTGGGGGGGAAAAAAGTTTGCAGTGTCTCCTAGGTTTTTGCAAAACTGCTATTATCTTGTCCAACCTCCCAAAGCTTTTCATGCAATTATCAATTATGCCATGTGGATTTAAAAAAAAAAAAAGAAAAAGAAAGAAAAACCAACTCGCGAAACACGGAGGCCACATTTCAAAGAATGCTCAATATTGAATAATACATCAGCTGGTAGTCGGTCGTTCTTTTATTACTTAAACAAAACTGGGCATTAAGTGAAATAGGATGGAAACGTCTGCCGAGACGGAAAGAGGAGGCACGCTTGGTCTCTCTCCTGATCATTAGATTATCCAGTGATCTCTAGATGGGAGAAGAAGCTTCAAAAGACGGAACAAATATTCTTTGAACAAGAATACTTCCCTCTACCTGTAGGGATATTTTTGTCTCCGCATTCTGTCCTTTCAAAGATGGCAGGAGGGAGCCTACGTACAAAGGGGTTTGATACAGGATGTCCTTAAGTTATAACCCAAATGGACCCTGCTTGTGTGACCAACCAATTTTATTATTTTATTTTTTTGCAGCAGCAGTCATTAAGCAAACATGGTGGTTGTAAAACAAACACCATCGTCAATAAGCAAACCCATTATCTGCAGGGTTTCGGCACAGTTTTGTCGAAAACCAGAAGTAAGTGCTGTTGTTGGAAGAAATATCCACCTGGTTCCATTCCAAGCTGGGAGAAAGGCACTGGAGACAAAATGGTGGCTGGAGGCTGATTGGAACAAGGGTCCATTTATTGATGAAACAGAACCACCAAGCACAGGTGATTCTGGGCAGCTGACCACATGGAGTTGAGAGTGGGAGGTTTTTATACCTTCTCTTGGGCTTTGTATTTGAGCTTCCTGTTCCTGTGCAAGGACATGTATTTTATTGGCTGTTGTAGGGGTTATGAGGGGGTCATAGCTGGTTCTGTAGGTTGTCTGAGCTAAGTTTGGTTGAAGTTTCTGAGGGTGATGCAATGTCCTTAGGCTATTGTGCAATGTAGCATCTTAGTCTCTGTGTTTTAGTGGGTTAATCCTATTATGGGTCATGTCTTAATCCCATCACCCTGGAGCTGAAGGTCTTTTGTTTTGTTGATAGGCTGGCCCAGTCTTTTTTTAGTGGGCACCAAATATCTGCTGGGGCCAGGGAGCTGGGCCTCTGAGTTTGTCTCCCTTAAGATTTTTTTATTTCTTTTTTAGGTGAAATATTTTATCCTGCCTTTTTAAATATTTCTCAAAATATTTCATTCTTCTCAGAGAGGGGTGGCTTCAGCGGTGGGATTCAGCCAGTTCGCACCACTTCGGGAGAATCAGCTGTTAACTTTCTGAGCAGTTTGGCAAACTGGTTGTTGGAAGAAATCAATAGGGCAGAGAACCGGTTGTTAAATTACTTGAATCCCATCACTGGGTGGCTTCCCACACCAATGACAGGAAAGCCGTCAAAAAACACGATCACATGATCACAGGATGCTGCAAATGGCCATAAATGTGACTGTGTGGCTGAAGTTGTAGTCTACAAGTCTTAAAGTTGCCAAGTTTGGAAACCCTTAATTTAGAAGCTACACAAGGCACTTAGTGGCGTTCCCATCCAGGCTGTTGTCAGTCTAAAGCCAGCTTAACTTCAGTATGCGTTATATAACACCAAGCCCTTATCATTCATCCTATATATAATGAGAATTAATGTCACATTTTCACCTAGAAATCATCTGCATTGTATTTTAGGCCAATTACACACTAAGAGTTAAGATTCTCAGTCGTCCAGGTCATTTTTCTCATTCTTGGATGAGAAGTGAAACGTCTTCAGAGAAAACCCAAAATCCAGTTGCCTTTTGAAAAAAGCAGAGAGAGAGAGACACACACAATCACACACACACACACACAAACTAAGTAGAGTCTTCTATAAGCACTAGCCTGGGTAATGAAACATCTGCAAAAAACAACCAAACTCAGAGATTACCAAGGACCACTTGTTTCAACCCCAAGTTACAAATTTATTCTTCTATAATGAACCAATGATTAATTGTATAAGACTACTACCGTATTTTTCAGAGTATAAGATGCTCCGGACTCTAAGACGCACCTACCTTTTTTGGGAAGGAAAACAAGGGGAAAAAAATCTACCTCTGCCTCTGCCTCCCAGCAATTTGCCTCCTTGCAGCAAACAGCAAACAGCCTGCTTTAGTTTCATTTTCATTTTCAGCACAGCCTGATTAGCACAAGAAAAAAAATCTGCTTCCCAGCAATTTGCCACCTTGCAGCAAATGGGGCGTGCGGCAATAGGCAATGGCAATCCCTGCAGCCTGAAACAGCTGAGGGTCGGGAGGCCGATCCAACCGACGATCAGCTGCTTATGCTAATCAAGCTGTGCTGAAGCTGAAATGGGCTGTTTGCTGTTTATTGCAAGGAGGTAAATTGCTGGGAGGCAGAGGCCAAAGGGTGGGGGCTGGCGGGTGGATGGGGCTACATTCGGTGTATAAGACGCACCCAAATTTTCACCCTCTTTTAGGGGGGGGAAGTGTGTCTTATACTCCAAAAATACGGTATATTGGAGTTGCAGAAATCCAGATCACCACAAGGAGTTCCTGTTTTTGGTACTCCTTAATTACAATCTAGTGGCATTCCGGGCTTTTTGCAATATGCAGATAATCCTCAATTTACAACAGTTCATTTAGTGACCATTCAAAGTTACAAAGGGCCCTGAAAAAAAGTGACATATCTCTGGTTTTTTACACTTACGGCCATTGCAGGTCATGTGATCAAAATTCAGATTGTTCATACCCAGTCATGTGATCTCTTTTTGTGACCTTAACTTAACTTAACAACCGCAACAATTCGTTTAACAACTGTGGCATGAAATAACCCAGTTAAACTCATATATATTAACTCAGTAAAACTCAGTTAACAAATGCAACACAAATTTGGGGCTCAGTTGTGGTTGTAACTTGAGGACTACCTGTACGGCATCCCTTGTTTGCTCCACATCCGTGTGTTTTGCCAGTCTTCAGATTAGGTTATGGATAGTTACAGTCTGATATAAATGGCCCTTTGGAGTTATTGTGTGACCCATTTTACTCTTCTCCAGACACTTCCTGCTCAGCTGTGTGATTCTTCTGAACAAGGTTCCCATCAACGGTTATAAAGGCTAGACTGGTTGCCATGGCGATCGATAGCAGCTTCCCAATTGCATTTTGATGTTGGTTGTTGCTAGGTAGTAAGTTGTCTTTCCACTGACCCTTCATGTGGTCCATTATTTGGGGGAAGGAAGGGGGCCGTTCTTGGCTTCTATTATTCCAGCACCTTGATGATTATTTCTCCTTGGGAAGTTAACACCCATCCTCTTCTTGCTGGATACAAAGCTAAGGTGCTGGTCACTGAAATTCTTGTTTTGAAAGTTTTGCCTTGTGTCCTTCAAGTGGTGATTAAGACCATCCGCGTTAATCCGCATACAATCCCACCTGCTTTTTCTTTCTTTAGAACCAAAACATTTCATCTCACCGGTCCATTTGAGATCATAAATTTCAACAGTTGGGGAATATCCAACTCAGCCCAAGACTGAATGACTATGGCTCCCGGCATCTCGGTATAGCCAGCTGGTTCCATTGCTGGCTATTGGGGGTGAAATGCTGGCCCCCTCAGAGAGGGCGCGCAATCTGGGTGTCCTCCTGGATGCACGACTGTCGTTAGACTAACACATGACGGCTGTGGCCAGGGGTTTTTTTTATCAGGTTGCACCAGTTGCGTCCCTTTCTGGACCGAGATGCCCTGCGCACGGTCACTCACGCCCTTGTCACATCCCATCTGGACTACTGCAATGCTCTCTACATGAGGCTCCCCTTGAAGAGCAGCTGGAGGCTCCAGCTGGTCCAGAATGCGGCCAGGGTGTTGGTTACCATCTTTAAAGCGCTCCATGGCTTAGGGCCCGGATACTTAAGGGACCGCCTTCTGCCACCAATAGCCTCCTACCAACCAACACGCTCCCACAGAGAGGGGCTCCTCAGGGTGCCGTCGGCAAAACAATGTAGGCTGGTGACCTCCAAGGGGAGAGCCTTCTCTGTGAGGGCACCCGCCCTCTGGAATGAACTATGTACGATTCCCGATCTCCATACTTTTTGCCAGTCCCTCAAGACCTTGTTATTTCACCAGGCTGGCCTGGCTGACTAAAAATTCGGACGGGGTATTTTAAATTATGGGGTTTTTAACTAAGAAGGCCAAGATTTGTTTAATTTTGTTTTAAATGGGTTTTAAATTTTGTAGGATTTATTGTCTTTTTATCACGGCTGTACACCGCCCTGAGTCCCTCGGGAGAAGGGCGGTATATAAATCTAATAAATCAAATCAAATCAAATTAATATCCAACCTATGAGCTTGCCTAGGCCATAATAGTTTCCTCATCTGATCACCAACGGGATCTCACATCTCCCAAGGCCAGGTTCTCTCCTTCTAGATCCTGTTCTCTCATTTAGTTTACACAGAGAAGAATGGGAAATGTTCTGATCTGATCAGATGTTGAGACTCTGGGAAGAGTGCAGAAAAGAGCAACAAAGATGATTAGGGGACTGGAGGCTAAAACATATGAAGAAAGGTTGCAGGAAATGTGTGTCCAGTTTATTGAGAAGAAGGAGTAGGAGTGACATGATAGCAGTGTTCCAGTATTTGAGGGACCTCCACAAAGAAGACGCTGTCAACCAGTGGTGGGTTGCTACCGGTTCGCCCCAATTCGGTCGTACCCATAGCAGTGGTGTTGGGAGGCTCCACCCACCTGCCCAGACATCATCAAAAATGCTCTGTGCATGCCCAGAACCTTCTGCACATGTGCAGAAGCGTCCCACGTACTCCTGATAGCGAACCAGTAGTGCCAGGAATTGAAACCTACTACTGGGGTCAACCTATTCTCCAAAGCACCGGAGGGCAGGACAAGAAGCAATGGGTGGAAACTAATCAAGGAGAGATGCAACCTAGAAATAAGGAGAAATTTCCTGACAGTTAGAACAATTAATCAGTGGAACAACTTGCCTCCAGAAGTTGTAAATGCTCCAACACTGGAAGTTTTTAAGAAGAGATTTGTCTGAAATGATATGGTTTCCTGCAGTGGTGGGTTCCTCCCGGTTCGGCCCGGGTCTCCCGAGCCGGTAGCAGTGATGATATGACATCACCGAAACGGTTCTCTTTGTTCAGGAGCTGGGCCTTCCGCCCCACCCACGTTATTCTTACCTTTTATTTGGCCATGCCCCCAATCTATTCGCTGCCTCCCAAGTCCCAGCTGATGGCTAGAAAGAAAAAAACTGTTTAAACTCTTGCCGCGGGGCTTCAAAGGGCCACCCTACAGCTGATCAGTGTTAAAAGGCAGTGTGGTGGTAGACTGGTGCCTCCAAAAACAAATGAGTAGACCGGTACCTCCAAAAACAAATGGGTAAACTGGGAAGCTCCAAGAACAAATGGTAGACCAGTACAGCTCTGCAAGCAGTTAAAAGCCTGGTAGACCAGTACCGCTGCTAAATCCTAAAGAATTGTCACATAACCATCAAGCCACGCTCACAAAATAAGCCACGCCCACAGAACCGGTAGTAAAAAAATATAGAACCCACCCCTGGACTACATGTAAGGAAAAACCAGGGCAGGGGGAAGAGAAGTATTATTGTGGACAGCTATTAAGTTTTAGCAGGGGGAGTTCATAGAATCATAAAATCCTAGGGCTGGAAGGGACCTTGGAGGTCTTCTAGTTCAACCCTTGCTCAAGGCAGGAGTCCTTATACCATCCCAGACAAATGGTTGTCCATTATTTTGTTGAAAACCTCCAACAATGGAGCACCCCACAACTCCAGGAGCTGAGCTGTTCCATTGATTGTTAAATATCTCCCTCTTGACTGCCAATTCTCCATGACTGATAACTCCCCTCCTAATCCTGCTTGGGAGTTTAGTTAGCCAGTTTTAGTATTGCCGCGTGCAATTTGGATTTCAATGCACACCCAAAATATAATATGGAAAACAGCTTTGGAAAGCAGAAGTCGGTGAAGGAATTCCTGCCCTGCTAATGTTTATAGGCAGACATTTTCTTCTCCCAAATCGGATGTCAAGAAGAATAAAATTGCATGCTGAAATCAGCACTTTTCAGAATGTTAAGGGATAATCCCGAAGAAGCGCATAAATAAAATGTGCATTTTTAAGGAGAAATACTTCCAAGACTGCATTTTATCCACGCAGAATTTGCAAAAAGTGCATATCAGGAAAAAAGGCGCGTTAAAAAGCCATCTTTTGAAAATCTGCCCAACCAATGCATTCACTTTTTTGTACATGTTCTTTAAATACATTTGTAAATTTATATCAAAGTGGGCCAAAATTAACATACAATAAGAAACTGAGTGAGATTGAAACAAAACATCCTGTTCCTAAAGTGATTTTCTTTCAGAACAGACAAGGGGAACTTACAGCTCTCAAGAACTTGATTGGATCTCAAGTAGAACGTTGTTGTGCCATTGTTGTATCTGTTGTTGGGTCTGAGTAGTTGCACAAATGTTGAGAGGTGTTTAGGCTTCTAACTCTCCCCAAGATCACAAGGGCATGGACCATGGGCCTTCTCTATAGTTGCCTCCTCTCAACCTGAAGGTACTCAATTTATTTCCTTTCTCCAGAGCCATGAAATATGTTTTCTAATAATAAATAAATACTGAGTTTTCCAGTGTTTCAATATTTGAGGGGCTCCTACAAAGACGAGGGGGTCAAACTATCTCCCAAAACACTAAAAGGCAAGACAAGAAAAAAATGGATGGAACTAACCAAGGAGAGAAGCAACCTAGAACTAAAGAGAAATTTCCTAATGGTGAAAGAAATTGAATAACTTGCCTTCAGAGACTGTGGGTGCTCCATCACTAGAGACTTTCAAAAACAATCAGGACAACCATTTAGAATAGAATATAATTTTTTATTGGCCAAGTGTGATTGGACACACAAGGAATTTGTCTTGGTGCATATGCTCTCAGTGTACATAAAAGAAAAGATACATTTATCAAGAATCATAAGAACAACACTTAATGATAGTCATAGGGTACAAATAAGCAATCAGGAAACAATATCAATATAAATCGTAAGGATACAAGCAACAAAGTTACAGTCATACAGTCACAAGTGGGAGGAGATGGGTGATAGGAACAATGAGAAGATTAATAGTAGTGCAGACTTAGTGAATAGTTTGACAATGTTGAGGGAATTATTTGTTTAGCAGAGTGATGGCGTTTGGGGAAAAACTGTCCTTGTGTCTAGTTGTTCTGGTGTGCAGTGCTTTATAGCGGCGTTTTGAGGGTAGGAGTTGAAACAGTTTATGGCCAGGATACGAGGGGTCCTGTGAAGTATTTTCACAGCCCTCTTTTTGACTCGTGCAGTATTCAGGTCCTCAGTGGAAGGCAGATTGGTAGCCATTGTTTTTCCTGCAGTTCTAATTATCCTCTGAAGTCTGTGTCTGTCTTGTTGGGTTGCAGAACCAAATCAGACAGTTATGGAAGTGCAGATGACAGACTCAATCATTCCTCTGTAGAACTGGATCAGCAGCTCCTTGGGCAGTTTGAGCTTTCTGAGTTGGCGCAGAAAGAACATTCTTCGTTGTGCTTTTTTGATGACGCTTTTGAAGACTTCCAAGGTCCCTCCAACTCTATTGTTCTATGTTCGAATGCAATCTAAGTTTCATTTCAGTAGCACTGGCAATCGATTTTTAGTATTGTTGTGGTTGTGTGGTGTTTGGGCTGCTGTTTCTATTAGATTAATGTCAGGAGAGAGAGGGCGATCACCCAGAGTCTTGAGATCTGGGTGAGATATAATGTCACATAAATGATATCATGTACATTCATCTAATTCGTATAAATAAAATCACTGGATTTGTTGGCTGATTGATTGATTACAGTATATGCCGTTAAGTTGTTTTCGACTCCTAGCAACCACATAGTTATTCTCCATGATGATCTGTCCTCAACCTTCTCTTTCAGACTTCCCAACGCTCATGACTGCTGTCACCAAGTCCGTCTACCTTGCTGCTGGTTGTCTCTTCTCATTCTTCCGTCCGTGTTTCCCAGCATTGCATCTGTTTCCAGAAAGCTGGAGCATAATGTGTCCAAAGTAGGAAGCATGAATGTATGTATGCTCCCTTTTTCTTTTTTTTTCTTCTGTTCAATCGTGTCTGATTCTCAAGGACAGCTTGGACAGATTCCTGCAGTTTTCTTGGCAAGGTTTTTCGAAGTGGTTTGCCACTGCCTCCTTCCTAGGGCTAAGAAAAAAATGATTGTCTCAAGGTCACCGAAATGGCTTTGTGACCAAGGTGGGACTAGAACTCACGGTCTCCCAGTGTCTAGCCCAATGCCTTCCCCAAATTGGCTCTCAAACTATCTATAAAGCTAAAGCTTTTTCCTATACCAGGGGTGTCAAACTGGTGGCCCATGGGCCAGATGCGTCACAAGCAGGCCACACCCACCCCAGTTCCATGGAGGGACAAAACATCATGATGCGTCATGTGACGGCAACATGACACCACAAGTTTGACACCCGTGCCCTATACAGTTGTGTCTGACTGCAGGGGATGATGCTCATCTCTGTTTCTTGGCCAAGGGAGCCAGCGTTGTCCAAAGATAATTCTGTGGTCATGTGGCCAGTATGACTATACACCAAGGTGCATGGAATGCTGATACCTTCCCACCAAAGTGGTACCAATTTATCTACTCGCATTTCAGTGGTGGGTTCCTCCCGGTTCTGCCGAGCCGGTAGCGGTGACAATATGTGATATGTGCTTTGCACACCCGAACCAGTTGTTAAACCAGCAGGATCCCACCACTGTATACATTCGTATAATTCATATCAATAAAATCCTTGGCTGTGTGACTTGGTTTAATAGAAATGCTAGTTTAAAACATCTGGATGTCCATCAGTGGCCTGCTGCTATATAGGTAGTCCTCAACCTATGACCACAATTGAGCCCAAAATTTCCATAGCTAAGCGAGACAATTGAGTTTTGCTCCATTTTATGACCTTTCCCTTAACAGTTGTTAAATGAATCACTTAACTGTAGTTATTAAGCTACTAACACAGCTGTAAAGCAAATCCAGCTTCTCCGTTGACATTGCTTGCCAAAAATATGAGCCAGTTGCCAAGCGTCTGTATTTTGATCACATGTGTACAGGGATCCTCCAACCGTCGTAAGTGTGAAAACTGGTCATGAGCCACTTCTTTCAGTGCTGTTGTAATTTTGAACAGTCACTAAATGAATGGTTGTAAGTTGAGGACAACCTGTACTGGACTATTGAAGTGGTCAATGCCCTTTGACCCTTGCCTTTCCCCACAGGCTGTTTTTCTGCTTGGAATTGCTCTCTGCCTTAGGAATATAGCGATGGTGAAATTATCTACACATAAACCATTATTTCAGACGTGCAGTTTCAAGGACATCCAATTTTAGTTCCATGAACTATTCACTCATCTCCTTGCCCGTCGGCTTCACTTTGTTTGTGTAAGTGTCCATGTGCGTATCGGCAGCTACATCTGTAGCTCATAACTCACAGCGCTTTCCCCATCTCCTTGAAACCTACTCTGAAATATTCCCCTCAGTTAAGGCTTCTCAAGTCTGTTTCTCATTACTGACCCCTTGTGGATGTCTGGGTTTTTGCAGTCTAGATCAGGCAGCCCCAGTGGTGAAATCCAATTTTTTTTTACTGCCGGTTCTGTGGGTATGGCTTGGTGAGCGTGGTTTGTTTGGTGGGCATGACAGAGGAAGGATACTGCAAAATCCCCATTCCCTCCCACTTCTGGGGGAAAGATATTGCAAAACCTCCATTCCCACGCCACTCTGGGGACAGCCAGAAGTGGAATTTCCCAGTTCTCCAAACTACTCAAAATTTCTGCTACCAGTTCTCCGGAGCCTGTCAGAACCTGCTGGATTTCACCCCTTGGCAGCCCTAATCCACAATTCGCAATTAAAAATGCTTAAAATATCATTTCTCTTGGAAAAGGTCAAAGATCCAGCTTCCGGATCTTTCCTCTTTTAGTCTCATGGAATGCCTTTCAAATTCAGGTGGGATAGTCACATTTTTCAGAAAGGAAAGTAAAAGATAAATAAATGTCTGCTATTTTCCAAAGGGTCAATACCATAAAAAAAGTGAAGGATACAAAGATCTTTGGAGTAAAATTTGGGAGATTGGGGTGATAAGAGGGAGGGACAGGATAGGGGCTACCAGACAAGTTAGGGACTACCACCATAGGGGAAAGGAAGAAGATGATTGGAAAGGCCATTTTGCATGTGATGAAAGTTAGCACCCACCCCTCCTAGAAGAATGAAATATTTTAGGAAATATTTTTTTAAAGGCAGAATATTTCCCCTAAAAGAGAAATAAAAATCTTAAGGAAGACAGAAACTCAGCTCCCTGCAGCTCCCTGCCCCCAGCAGATATTTGGTGCCCATTGAGAAGAACTGGTCCAGTTTATCTACAAAACAAAAGACTCAGCTCCAGGGTGATGGGATTAAAACATGACCCTCCAAGACATTGTAGGATTATCTATCAGCAGGGCTCACCACATAGCACCACCAAGCCCCTTCATTACATCAGCCCAAGGTTCAACCAAACCTGATTCAGACAAACCTGACTCCACATGAGAGTCTGACTACAGCCAATAGAATACATTTCTTGCACAGGAACAGGAAGCTCAAGGCCCAAGAGGAGGTATCATCTCTATGTGTTCAGCTGCACCAGGACCTCAAACCCATGTGGTCCTGTCCATCAATACACCATCTTTCCAATCAGCCTCTGTGTCTTTCTCCACACTTGGAACTGAACCCAGATGGATATTTCTTCCAACACATGACAACGAAGTAATCTTATGCAATGGGAATGGATGTGGATCAGTGGTGGGTTGCCCCTGGTTCAGACCGGTTCTATAGAACCGGTAGTAAAACTGGCGAGAGGCTCCACCCACTGACCCTGACGTCATCAGAAGTGATCTGCGCATACGCAAAAGCAAGGCGCATGCACAAGTAAAGCGAGCACACATGAGTAATCCTGTTGCGAACCAGTAGTAAAGGTAAGTAGAACCCACCCCGATATGGATGTGGATGAAGCATTGTTAGAAATGAAGACAACATTTAAGTCCTAACTGGGGAAACAGAATACAGCTAAATGTATATAAACAGGGAGCAAACACCACACTTCCTAACACGGATGATGTTACCTAGCTGGATAATGAAATGTTTGCAATCAACCAAGCTCCAAGAGCATCAAGGACTCCACAGAGTTTTGAAGATTGAGAAGATACTATTCTCACACAGCATTGACAATATTCATCCTGACGTCGCTCAGCTCAAAAATCTTTGGGGTCTTTTTCTCCTTTCAGAAGAAGGAGGAAGGATGACCCCCCCCCCCCAAACTCTTCGCAACAGCTTGCTTTCTGAGTTTTTATCACCTTCCTGATATTTTGCAAGGCTGTGAAAACAGCTCTTTTCAAACAAGCATTTGAAGGTTGGTGGTCTTTTCAGTTTTGGGGAAATTTGTTCTAATTTTTTGGCTGTTTTTTAAACCTCAGAAGGGGATTGTTTTTTTGGAGATCGGGGATAATACTTTATGCCAGCCGATCAATTGGAATTTAGCTGAATTTAACAAAGAGCCAATTGGTGTGTGTGTGTGTGTGTGTGGTTTTTTTTTTCTCCCTGTCTCTGTTTTACTTTGCAAACTGCTTTAAGTTCCACGAACACTAGACAAATGTTTGAAACAAATAATGCCACCTTGAACTATGAGGTCTCAATTCCTGTTAACAATTATGTTGATTTTTTTTTTAAAAAAAATTATGGCATACAAAAACTATGGTCCACTTAACAAGGTGACAAATTCATCCTCCATTTGCTCCTTTATCATCCTCAAAGTTTTCCAGAAGCACCAGAATTCACGATTAATAGCTTTCCATCTCCTGCCTAAACCCTCTTGGCTGAGTCTAAGAGAACCACTCCAGATGTTCAAAACGAGCGACCAACATCTAGCCAATACTTAAGTAAACAGCGACACCAGGTGGACAAGGCACCTGTTTGATTTAACATTTTTCCCCCCAAAAAACTGACCAAACCTCTTCCTCTTGATCTTAGGGTTGTTTTGCAACCTAGTTCTCTAGAACAAGTTTGATAAGGGGGAGAGAATAGCTGCAAGAATAGCATTTGCTCAGAAATGGAAGAGTAAAGAAACACCTTCAGAGGAAGAAGCGTTATGTAAGATCTACAATTGTGCAGAAATGGACAGACTCACTTTGGATCTCAGAAATAAAAGTGAATCAACGTATTTTATGAATGGTTAGACAGGAGGAAGAACGCCAAGAAGAAGGTGTAGTGAATGTCTAGAAATATATATGTCAATGTATACTGAACTTGTGAGTGTGTTATAGGTTTATTGGATAGGGATCAGGGGTGAAATCTAAAATTTGTTACTACCGGTTGTGTGGGCGTGGCTTGGAGGAGTAATGTGACTGGGTGGCCAACTTATTTTTTTTTTTACTTTTAAAAGCATTTTTTCTACACCCTTAAGAGGTTGCAGAAAAAAATGCTTTTAGAAGCCTCTGACTATCAGGCAACTCAGATGAGATCACCAGAGGCTTTTAAAGGCATTTTTTTTTCTACAACCTCTTCGGCCGAAGAGGTTTTAGAAAAAAATGTTTTTAAAAGCCTCTGAAGATCCCAGCTGAGCCGCTCGGATCATCAGAGGCTTTTTTTTTTTTTACTTTTAAAAGCATTTTTTTGGACGAAGAGGTTGTAGAAAAAATGCTTTTAAAAGTTTAAAAAAACAGCCTCTGCTGATCTGATGGGGGTGAGGGCGCAGGAATTTTTGCTACCGGTTCTCCGATACCGCCACCGTCACTACCAGATTGGGCAATCCGGTCTGAACCAGGAGCATTTCACCCCTGATATGGATATAGTTGTTCAGGAGGAATTATGTAGTATGCTTGACATGTAATGAAGTAAGATATATGTAAATTTGTATATAGATTAAGGAATATATTACTTATTAATTTGAATCAGACAGAAATGTTAGAAACCGGATATGTCAAACCGTGTCCATTGTTTTTTAAATTTGAATTATTAATAAAAAAACTTTTTTAAAAAAAAAATTTTAAGTTTGATAAGGGAGAGAGAATGATCTTCTAAGGATTGCCTTGTATTCCTTCCATAAGCAAATATTTAATTAAAGGCAGAGGCACGAGAGCTTGAGTCTAAAATGCCCTTAAAAGGAAAACAAATGAGGAAGCTTTTTAGAAATACATATCCACGTGCAAAGCAATACTTGATCCAGATGGAATAGCAGCCAGTTAGCAAGGCTTCTATTTCCATTCTTATCAATGCAGGTTTACTGAGTTCAGCTGACATGCCCAACCACAGATAGTCCTCAGTTTATGCCAGTTTACATTTAGTGACCATTCAAAGTTACAACAGAACTGGAAAAAAAGTGATTTCTAGCCGTTTTTCACACTTACAACCGTTGTGGCATCCCCATGGTCACATGATCAAAATTCAGACACTTGGCAAACTGACTCCTATTTATGACAGTTGCAGTGTCCCCCGTGTGTGTGTGTGTCATGTAATCCACTTTTGCGACCTCCTCACAAGCAAAGTAGATGGGGAATCCACATTCATTTAACAACCATGTCACTAACTTAATAACTGCAGTGATTCACTTAATAATTTTGGCAAGAAAGGCTGTAAAACGGGACACAATGACTTAAGCACTGTCTTGCTGGACAGCAGAATTTTGGGTACAGTTGTGGTCATAAGTTGAAGACTCCCTGCAGTCAGTTAAACACAAAGAGGGGCTCCATTTGGCCTTGAATCATTGCAACCTCACTTCTTTTTGGGTACTCAGGGCGTTTTGCAAGCTCAGCCTCTTTCTTTCATTTGTATGAAGGATATACTGTAGGTAGAACTCAGCTAATGACAGAAATTGGGACCTGTAACTCCATTGCAGTCATAAAGCAAGACATCGCATGACTATATCAACTTGCAGCAGCAGTTCCAGTCAGACTGGAGATAGGCAGAAAAGAAAGGCCAATTTGATTATTTATTTATTTATATTAATTTCGTTATTAATTACATATCTTAGTGCTTAATAAACATTGTGTTGTCTGGATATTTAATTTGCTTAACAATATATATTACATTCTTAATCTCCACCCCTTTTTTCCAACCACTGATAAAATAGATTCCATGTTTGATAATATTCCGTGTCTTCTTTCTGTTTCATTTTTAAAATCAGTCTGTCCATGTTAAGGATATTGTTGCTGTGTTTACAGCTAGCAGAGTACAGTGCACAGAGAAACGTTGCTGAGAGCAATGAGATAGGAGATACATACAAACTGGTGTTATCAAAAGTTTTCTTTATAGTGGAAAATAAACAATCTCGTAGTCTTCTAAACAGTCCAAGTCTTTACCGGTTAAATCCAAAAAGCTTCTTACCAAACAAACAGTAGTTGGTTCACTCTGGTTCACAAACCCCGGATGGTAGCAGATCCACCCACACACGCACGCGATGATAGCACAATGGCAGTTTATCATCCTCAGAATACATTACAGTACCTTTCTTAAATACGTTGCTAAATTACACCTAATTATAGCATGACTCAGCATTACAGCATGATGCAGCATTAAAACTTAAAGTCACAGAACACATATATTGCCTGGACAACTGTTAGGCCCAAATCATATCCTAACAGTCCATTTCTGCAAATTCTAGTATCTTCTTAATTATTTCTATATCTCGTGGTGTTTCTTCATTTTTCAGCATCATGCAACTACAATCCTCATTGCTGTCAAAACATGCAATATTAAATACATACTTTTCTTATCAAGTTTACCTGATATTATACCTAATAAAAATAGTTCAGGTTTAAAATCTACATGCTTTCCTATCATCTTTTCTAGCCATTTATGTATTTTTTCCCCCAAAAAATTGTTACTTTACTACAACTCCTCCACATATGATAGTATGTGCCTGTTTTTTTATTACATTTCCAACAATTGAAAATATGTTAGGGAAGGAAAAAGACAAAACAGAGCCGACAATGAATAATATGCAAAACATGCTCCAAATGATTCAAGAGACATTGATGAAGTCGCAAGAAAAAATGGCAGATAATCAAGAAGAAGCTAGAAAACACCATCAAGAAATCAAAAATGTGATAGGGGAAGAAAAGGAAGATTTAAAAAATATGAAGGAAAAGAAGGAGAATATACAACAAATAATTGTAGAAAATGAGCAAAAAGTTAAAAAAATAGAAACCAAGGTAGATCAACTAAACCTTAAACTAGAAATGGCGGAGTAGGTATTACAATCAAATAGGGATTTGTCGGACTCAATTATTTTTTTGGAAATGGAGAAAGCCTCACATTTCCTGTGCTTCCAGAATGTCATGGAGGAGAAAGAGGAAGATTTGGAGGAAAAAATGAGTGAAATAATAGCAGAATTAATACAGAGAGATAAGTTGGAAATAAAAGATACCATGGATGAAATCTAACGAGTACATAATAATTATATAAGAAGACATTGTTTAGCACAGGAAGTGCATATTAGATTCATTAAAAAACCAATAATAGATGAAATCTACAAAAAAATCACATATGATAGTATGTGCTTGTTTTTTTATTACATTTCCAACATTTGCTAGGCATCGCCTTCAGGGCGATAATGATTGCTATTATTTTACAGTTGAAGGGGAGGGATATTTTCTTCTACAGGTAGTCCTCGACTTACAAACACAATTGAGCCCAAAATTTATGTCACTAAGCAAGAGATATGTTAAGTGAGTTTTGCCCCATTGTATGACTTTCCTTGCAACAATTGTTAAGTATTGAAGTTATTAAGTTAATGACATAGCTTCCTTGTGGACTTTGCTTGTCAGAAGGTCACAAAATGGGATCACAGGATCCCTGGACACTGCAACCATCATAAGTATATGCCAGTTGCCGAGAGTCTGAAATCTGATCACGTGACCACAGGGATACTGTAAGGGTCGTAAGTGTAAAAATAGTCATAAGTCACTTTTTTCAGAGCTGTTGCAACTTTGAACAGTTGGTAAAATAATGTTTCTGAGTTGAAGACTATCTGTACTTGTTTATTCATTTAATTATAAAATATCCTGTGTATTTAGGCTAGAGGGCTAGAGATCCAGAATGCGGCCGCATGGGTGATTACAGGCGCAACTCGTTGTGCCCATGTAATACCTCTCCTGTGCGAGCTACACTGGCTCCCAGTGGTCTTCCGGGTGCGATTCAAGGTGTTGGTTACCACCTTTAAAGTGCTCCATGGCTTAGGACCTGGGTATCTATGAGACCGCCTGTGGCCATCAATTGCCTCCCACCGACCAATTCTCTCTCACAGAGACAGACTCCTCAGGGTGCTGTCAGTCAAATATATGTCGACTGGCGACCCCCAGGGGGAGGACCTTCTCTGTGAGGGCTCCTGCCCTTTGGAATGAATTGCCCCCAGAGATTCGTAACATCCCCGACCTTCGTACTTTCCACCGTGCCCTCAAGACCCTGATGTTCGAACAGGTGGGGCTGACCATTTAAATGAATTTTTAATTAGGTATTTTAATTCTGGGTTTTTTTAATTTAATTGGGCCAAATTGTTTAATAATTTTAAAATTTAACTTTATGATGTTTGTATGTTTGTGTTTTTACCTTGGCTGTGCACCGCCCTGAGCCTATGGGAGAAATATAATTAAAGAAATAAAATAAATAAATAAATAAAATATTGGATCCAAAGAAAAGTTGGGTTGAAAACAGCTCTTTCCAAGGAAGCACTGCTGAGAATCACCAGCCCTGTACAGCTAGTCCTCGACCTAGGACCACAATTACAGCCAAAATTTCTCTTACTAAGCGAAATGTTTTATTAAAGGGAGTCTTGCCCCATTTTAAAACCTTGCCTGCCAAAGTTGCTAAGTGAACCTCTGCAGGTGTTAAGTTAGTAATACAGTTGTAATCTGGCTTCACTCTTGATTTGGCTTGTCAGAAGGTCGCAAAAGGGGGTCACGTGACCCCCCGATACTGCAACCGTCATAAATAGGAGTTCATTGCCAAGCATCTGAATTTTGATGACATGACCATGGGGATGCTGCAATGGTATAAGAGTGAAAGACCGTCATAAGCCACTTTTTTCGGTTCTGTTGCAACTTTGAACAGTCACTAACTGAACTGTTGTTAGTCGAGGACTAGCTGTAGCCCTAAAACAGGGCCCTAGAACCGTGATGGCGAACCTATGGCATGTGTGCCCAAAGCGGCATACGAAGCCATGTCGCCCGGCACGCGCAGCCTTGCCTGTTTGTCTTCCAGCGCGCATGCGCTCCTGATGATCAGCTGTCCTTTACGTGCACGGCAGTGCTGAAAACTGATGTGCACATGCATGGCAGCCAGCTGATTGTCAGGTGTGTATGCACCAGAGGTGGATTTCAGCATGTTCTGACCAGTTCTGGAGAACCAGTAGCGGAAATTTTGAGTAGTTTGGAGAACCAGTAGTAAAAATTCTGACTGACTCCGCCCCCATCTATTCTCTGCCTCCCATGTCCCAGCTAATCAGGAGGAAATGGGGATTTTGCAGTATCCTTCCCCTGGAATGGGGTGGGAATGGAGATTTTGCAGTATCCTTCCCCTGAAGTTGGGAGGGAATGGAGATTTTACAGTATCCTTCCCCTGCCACGCCCACAATGCCACCAAGCCACACCCACAGAACCGGTAGCAAAAAAATTTGAAACCCACCACTGGTCTGCACACCAGAACCCAGAAGTTCAGCTTTTCCCGAGCGTGATCCCTTCGTGCACACGGCAGTGCCAAAAACCAGCCTGCACATGCACGGCGGCCAGCTGATCATTGGGTGCGCATGCGCGCTAGAACCCGGAAGTTTAGTTTTCCAGGAGCGCGGCCCCAATGACCGCCCACACACACGTGCAACGCTTCCGTTCTACCTTTTTAGCACTCGGTGCCACATACTTTCAACACGCCGCATTCAAGACTCTCAAAGATATCCGCTTTCAATGTCCCACGTGAGCTGAAATCAGAAGTACAGGTACAAGAAGAGATTTTGGCAAATGGATTCAGCCATCTGTACTCCATGAGGCTAGCAGAGCAAATAGAATCAACTTGGGGAAATTTGGAGAAATCTGAACCCTATATCAAGTCAGTTTTTTTCTTCCTGCAAAGGTCAGGCTTTCTTCTCAGGTCAAGCTTTTTTTCACTTTTGGCCATAGGGATACAAAAACTAGAATTCGGTTGCGGTTCCTGCAAAGGATAAAGACCAACCTTTAAATGCTTTTCTTTTGCATACTTTTTAGTTGAAGCAAAGGGATATGTTCTTCAATTGAGCCCAAAATTTATGATGCTAAGCGGGACATTAGTTAATTGAGGTTTTGCCCCATTTTACGAATTTTCTTGCCACAGTGCTTAAGTGAATCACTGTAGTTGCTAAATTAATAACAGGGTTGTTAGGTGGATTTGGTTTTCCCATTGGCTTTGCTTGTCGGAAGTTTGCAAAATGGGTCGCTTAAACCACATAGCAACAGCAATGGCATTTTAGGCTTATATAGCACTTAGCAATAGCACTTAGACTTATATACCTCTTCACAATGCTTTACAGCCCTCCCTAAGCGGTTTACAGAGTCAGCCTATTTCCCCAAACAATCTGAGTCCTCATTTTACCCACCTTGGAAGGATGGAAGGCTGAGTCAACCTTGAGCCTGGTGAGATTCGAACTGCCAAATTGCAGGCAGCCGGCAGGCAGCAGAAGTAGACTCCACTACTGCATTCTAACCACTGTGCCACCACGGCTCTTATAGACTGCCCCATAGCACTTTACAGCAGTCTGTGAAGCAGTTTACAATGTCACCCTATTGCCCTCAACGATCTGGCTCTCCATTTTACCGACCTCGGAGGGATGGAAGACTGAGTCAACCTTGAGACGGTCAGAATCGAACTCCTGGTTGTGGGCAGAGTTTGCCTGCAATCTGCATTCTAACCACTGCGGCACCATATATAGGACATTAATGCATCCCTCTTACCTTTGAATGAACATTCCATATTCCGATCCCCCTGGGTGGATAGCCTTTGATAGGTCATATAAAGTCTTGCATGAAACCCATGGGCTCTTACTCTGTTTTTCCCCTGAGACATGGTTATCTTCAGAAGAACTCTGTCTTAAGGATGAACACTTTCCAACCTCTCTTATTCATTTCTAATGCAAATACCTCGGTGAGCCTCAGTATGGATTTAACAGCAGAACTGGAATCCAATAATAATAACAACAACAACAGAATTGGAAGGGCCCTTGGAGGTCTTCTAGTCCAACTCCCTGCTCAGGCAGGAATCCTTATACCCATGATGGCGAACCTATGCACACATGCCACAAGTGGCACGTGGAGCCATATTGGTGGGCACGTGAGTTCAGCTCCGCTTTCGGGCCTTCTGGGCCCACTAGAAGTAGGGAAACAGACTGTTTCCAGTCTCCAGAGGGCCTTGGGGGGTGGGGAAGGCCGTTTTTGCCCCCCCCAGGCTCCTAGAAAGGCTCTGGAGCCTGGGGAGAGCAACAAACGGGAATTCTGGTCCCACCAGAAGTCAGCAAACAGTCTATTTCCAGCCTCTCGAGGACCTCCAGGAGGTGGGGAAGGCCATTTTCACCTTTCCCAGGCTCCTAGAAAGGCTCTGGAGCCTGGAGAGAGTGGAAAACGGGCCGACCATGCCTGCAACCCCCCCTCTCCCCCCGCTTTTGGCACGTGATGGCAAAAAGGTTAGCCATCACTGCCCTACACCATCTCAGACAAATGGTTGTCCAATCTCTTCTTTAAAAACTTCCATTGTTGGAGCACCCACAACTTCTGGAGGCAAGTTGTTCCACTGATTAATTGTTCTGTCAGGAAAATCTACTCTCCTTTTTATTCTCTCTTGACTCGACATCACTCCCTCCGGGCTGAAGCCCAGCCTGCTTTCCAGGATCAGAATCCCGATTCTTAAAATCCTAGCATGTAATCTATACTTCAGCCTCCGATGCCTATTTTTATGCTTCCAAATCAATGGAATTGCTCTATTCTCTCCTGTTGGCCGTGTAATTTTTTTCTTTCCTGGTTATTGTTGTCTTATGTACAGAGGTAAATATCAAAATGCATCGGGAATAAATCCTAGCAAAAAGCTGCAAAGGCCACCTGGTGCTCAATTGTAGGATTAAGAAGAACAAACACAGCTGGTTAATCACATTGGTTGGGCCCTCAACTCAACCCAGGAATGTCTGACAGCGGAGAACACTCGTGAGAAACATGTTTCTCAATTCCAGAAACCTGATGCTGGAGGAGGCTTTTGTCATTAGCGGTGTTTGGATCACAAAGATGAGAACATGTTGCAAGCTAAGAGAGCAAGTTACTATCAAGTTCAGGAAAGGTTGAGCAGCATCCAGACTGGTTATTCGTCGCTCGAGTATAGGGTGATAAACTCTATCTGGATCTTTCCATTTTGGACTTGAATGTTTTATGCATCTTTAATGCAAGGGAATTTTTTTTTCTCTGTATTTTTTTTAAAAAAACAAAACATTGTGGGAGAAAATGAAACGGAATCATTTTCTTTGCATCTCTTTTTACAATATATATAACTTGTGCGTGCAACCAAGTCTGTAAACAGGTAGATCTGTAGTTGTCCTGTATTTTCTTCTTTTTCATGCGTAATCCTAACTGACAGACCTTTATCGGACTTTATTCATCTTTTCGCTGTGCCCCCCTTTCCCCCCAGAGAATGAAATATTTTTGGAAACATTAAAAAAGGCAGAATGTTATATTGCCCTAAAGGAGAAATGGAGAAACATGTTTCTAGAGGCAGAAAGCAGACCCCAGTCTTTCTTAATAGCCCACAGCAGATGCCAGCACTTAAGGAGGTAAACAGCTCATTGAAAGAGGAAGTCAACTATCTAGATGGCTCCATCCATTAGCAAAGCAATTACTGCCAACAGAAGCCCATTCAAGACAGGATATTTAGAAACTCTTTGCAGCAAAGTTTGACAGCTAATAAAGGCAGAAAGGTAGGATTAGTACAGCAGCCCCTCACTCAAGATCCAACACAGGACGAAAGCCATCAGCCACAATAGGAATTGCCCAACACCCTTTCAGAATACAAGCCCCTTCATTGCACAACTCCACCCCACTCCACCAGCATTTCAGAACCTGTATAAAAATCCTGGCGCTCATCTAGCTAACTGTTCAGCTGACCCAGAACTGCAAGCTGCCTTTGTGTGTGGTTCTGTTCACCATTAAACTTTCTTTCCAATCAGCCTCCATTTTGTTTTATTCCCAGCTTGGACCTGAACCAGTTAGATTTTCCTTCCAACAGCTGCTTGTGCTTTTCACCTGGACCAGCAGTTTTACAGACTGGCAAATGAGAAAAGTTGGGATAAATGCAATAGACACATCTCATAACAAAGGAAAATGACGCTAAGATCCTAAACAATCACAAAAGAAGGAAAGAATGGGATTCCCCTTAAGCCACAGAATATAGCACAGGTTAGCAGTGGAACAGATTTCTGAAGTATTTGGGTCCTCTTGAAAAAATAGTTTTCATGGAGAGAGAGACATATTATTCATGAGTAGCTATGATAGGCATGTCCAGTTATAAAGAGCTCACTAATAACTAGTGCTAAACTACTATCCCAGTTTGCACTTCTCTTTCTGGGAATTGGACACAGTTCCAAACAAACCTGACCATCTTTAACCATCCCCCTTTTAAAAAATCACGTGTCAAAGGAAGTGTAGGCTTTTGTATGGTTTAGGATTTTTTGTAATTAAGGGCGCTAGTAGATGCTAGCGCTTTGCTGGGCAGTAGGTAGGTTCTCATTTTTAATTTAAAAGTATCTTTAAACATAATAAAGTTAAGGCAAAGAGAATGGTGGAAATATGTGCAAATATATTGTGGCCACTGAGTTATCTGGTTATTTGTCCTATTAATAAGGTGATTAATGATGCCAAAACTTGATCAGGAACTTTGTGGAATGAGGCTCACTTCAACTGCCAAATCCAAAAATAATTCAGACTTTAGCATCAAATTCCTGATATATCGACAGTCAGGCCAATCCACTTTGGATACAAACAATAATGGGGCAGTTGCTGAAGTCACAAATGGGCAAGTGGCAGATATGGAGTTGGGTCACTGCTACATAAACTGATGAACAGTTTGGCAGTCAGCAGTGGCAAGAAAAAGTACAGGTACTTCCCGAATTAGGGATGCAGTGGCTCAGTGGCTAAGACACTGAGCTTGTCGATCAAAAGATTGGAAGTTCAGTGGATCAAATCCCTTGTGCCACGTAATGGGGTGAGCTCTCATTACTTGTCCCGGCTTCTGCCAACCTAGCAGTTTGAAAGCACGTAAAAAATGCAAGTAGAAAAATAGGGACCACCTTTGGTGGGAAGGTAACAGCGTTCCGTGCACCTTCGGAATTTAATCATGCCAGCCACATGACCACGGAGACGTCTTCGGACAGCGCTGGCTCATCAGCTTTGAAACGGAGATGAGCACCGCCCCCTAGAGTCAGGAACAACTAGCACATATGTGCGAGGGGAACCTTTATCTTTACCTTTACTTCCCGAATTATGACCACAATCGAACTCAAAATTTCTGTTGCTAATCAGTTGTTAAGTGGATTTTGCCCCACCTTATAACTTTTCTTGCCACAGTTGTTAAGGGAATCACTGCAGTTGTTAAGCTGGTAACACGGCTCTGAAGTGAATCTGGCTTCCCCGTTGACTTTTCTGGTCACATGGTTGCAAAAAAAAATGATCACATGACCTCAGGACATCACAATCGTCATAAATATAAGTCAGCTGCCAAGCATCTGAATTTGGGTCACGTGATATGGGGGAAATCCTGCAACGGTTGTAACTATGAAAAACGGTCATACGTCTTTTTTTTTTCCAGTGACTAACTTTGAACAGTCCTTAAACGAACTGTTGTAAATCAAGAACTACCTGTACCTTCAAAACAGCTTTGATTCCTGAAAAATGCCTCTTGCAGCTTTCTTGGCAAGGGTCTTTCAGAAGTAGTTTGCCATTGCCGCATTCCTAGGTCTGAGAGAAGTGACTGGCTTATCTGGATATATATCGTTCTGTCTTCGAACTTCAAAAAATATGGCAATCAGTTGCTTGCTGCCCATTTAGAAGGTCTTGAAAGCGAGCGCCCTTCACCCCTGTTAGCAATGAATGTCTTAACAAGCAATTCAATCGTTTTAGGGTCAAAGCAAACAAACAAAAAATATTGGGAGAGTCAGAGAGGCCTAATGCAGGCCTAAGTGCATAATTACCATCAAACCCAACAGTCATGCTCTGATAATTGTGGAGAGAGATGGTGATTCAGAAAAATGAATGCCACACAGGTTGACAGTTCTCCAGTCTGAACGTGTATAATGACTGAGAGGCTGCAAAGAGAGAGAGAGAGAGAGAGAGAGAGAGAGAGATGAGGGCGGAGAGAGGCAGGCTGAGAACGAACAGAGAAAAGATCATATTATGAGACAATGAATTTGTGGTGGATCTACTCGATTCAGAATCCAGGATCCATGGTGTTTAGCTCTGGGGAAAAAACGGATTTTGCAGCTTGAAAAATTAAGAAAATGCCGTCTCAGACTTTGGTGAAAAGTAAAATGGCCTAAACCAGTTCTAAAGCCACAACATGTTTTGCAAACATTTATGTTTTTCTAAACCAGATTGAAGGTGATGGACTCAGCCTTCACAGCTTCTACGAAAAGCTAGGCGTAAAATTCCAGCTGAGCTACTGCCTACCTGGCTATGCTTGATGAAGTCGTGATCTGTATAAAGAAATGTCTACCTTCTTTCCACTTAGAAATAACTGCAACATATATTGATCATCCCGATAAACTGATTGTTTCGACTAACTAAAAGCTGCCCTGGAAAAATCAGGGCACAAAATGGTATGGGGTGTTGGGGGGTTTTTTTGGTCATTATTTTTAAACATCGTAAAGAGCTACTGAGAATTGCCGATAAGCCGTTCCATATCAAAAGGCTTGCTCTATTCTACCTTCAAGAGAACAATGAACGATTCTGCAGAAACCAGCACTGACCCGTGACACATGCGTGCGTTGCCTAAAAACGAAAACTTCCTTCCTCACAACTTTAGAAGAAGCATAGCATCTTTATATCATACGTGTATATTTATTCAGATTCTAAGTGTTTATTTTTTTTAAATCCCATTTAAAGTATTTCCTTCCAGACTGAATGATCCTTCAGGGAAATTAGACCTGTCCGTCGCAAAATATATTCATTTGTTAAGAAAATTTAAATGGTTGAGTCAACTCACTCATAGTAACTGCAAACAACTTCCAGAAATAAGCCTCAGTGCAAAACCCAACAATCAAGCCAACAACTTGATGGGCACCATATCATCCTGGGGTCCCCAGGCTTGCTGGCAAAACCATGTCTTCAGGGCCTTTCAAAGGAGTGTCAAGGTGCAGCCCCAAACTTATTTTCACAAGGATGCACAAGGATGATGTTCACAGAGAGGGGGCTACCCCAGAGAAGGCCCTTCTTCTTCTTGACCTCACTAGATGGACCTCGTTAAAAGAAGGGACCCATAGCATTCCTTGCCTCCCCGTTCTGGTGGGATAGGTAACTGGAAGAAGACAGTCCTTCAAATAATATATATGCACACCAGGAATGAAATGCTACTGGTTTGTACTGGTTTGAGCAAACCAGTAGTGAAAAAACTACCAGTTCAGGCGAACTGGTAGTAAAAAAGAAAAAAGAGCTACTGGTTCATCCAAATCGGTATTTCTGACAATCAGCTGTGCCGCTGATTGTCGCTGATTAGCAAAAAATCCTACTTTCTAGCTAATCTAAATCGTGCGGCACAGTTGTTCCCCACCCTCTCGCTGTTCTACTTACCTTGTTAAGCCTCCTTTTTCCACACGAAATAAATGTTTGGTGCACACTGTGCATGCGTGCACACAGTGTGTTTTTGGCACACACCATGCATTGCAGGGGAAGTGAACCAGTGGCAATCCGCGAAGGGTTTCACCCCGATGTCCACAATGAAAGATATATTATAATGGCTTTTGTGTCAGCTTCACCGCTCACTTCTCCTTAGGAACTTAAGAACTCCAGACATGGTACTAAATATTGAGTTTCCTTCCAGATTAAAACTTAGAACATCTCCATGAGGTGGGCAAGGATCAGTGGTGAAATGTAAAATTTGTTACTACCGGTTCTGTGGGCGTGGCTTGGTGGGGGGGGGTTAATGAAGAGGCTGAAGAGGTTGCAGAAAAAAATGCTTTTAAAAGCCTCTGACGATCAGGCAACTCAGCTGGGATCGTCAGAGGCTTTTAAAAGCATTTTTTTTACAACCTCTTTGAGGTTGTAGAAAAAAATGCTTTTAAAAGCCTCTGACGATCCCAGCTGAGTCGCACGATCATCAGGGGCTTTTTTTTTTTTTTTTACTTTTAAAAGCATTTTTTCAGCTGAAGAGGTTGTAGAAAAAATGCTTTTAAAAGTAAAAGAAAGCCTCTGATGATCATGCAGCTCAGCTGAGCATGGCGGGGGGGGGCGCATACAGAGATTTTTGCTACCGGTTCTCCGAACCACTCGTCACCATCGCTACCGGATTGGGCGATCCAGTCCAAACTGGGAGCATTTCACCCCTGGCCAGGGTAAGAGACAGCAACTGCCTCTGCAAGTCAACCAGTGGGGTTGAAGAATTTATTTAGTTATTATATTTATATCCCATTTTTTTTTCCTTCAAGGGCACAAGATTGCCCCACTGCCACAAAATCAGAACGATCACTGATTTTGAGTTTCACCACCCTTGCTATATCCCAGCTCAAGGCAGATCAACCTAGGGGAATTGCAAATCAGGAGAACATGTTATTATGACTTGTGCTTACAACAGTAAAAACCTATTTATTAACTTAACAAATAAAAAATTGCTTTTATTATGAAATCATTTGGAGCCTCTTTGGGTTTGTTTTTTCTCTTTGAGTTTTGTTTTTGTCTCTTATTCCTCCTTTTGCAATGTAGCAATGGACAACTAGCGGACAGATAGATGGTTGCATATGGATTGTCACTGTGTTATTTTGTATTTGCCAGCTGAGCTTCCATTCTGAACATTACGGTAGTTTGCCAGAGGACGTTATCTAGAGATAAGATAGTCTTGTGATTTATGAAGCTACCTGCATGTCTACATTCTTTCTTTTCTAACTTCCTGATTTACTTTCTCTTTTGTCCGTCTGAGATATCACTGCCGGCAAAATGTAATTAGCTAGGTTTTTTACTTTGATAATAAAAATGTTTATTAGAATTTATAGTTTGGGTTTTCTTTCTTGGAGAATATAAACCATGGGAAACAAGATCCAGTCACCTCTAATTAATCACAGTTTTCCCCGGGGGCGGGGGGGAACGAAGTTGATTCACACTTCGACATGGATAATCTTATCTAGTTTCATAAAGAGCTAAGACCTATTTAGTAGCTGGATGAGCACCTGGATACGTCCATAAAAATGAGGCTTTAAGCTTGACTCAAAGGCTATCAAAGGCCTGCTTCCTTTGACAGCTACATTTTAGGAGCCAATCATTTCTTTTAGTTATTATTTCTTTTATCAAATATATAGCCTGTTCTGGGTGGCCTATAATAAAAACAAGCAATTAAAAAAATTGAAATAATAAGACACATGCTCCTCATCTCAAGGCTCCCCCAAAAAAGAGACAGGTGATGAGGGCACTTGTATAGGTAGTCCTTGATTCAGGAGTGGGCTGCTGGGGGTCCACAGGGGTTTGGAAGAACCTCTAGCTAAGATTCTGTGAAGTCTGGAGAACCCCCAAATCCCGCTCCTGGCTGGCCCCTCCCACCCCTCCCCTCCCAGGAGTCCCCACACGTCCCGTTTTGGATGCAAGTAAGTGCAGGTCACAGGGAGGGTGAAAAATGGGCCCACCGGAAGTTTGGGAAGGCCGGAAACAGGCCCTTTCCAGGGCCTCTGGAGCCTGGGAAACCCGTTTTCGCCCTCCCAGAGGCTCAAGAAAAGCCTCCAAAGCCCGGGGAGGGCAAAAATGCCCCCCACCCCACCCCCATGGTGCAGGAGGCTGACTAGGCCACGCCCACCATGCTCACGCCCATCCAGCAACTAGGCAGAGAACCCCTTGCTAAATTTTTTGAAGCCTACCCCTGCCTTGATTTATGGCTGTAATGGAGCGTGCATATCTCAGTTGTAAATTGTAGACAGTGGGGGGAAAATTTGTGAAGGTCATTAAGCAGATTTGTAGTCATTAAGCAAACACTTGTTAAGCAAACCAATGGTTCACTATAGGCACAATTTCGCCAAAACCCGGAAGTGCCTGTTTTTAGCAAAATTAAAAACACAGTCAAATGACCCCAGGACCCTGCAAATGGCCCTAAAATGCAGCCATGTTGCCTAGCACTCAAAATATAGTCGTGTGACCCTAGGAAGACAGGGAATCATTAGAATTTCAGAATCCGGGTCGTAAGTAGCCCCAAGGCAAGGCCATCGTAACTTTGAATGGTTGCTAAGCAACCAGTCATAAGTCGAAGACTGCATGTAGAATTGGACGGCGCCAGTGGTGAAATCCAAACTTTTTTACTACCGATTCGGTAGGCGTGACTTGGGTGTGGCGTGGCTCAGTGGGCATGGCTTGTTGGGTGCGGCAGGGAAGAATATTGCAAAATCTCAATTCCTACCCCACTCCAGGGGAAGGATACTGCAAAATCCCCATTCCCTCCCCACCCCTTGGGGAAGGATATTGCCATATCTTCATTCCCACCCCACTCTGGGGCCAACCAGAGGTAGTATTTTCCAGTTCTCTGAACTACTCAAAATTTCCACTACCTGTTCTCCAGAACCTGTCAGAACCTGCTGGATTTCACCCCTGGATGGCGCCATCTTGTTCCTCCTTCTGCTTCGCCCTCCCCCCTCCAACCCAGCTGCCATCTTGATCTGAACACCTGCAGAGCGTTTTTGAAATAAACAACCTGTGTTTATAGAATTGTGACAGAGCAAAAACAGAGCCCGTGCACAAAGCTGTTCCGAATGATTGTGAAGCCCCGTGTGAGGGCTTGGAATTACAAATTACAAAATTCCTGACTTCAGGAGGCCGCTGAGCTCTGTTTCTAAGCAGCGGCATTCACCGAAGTTTCCAAACCCACCTATCCTCATCCCCGCCTCCAATGTCCTTTAATCTAGCCCAGATCCTCCTACAAACTTTGATTTTGGTGGAACAATTCTCCCTGCGTGTGTACAAAATAAATCAGAAACCGGCACACAGGTTTCCCCCCCCCCCCCCACTTGTTTATTCGCTGGGGCGATTAGTCTGCTTTTGCTACATGGTGTTTTCTGCCTTTGCCACACAGTGCCGAAATCCTGTGTGCGTGGACACTCCATGGGAATGCAGCAAAGCTATCTGTGGGAGAAAATTACTAATCACTAGCAATTGCTAATCACTCTCACACACTAAACAAATCCAGTAGGCAGGATTTTAGTTACACACCAGCACTCCCTGGCTTCTCCCCCTCCCTCACTCCTGTTTAACATTCTACCATTATAGTTGGCAGTCATAAACAGCCACTGATGGGATACCCCAAAATCTCATCACAGCCTCCCAATCATGGTGTGTCGCTCATCTCGGTCTTTATTACGATGATAAAATCAAGGTCTGCAGTCAGAAAAAAAAACCCCACAGGGGATTCTGGGTAACTTCAAATACTCTTTCAGATGGAAGGAATGCGGGGAAAAAAACTCAGCCATAATGCAATAGGATTGGTAACTTTTGGGCCACATAGAGAGAAAACAATTTGTTTTCTCCAGTTTGGGGTGGAGGGAGTCAATCTTTTTATTCTTCCCCTTGCTTTTTATTTTTGCTCTACCAAGAAAGGGGTTGGGGGCTTTACTAGCAGGAGAGAAACGCATGGATTATATTTCAGGAGGGTGCCAGACTAATAGAAAGAAAGAAAAAAACTTTTATTGTTCCTTTTTCACCCAACGCACAGCTTAAATGCAATGCCAGCAGTTGCAGTGAAATTGGAATGACTTTAGGAAAAGGGAGTAGAACGGTTTGTTTGTTTTATTTATTTGTTGAATTTAAAATTCCGCCCCTCTCGCTCGCAATTGTTGACGGGGAATCGGGCTAGCGAGTGTTGCTAACTACCTCCTGAAGCATAGACTGAAGTCTTTTATTTATTCAGTTATTTTTATTCATTAAACAAATGTATAGATGGCTGCCCAATTCCCACACGTTGGCTCGGGGGCGTTAAAACACACACAATAAACCTGTAAAACTCCGTCATCCCCTTTAAATATTGTTTGATGGAAAGTGACAGCAAAAGGAGACTATTGTCTTTAGTACCGGCTTCTGCAACAGACCCACTCAGCCACAAAATGTGGGATTAAAACTGGGACTAAAATAGCTTGGTCCAGCAAGGGTCATCCTTATGCAGGTGTAAGATGTTCTTCGAAATTGTAAGAAAGAGTTCTTCGGAAAAAGAGACAATGAAGACCCATAAAAGTGTAAACCAAGGACCAAGAAGGCGGTGACAGGCAAGCAGAAGCTTAAATTAGAGCCAAAGGGTTATGTGTGATTTTTTAGAAAAACTGTCACTGAATTAAAGGAGTGGTCTGCCATTAATCCCTTGTGTTGTTGCTCCGTTGCCTGAGCCTGTGTCATCGGCAGACGCAGACTCTGAGAGTGAGGGAGAGGAGTTAGCAAGGCCTCCCTCTCCAGGACCCTCCTCTCTGGTAATGCCTCCAGAGGACACCAAAGGGCAAGAGATAGGCCCAGAGCCAAGCACGTCCACGCAGCCACAGGTGGACAGCGACGAAGGAGATAAGTGCTGGCTGGATCCTCGGCAGTGGCGCAGGGAGAAACGTGCACAGCAGAGGGGAAGGCGTGCCAGAGATTAGCTGAGTCACTGGACCACATCCCACAGGATATAAAAGGGAGTGTGGTGGCCAGTCAAACCTTGTGACAAACAAAGCTGAAAGCTTCCACGCCATTCTGCATTGTCGGACTTTTGGCTATAGACTTTGCTGGATTATCTCTGGATTTGATTGACTCTGTAATTATTGAGCTGTTTCTTTTGATGTATCAGAAGTGGGGAGAAGTTATCTCTCCTCTTTGTAAATAATAAACTCTTGGCAGGCAGCCAGTAGGCTGTTGCCAAGTTCCTTATCTTAAGGAAAAGGATTTTTGCTGACTGGTTTGGTCTTTAACTCTCGACCGTCTGTTGGTGTGTGTGCGTGGGGTTGGGGACAGAACACCTTGCTTCCCTTTTATGTCAATGTTTTTGCTAAAAAAATAAGGGAGCAAGTATATTAAATAGTAGTTTGCAAAGCGGTAATTTCTGGGCCTGTCAAAGTACATTCAAAGTACAGGTAGTCCTCGACTTACAATGGTTCATTTAGTGACGTTCGCAGTTACAACGGCACTGAAAAGAGTGACTTACAACCCTTTTTGCACATGTATGATCTTTGCAGCAGCCCTGTGATCATGTGATCCAGGGGTGGATTCTACTTACCTATGCTACAGGTTCGCAACGGGCGCGTGCTTGCTTCTGCGCATGCACAGATCATCCGTGATGACATCCAGCTGGGTGAACGGAGCCTCCCGCTGCTATTACTACTGGTTTGCAAGAATCAGACCGAACTGGGAGCAACCCACCACTGATGTGATCTAAATTCAGATAGTTGGCAACTGGCTCGTATTTATGATGGTTGTGTGATCCCCTTTTGCAATCTTCTGACAAACGAAATCAATAGGGAAGCCAGATTCACTTAACAACCGGGTTGCTAACTTAACAACTGCAGTGATTCGCTTAACAACTGTAGCGAGAAAGGTCATAAAATGGGGCAAAACTCACTTAACAACTGTCTTCCTTAGCAGCTGAGATTTGGGGCTCAATTGCGATCGTCAATCGAGGATTACCTATAGTGTAAGAATTTTATGAGCCGTGGTGGCGCAGTGGTTAGAATGCAGTACTGCAGGCTGCTTCTGCTGACTGCTGGCTGCTTGCAATTTGGCAGTTCGAGTCTCACCGGCTCAAGGTTGACTCAGCCTTCATCTTTCCGAGGTGGGTAAAATGAGGACCCAGATTGTCAGTGGGGGGAGGGGGGAATCTGCTGACTCTGTAAACCGCTTAGAGAGGGTTGGAAAGCACTGTGAAGCGGTAAATGGAGTTCCACAACCACTTACACGTCCGTTAACTTCCTGGATACGTAAGCACATGGCATTAGATTGTTCTGGAGGTCTCTTTATAGTAGAACAGCTGCACCACCACATCACTTGCATCAGCCTGAACCACGAAGGGTTTAGTTGGGTCAGGATCAGGGCCGGATTTTCCTATAGGCTAACTAGGCTTCAGCCTAGGGCCTCAAGATCAAGAGGGGCCTACATTCAAATTGTTAGCAAAATTAAAATTACACTATTCTAAAAACAGTGAACACTAAAACACTGAACCGAAAAAAATGGGAGGTGAAAGGGCCTCATAAGTGAATAGCCTAGGGCCTCTTTTCATCTAAATCCAGCCCTGGTCAGGATGCTGTAGGATCAGCTCCACCGCAAATAGGCGTTTTAACTGTTCAAAAGATTTTTGGCAGTCCATTGTCCAAGCTAAAGGCTGTTTTGGCTTGGAGGGAGATGGGCCGGTCTTTAGCAGTTCTGTCAAAGGGAGTGCGACCTAGGACCCGGATTGTGACTTTGTATAAAAAAGAACACCCCTGGGGGGGTGGGGGGGCAAAAGCCCTACTAAGCAGGTATATACAAAAGTATGAAGGCTATTGCTTAACGCATTGTAAGCCGCCCTGAGTCTCCAGAGAAGGGCGGCATATAAATTGAATGAATAAATAAATAAATATAAGTCTAATGGCTATGGCTATTGCTATTAAGATGGGCCAGGTTTGCAATCTTCTGCTTTAAGACTGGGTAAAAATTTAGGCAACCATGTCTATGGTTTCCACATTTTATGTGAGATGGTGATGGTAAGATCTCTGAAGTTTCAAGAGATTTGGCAGACATTCCTGATGCTCTCTTCTCACAATGAAAATGATTGAGGCATCTGTGGGAAGAGGGGGGGACGGGGGAAGAGGCTGGCAATTTCCTCTTTTTTACTTGGGTCAAGATAGTCATAAAAAAGAATGACATTTGATTGGGTGGTCACAGTGCCATTTTTGCTTCTTCTTTTTGGCAGACGCAGACATCATTGGAAATGGTCCTCTAGATAAAGATGGGGTTGTTATTCCAATTTCTAAAAGAACTCAAGCATTAGTAGCAAAGCGGCAGGCTTGGGTGTTTGAAAATGCAATATATATTAAACATTTATCAATATATGGGAAGGGAAGGGAAGGGAAGGGAAGGGAAGGGAAGGGAAGGGAAGGGAAGGGAGGAAGGAAGGAAGGAAGGAAGGAAGGAAGGAAGGAAGGAAGGAAGGAAGGAAGGAAGGAAGGAAGGAAAACTGACAGTGCAAGGGGGAGAGAGGGAGGAAGGGGAGAAGAGAAAAATTAAAGGAAGGAAGGAAGGAAGGAAGGAAGGAAGGAAGGAAGGAAGGAAGGAAGGGAGGAAGGGAGGGAGGGAGGGAGGAAGGAAGGAAACTGACAGTGCGAGAGAGGGAGAGAGAGAGGAAGGGGAGAAGAGAAAAATTAAAGGAAGGAAGGGAAGAAAGGAAGAAAAGGAAGGGAGGGAGGGAGGGAGGGAGGGAAGGAAGGAAGGAAGGAAGGAAGGAAGGAAGGAAGGAAGGAAGGAAGGAAGGAAGGAAGGAAGGAAATTTTTATTACAATTATTGTCTAGAGTTCCAAATAAAAATACATCAAAAATAAAAAAATAAGGTAAAAACAAAACAAGATAAAATATATCAATTGGCGCTGGATTCGCCACTGGATAATCAAAGTCTGCCTAATTTTACAGGCAGTATAACAAAATTTAGCTACATTCAAGGAGGCTGAGTCATAGTAATTTGATAACAGCAGCTATATATTTTTTAAAAAACCAGAATTTCCCAGGTACTTTAGCAGGTGATGGATCATAAAATGGGTCCTTGAGTCCTTACAGAGCAGCCATAGTTATTTCCAAGAGGATGGACTTCAGCTGCCAGAATTCCTCAGCCAGCATAGCCATTGATGAGAATTCTGGGAGTTGAAAGTCACAAACCTAGAATTTGCCATGGCTGGGAAACACTATTTTAAAGAGCACAGTAGAGCAGGACATATAGTTTCAACAGCTCCTTGTCCCCAGGGGCACCATCTCAGCTCATAGGGTACAGTGCTTGAAAAGCTGATAGCATTACAAAATTTATTCTAAAGGGCAGGGGTGAAATCCAGCAGATTCTGACAGGTTCAGTAGCGGAAATTTTGAATAGTTCGGAGAACCAGCAAATACCACCTCTGGCTGGCCCCAGAGTGGGAAGGGAATGGAGATTTTGCAGTATCCTTCCCCTGGCATGTCCACCAAGCCACACACCCCAAGCCACACAGAATGCCCACAAGCCACGCCCACAGAACCGGTAGTAAAACAATTTGGATTTCACCACTGCTAAAGGGCCATTTAGAAAATGTTCATTACTCTGAAGGGAACAAGTTTTGTTTTCTTTCTTTTTTTTTTAATTTTTATTTTATTTTGCTAAACCTGTAGCACCAAGTCTGACAAAACGAGATGTTGAAATGAATGACAATTCTGGCTGGGGTTCCTTTTGATCCCCGAGACTGGAATCAAGAAGACTAACCAGACTTTCTAGACAGGCCTTCTTTGTGTTAAGAATTAAAGGATATAAATAGAAGACAAATGTATCTGAACATTTAAAAATAGCTTCTCTGATTAAGCTAAACGTGCTGTACGCTAGCATGAAAAAACCAGTTTCCTCAGTTAAATTTACTCCTCCTTTAGTAGTTCAGGCTTTTGAAAATTGAATGAGAAAGGGGTGTGTTATTGCGGTTATCAAGTTTAGAACAGGATGTATAGCTACAAAACTCTACTTGGATTCTGTGATTAATGGTTTTATAAGGATACCCCTAGAGCAGGTGTCAAATTTGCAGCGTCACGGTGGCGTCACATGACATATCGGGACTTTTTCCCCCTTCGCTAAACCTGGCAAGGGTGGGGCCAGCAGGTGACGCATCCGGCCCATGGGCTGCGAGTTAGACACCCATGCCCTAAAGATAAAGAAATACAGTCAGGCCTTTTAAGACCTATATTTTTTCGGGAAAGAGGAACTCTAAGCCAGGCAATTGTAAAACCTGTGGACTTCAATTCCCAGAAGGAATTGAAGAATTCCTATCTAGGGAATTCTGGGGGTTGAGAGGTACTGTTTCCTGCTTGATTGTTTGTTTGGTATTAATCCCTGCTTATCTAATTGTTAGTTTCTTGAGAGGATGTACTTTAGTTTTTTTTTTTTTTGTTTTCTTCTTAGCTAATTATTGTCCCTTTTGAATGGGGTATAAAATACAAATATGTAAAGTATCTATTGATGATTGATTTGTCTGAATGACAAGCTTTCAGAAATTCCCTAGTGTTTTTGGATTTAGCTTGGTCTAGGATGCTCAGTTTCCCAGTTGGAAGAATGGTTGAGTCTATCCATGTGTTCTGACATTAAAGAGTTTTCATCATGTCTTCTGACTGCTCATTGGTGTCCATGGATGCATTCTGCTAGTTTTCTGCCTCCCTGCCCTATATAGTACTGTTTCCGTTCTTACATCACACTTTGTAGCTGACTCCTGTTTTTAATTCTTGGGCTACTGAGTTTTGGTTTATTTAAGATGTTTTTGAGGGCATTAGTTGGTTTGTGTGTCATGGTGATGTCATGTTGGTTGTTTCTGAGATATTTATTGTTTTATACAGTATATTGTTTTTGTTTACAATTCTACAGAGGAACTATTGAGTCTGTCATCTGCACCTCTATAACTGTCTGGTTTGGTTCTGCAACCCAACAAGACAGACACAGACTTCAGAGGATAATTAGAACAGCAGAAAAAACAATGGCTACCAACCTGCCTTCCACGGAGGGCCTGAATGCTGCTCAAGTCAAAAAGAGGGCTGTGAAAATATTTATCCTGGACATAAATGGTTCCAGTTCTCCCCCCCCCCCCTCAAAACGATGCTATAGAGCACTGCACACCAAGACAACTAGATACAAGAACAGTTTTTTTCCCAAATGCCATCATCTGCTAAACAAATAATTCCCTCAATACTGTCAAACTATTCACATTAGGCTGCATTACTATTGCTATTGGTCTTCTCATCGTTCCCGTCACCCATTTCCTCCCACTTGTGATGCATGACTGTAACTTTGCTGCTTGTATCCTTACGATTTATATGGATATTGATTATTTCCTAGTATGATTTGATTGCTTATTGTACCCTATGACTGCCACTGGATGTTGTGCCTTCTTGATTCTTAACGAATGTATCTTGTCCTGTTATGTACACTGAGACAATATGCACCAAAGACAAATTCCTTGTGTGTCCAATCACACTTGGCCGATAAAAAATTCTATTCTATTCTATTCTATTCTATTCTATTCTATTCTATTCTATTCTATTCTATTCTATTCTATTCTACTCTACTCTACTCTACTCTACTCTACTCTACTCTACTCTATTCTATTCTATTCTATGTTTTTGATGTATAGTTAGTGTTACCTTTTTCATAGCATGTATTTGGATATGCTGTAGTGGATTGAATGCTCAATCAACAATTAAGTTGCACGAGTATCCATTGTGTTGTAAGAGGTTATGTAGATTGTCTTTTTCTTTTTCTAGTGCTCTTTGTTCTTGCAGTATGTTTGCACTCATCTGAAAAATGTTCTTAGAGAGCTCCTCTTGTGGGAGATTCAATTGTTACTTTGGTGGTGGAACACTTGTTTAGTGTGGGTTGTTTTTCGATAGACTTACTTTCCTACTTTGCCATCATTTCTTCTACTGATGAGAATATTCAGGAAAGGGAGTGTGTTATTGTTTGTAAGTTTTATTCCTTTGAAGATGTTGTTGATGATCTCACAACACATGGACAGACTCAACCATAGTTTCAGTTAGGAAGCTGTGAGCACCTTAAACCAAGCTAAATCTATAAAGGTTAAAGAATACCTGGAAGCTTGTCATTCAACAAATCGATCATCAGTAGACACATAGAGACAAACCAAGTTTACACACATTCAAAGGAGATCATTTTTTTTTAAAAAATTGCTACAGAGGAAACAAAAAGATCAGAATACATTCTCTCCAGCAGCCAGCCACCAGATAAGCCGGGATTAATACCAGACAAACAATCAAGCAGAAAACAATATCCTAATCAAGACACTATCAAGGATAAAACCAGTCTCCCACCAACACTGGCAGGATAAGCTGCTGTGTATAAATAGGGAGCAAAACCCACACCCAGTACAACTGAACAATATTACCTAGTTAGATAATGAAATGTTTGCAAGCAAACAACCAAGCTCAGATATGGCAAAGGATTCCAACATCTCAACATAACTTCAAATAGGCAGTATTAAATCTTGTCTAGTATGTAGGCAGTTTTCTCCACTGCAGCTAATGTGTATGTCAGGCCAGCCAACCCTGGGCATGTATTATCCCCGTGCTAATTCTGCAGGACCTATTGCTACCTCTAGTTTGGCCTCTATTTTGATTTCCGTAAAGTAGGGTAGATTCTGGTGAGAATTTGCAGTAGCTGCTGTCACTGGGAATTGCCTCCAATATAACTTCACAGAGGGTGAGGGAGTGTGGACGGAGGCTACTCAAACAAAAGGACCGACATGATTTAAGGGAGAATCATTTTCAAGGAAGGCCTCCCATCCCTCCCTAGCTTCCTTGTCAAAACGCTCGTCTCCGCCAGTGGCTTTCAGAAAATACATGAAACGCCATGCTCAATTGGCTCCCAAGCCAATGCTTCAGGATACAGCTTTGCCACATGGCCTGCATTTCAGGGAGCTACCCCAAAAGAACCATGTTGAACTTGCCCTTGGTTCTGGCAGGTTTTTCTGGCCTAGCAGGAAGCTTTCCTCTGTTCTGTCAGACTCGAGAGAAGGTGGAGGGGGAACCCCTTATTGCAGCCATTATCTCCGCAAAGGAGGCTGTACAGCGGATAACTAGAAGCGTTTGTGGCTACCGCCGGCACTATTAAACCACTGTCTTTTTTATGAGCCGTACACTGAATTCGTCCTCGCCCAACAACAAAAAGAAGAGAACCTTTTATTCATTTCATCATTATCAAGGGCTGCCACATTCAAATGATTCTTCCAGCCGTCCCCTCATTTCCAGAAGACGTGCCTGGAGAAGGGATTCAAAGCCTTTTGATTAAGAAGAAGAGGTGATGACATTTGCAACCGGTGCTGGTTTGTTATCGTTACAGCTGACTCTCACTTCCACAGAGCCGTCCTGCGCTCGCTGGCGGCGTCCCTCGGCTGCCTTTTATATAAAGCCTGGTTGGTTTGGCCTAATTGAACGGAAATATCTTACAAAAACACACCCTCGCTAAATTCCCCAAAGGTTTCTCTGGAGGATCGGTGGGATATTTTATTTATAAAAGTGTCTTGATTTGAGATGTGATACCTATACGTGGAACAGAAAAATAATATCTGCATCTTTTTCAGTTGAATCTTCATCCTGATCCTGGCTTCCTTTCCTAACACCAGGATGTCCCAACGTACATGTGTTGCTTCAACCCTGAGCTACAAATCTTCCAATATTTGAGGGGCTGTCAACTATAGGGACCTATTCTCCAAAGTACCTGGAGGCAGGACAAAAGTAACAGAGGGAAGCTTATCAAAGAGAGATCCAACCTAGAACTGAGGAGAAATTTCCTGTCAGTGAGAACAATTAAACAGTGGAACGGGTTGCCTTCAGGAGTTGTGGGTGCTCCATCACTAGAGGTTTTTCAAAAGAGATTGGATGGCCATGTGTCCGGAATGGTATAGGGCAGTGATGGCTAACCTATGGCATGCATGCCACAGGTGGCACACGGAGCCATATCTGTGGGCACACTCTAGTTCAGCTCCAGTGCTCATGTGCATTCCAGCCAGTTGATTTTCAGCTTTCCGGGCCCACCAGAAGTTGGGAAACAACCTCTGGAGGACCTCCAGGGGGGGTGTGGGGAAGGCTGTTTTCACCCTCCCCAGGCTCCTAGATAGTCTCTGGAGCCTGGGGAGGACAAAAAACGGGCCTACCAGGCCCATCGGTAACCTTTTTGCCGTTGCTTGCCAAAAGCAGGAGGAGCGCGGAAGGTTTGCACAAGCATGTGAGGGGCGGGGCACAGGGGCCATTGGATTATGGGTGTGGGCACACATGTGTGCAACCCCAGTGCTCCCCCCACTTTTGGCAAGCAACGGCAAAAAGGTTAGCCATCACTGGTATAGGGTCTCCTGTTTGAGCAAGGTTTGAGATTAGAAGACCTCCAAGGTCCCTTCCAACTCTGTTATTTTGAATTCTGTAAATATTCTCTTCCATAGGTTCTCCTTTAAGAAAGTGAATGGTCTTCGCTTGGGATTCCCAGTCTGCTTGGTGCTGTTTTAGCTGTCTGTACTCAGACTGGAGGTTAGAAGGATGGTTTATATCAGGAGATCACCATAAATTTACATAAACAATCTGAGATGGAACGTGTTCGCTGGTATTTATGGTCAGGTGTCTCAGCTTCTTCGAAGTGACACAAATGACAACCTTCTAAGTGGGAGCTTATATGTCTCAACTAATATTGCTTGGAAACAAAGATTTGAACGTATATTGTGGAGTCTTCTGTTGCTGGCCATGAGGTTCTTCTGCTCTCTCTGAATTATTATAGGTTTAAAGGACCATTTCTTGTCCGATTGTCTACAGTTGCCCATCTCTTGAAGAGACTATCTTCTGTTGTGACTGCAAAATGCAACCACGGAAAATTATTGGATTTCTCATTCTCAGAGCATTTGTAAAACCCTGAAGTCTTTCATTCCAGCATCTTCTGCAGCAAATTGGCAAATAAGTTTGATGTTTATCAAGGGTATCACAGCAGTCAAGATGGTGTGGAAAAATGTTTTCAAAAGATTTTATTTAGTTTTCTAAAGAGGTGACTTCACTAATTCTACAATACTAGCAAATCACAAGGATGCATATGAATTCAACAGAATTCAAAGGGGGTTGGACTGAGACCACTTGTGGCTATGTAGGGATTCTAGGCTGATAACTCCACCCCAGGATTCTGCCACTCCTTCTCCTACAGCAGGGCCTCCAAATTTGGCAACTTTAAGACTGGCTGAGGAATTCTGGGAGTTGAAGTCCACAAGTCTTAAAGTTGCCAAGTTTGGAGACTCCTACTATAGGAGAAGGATTGGCAGAACCTGGGGGCGGAGCTAAAAGACGCACACACCTAGAATCCCTATGTAGTCACAAGCGATCTGAGTCCAACATCCTTTGAATTTCATTGAATCTGATCCAACTGCAAGCAGGTGCTGTTAGTTGAGAATATTCTGTGCATAGGCATGAGTAACAATAAATCAAATTTAATTGGACTTTCATACATGGACCTGATCTTTCACACTTGACAGTTGCACATGAATCTGTTCCTATTCCTTCCTGCTACCTTGCAAACCCAAACTGAGATCAGAATACAATTACAGATTGTAATAAACTCCAGCATGCCAGATAATTTTACCGAATCATCCATTATACACAAATACATTCTCCCTACTCAACCTGATCACCATCTGTTTATGGTTGAGACTATTGATGTTCAATTTTTACGTTCGGGAATCCCACAGAGCAGCAACAGGTGCCTCTTTCTATTACCCATTATGTTATTATTTACCTGTTTTGTTACCAATTCAGTAAGTTGCTTTTTTATTTGGCATTTTCTTTGTGTAAGTCTCTTGACTTTCACCAAAACTTAGTTGGAATGAGGAATTAATGCAACAGTTTTCTAATTTGCACATTCTCTTTTATTTCTGTTTGTTACTTAAAAGGTCCTTAAAAGGACCGTGGGGTTGTGTGTGAAGCCAAGAGATCCTCGCGGATGTCTGGCTACCAGTCCGTCTGTTACTCATTTAGTACCACCCAGGAGGCACGTGTGACTTAAGGATTGCCACGGACGCGAGTAACTTTGTTCCTTTGTTCCTCTGTTGTTATGCAGACTTCCTCTGCATAACAGCGGCAGCTACTGACTGGATCTCCAAACTCGACATCAAACTTTGAAATGTTATTTCTGTTTTCCTTTTAGGTTTTCTTACTGCTTTTGTTATTGTTGTTGTTGTTTTTTATTGTGTGAGCCGCCCCAAATCCTGCGGGAGAAGGGCGGCATATAAATTTTAATAATAAATAAATAAATAAATAAACCATCATTTGAAGAGATTGTTCTGTATTTCTATACTTGAACAAACTTTTTCCTGCTGTTTGCAGGACATTTGGCCTAAACGTGCTAATCCACATTCGTCATTTCTCCTATGTTCTTATTGTCAAGCAAACTGACCTAAACTTTTAGCCATTTCATTATAATTAAGTAGTATGATGTGAATACCTAGTTTAATTCATACAATAGAAAATTTATATTCTGGAGACTTTTTTTTGTTCTTTGCTTTTTCTCCCCTTTTCTTCCTTTTTTATATCATCAAAGAAATTAAAAAGTAAGTTTTCTCCTCCCAGTATTCTTAATTGAATCAGGACCTAAGAGGTCAACTCAACACCATGGCAAAGGGAATGGAAAGAGATGTATGTCTCTTTTACGCTCTCTTTCAGACTTCCCTTTTGTTTTCTCTCTATTCCCTGCAAATTCTTTCATTAGGTCTCCATCTCTCTGGCTGTCATTTGGTTGCTAACGTGCTAGCTTGACACTTAAAACTAAAGTTCATTCCAAATGTGTTTTTGTTAAGCAGTGCCAAAACAGGTAGATGCCTTCCCGATAGGGAGATGTTCTTTTATTGTTCTCAAGATAGAACGTGATTCCTGGTCGAGCAAGAGCTGGCGGTGGGAAGGGGGGGGGGGGTCGTACATTCTTGTCATGATCTAAGTCTCTCTTTGTTTGACAATATGTGCAAAGCACAGGTCATCTCTTCCTTATGTACACCCGGACAAATTGCTAACCATAATTGCAAGTTGCTATCCTGCTTGACTGCAAGAGCAGACAAGTGGACGTGCTGCACTTTACTTGGGTCACTGGAAATGATGGATGCCACAAGTATGCTTATATTACTTTGTGTTGAAATCCAAGATGCTACCTGCACAGGTAAATGTCACTCGGTACTCGACGGCCAAAATCAACAGACCTTTGGATTTCAAGACTGCTAGCATTTCCAGTCATAAGATCAGCTATGTCTAAGCATACTTCAAGTTTTTTACTTTTTTTCCCCCTCCCCTCTCTGCGTGTCCCAAGCGTTTCCTCTTTAAAAACAAAATATAGTTACAACTGTTAAATGAGGCAGGGCGAGAACACAAAAGCGTTTCGAATTGGGTAGTTTTGTCTGAAATGGAAACCTACTGCAGAATTCTGAAATGCAGTTATACATGAAAAAATATGTACAGGTAGACTCTGACTTACAACAGATTATATATATTTCTTTATGCCAGGGATTTTCCTACGTATATCAAGATGTTTCATAGCCTAATTTTCAGTGAAATCTCAATTCACCAGCTTTTAGGCCTTCAGCTATTTTGCTATCTGTTTGAATTTATGAGGAAGACTGGGATAGATCTATTTCTACCTCTTTAGGTTTCGTCAGCCAGCCACGCCCCCTTTTTCTTAATTCTGCCCTGTAACAGTCAAATATTTATATATATAAATATATAACAGCAACGCAGCTCACCAGCTCAAATCCCCCTGCAACTCAGACTAAACCGAGCACAACCAAGCCCCCACCCAAACAGAACACACCCCCATCCAATCACGGCACAGCCAAGCCCCCACCAATCAGAACACACCTCCACTCAATCAGAACACAGCCAAGCTCCCACCCAATCAGCTCACACCCCCAACAGCAGTTAAAAGGAAGAAACAGCAGCAATCTCACATTGCTCCTGGAAGCACGAAGCCGAGAACACCAGCCTGAAGATGATGAATGAGACTTCGTCGAAACATCACCAAGACACATCCAATTCTATGTGGGAGAACACCCGAACAACCAAAGACCTACATATAAACACCCACGAAATATATATGTTTTCTGAGGTTTTCGCGGGTGTTTGTATGTAGGTCTTTGGTTATTCGGGTCTTCTCCCGTGTAGAATTGGTAGCATCTTGGCGACGTTTCGACGAAGTCTCATTCGTCATCTTCAGGCTGGTGTTCTCGGCTTCGTGCTTCCAGGAACAATGAGAGATTGCAACTGACCCTTCCTTTTAACTGCTAGTGGGGGGGTGAGCTGATTGGGTGGGAGCTTGGCTGTGTTCTGATTGGGTGGAGGTGTGTTCTGATTGGTTAGGGGCTTGGCTGTGCTCTGATTGGATGGGGGATTGGTTGTGCTCTGATTGGCTGGGGGTGTGTTCTGTTTGGGTGGGGGCTTGGTTGTGCTCGGCTTAGTCTGAGTTGCAGGAGGATTTGAGCTGGTGAGCTGCGTTGTTGTTTGGCTTCGTGTTTGTGGTCGAGAGAGCTTTTCATGGAGGGTGTTGGTCTGATTCATGTATGGATTGGAGGGGTTAAAAGTGGCTAATGATGCAGCTGCGGTCTGGCTTCTGGTCCTTGGTCGTGCCTCATTATCAGTGTGGGTTTGAGTCTGCTTTCTGCGTGGATGTGTGGTGGTGACATCCTGTGTGGCTCTTGTGAGTGTGGGTCTGGTGTCATTCATCGTGTTAGGGACTCATTTGTCAATAAGGGCGGGTTTCCAAATGGCTGGCAGGCGGGAAGTATCATCTTGTTTGTTCATGCTGTGTGGGCGTTTTTCTATCTCGATGGCTTCTCTGATTATTCTGTCATTAAAGTGTTCAGTTTTGGCGATAGTTCTGGTCTTTTTAAAGTCAATTTCATGTCCTGTGGCTTTAAAGTGTTGGACCAGGGAAGAAGTTGGTTCCTCTTTTTTGACTGAGTTTTTGTGTTCTTCAATGCGTGCACTTATTCTTCTGTTGGTTTGTCCGATGTATGTGGTGGGGCAGGCGGTGCATGGGATTTCATATACTCCTTGATTTTCTAACTCAATTTTGTCTTTGAGGTTCCTCAGGATGGTGGATATTTTTCGGTTTGTGCAGAATGCTGTCTTGATGTTATGTTTCTGGAGGATTTTGCTTATTCTGTCTGTGGTGCCTTTTATGTATGGGAGGAGGGCTTTGCCGTTTTCTTGTTCTCTGTCTTGAATTTTAGTGGGGGTTTCTTTTTGGATTAGGTTGGTAATCTTGTTTCTTTGGAATCCATTGGATGTTAGTACGTTAGTGAGAGTGTGTAGTTCGGTTTTTAGGTGTTGTTCGTCAGCTAAGCATTTTGTTCTGTAGATGAGTGTCTTGGCTACAGAGTTGATCTGGGCTGGGTGGTGGTGTGAGAGTGCATGTAGATAGCGGTTTGTGTGTGTTTTCTTCTGGTAGATAGTGTGTCCTAGGGAGCCATCCGTTTTCTTGTAGACTAAGACATCCAGGAAGGGAAGTTGGTTGTTCGCTTCCGTTTCCATGGTGAACTGTATTTTGGGGTGTAGGCTGTTGAGGTGTGTGAGGAAGTTGTCCAGTTTTTCTTTCCCATGTGGCCAGATTATGAAGGTGTCGTCTACGTATCTGAGCCAGAGTTTCGGTTTGTGATCGGATTTTTCTAGAGCTTGGGTTTTTATATATATAAAAAACTAAAACATAAGACAAAAATACTTACAAACATGTATACATAGAGACAATACAAAAGAGAAAAACAAACTAACATTAATTCAGCCTATCGGCTGACTTCTAGAAAGCTGTTGCATCGGTGGTTATTTTCTATTTCACCTGTTTTTCCTCTATTAAAAATCTATTTTATGTGCTTACTTGTTTTTACTTTTTTACATGTCCAAATCTTAACTTCGTACTCTATTTTTAAGATTTCCTCTATATACTATTACTCCTATATATCCTTCTGATAGTAACTGTTTATACATACAGTCATACAGTCTGCATCCTATATGATGATCTGTGTTTCTTAATTGGGTTTTGCATAAATGTTATTTTGTCAGTCCTGTCTTTCCCCCTAGCCAGGGGTACCATCTTTGCCAAACTAAGTAGTAATCAGTGTCCTCCTTCTCTTGTAACTCTTTTGTGAGTCTGTCCATTTCTGCACATTCACATTCACAGTTCATTTAATGACAGTTCAAAGTTACAATGGCACTGGAAAAAAAGTGATTTACGACAGTTTTTCACACTTACAACCAAGGGTGAAATCCAGCAGGTTCTGACAGGCTCTGGAGAACCGGGAGCGGAAATGTTGAGAAGTTGGGAGAACCGGTAGCGGGAATTTTGAGCAGTTTGGAGAATACCACCTCTGCCTGGCAGAGTGGGGTGGGAATGGAGATTTTGCAGTATCCTTCCCCCAGGAGTAGGGAGGGAATGGAGATTTTGCAGTATCCTTCCCCTGCCACGCCCGCCACACCACGCCCACCAAGCCATGCCCACAGAATTTGGATTTCACTGCTTACAACCACTGCAGCATCCCCAGGGTCACCTGATGAAAATTCAAATGCTTGGCAATTGACTCATATTTATGACGGTTGCAGTGTTCCAAGGTCCTGTGATCCCCTTTTGTGAATTTCCGATAAGCAAAGTCAATGGGGAAGTCAGATTCACTTAACAACCATGTTACTAACTTAACAACTGCAGTGATTCGCTTAACAAGCGTGGCAGGAAAGGTTTGTAAAATGGGGGAAAATTCACTTATTTATTATTTATTTATTTATTTATTCATTTATTCATTTGTTCAATTTATATGCCGCCCTTCTCCGGAGACTCAGGGCGTCTTACAATGCGTTAAGCAATAGCCTTCATACTTTTGTATATACCTGCTTAGTAGGGCTTTTGGCCCCCCCTAAGCGGTGTTCTTTTTTATACAAAGTCAGCTTATTGCCCCCACAATCCGGGTCTTCATTTTACCTACCTCGAAAGGATGGAAGGCTGAGTCAACCTTGAGCCTGGTGAGATTTGAACTTGCAGTAATTGCAGGCAGCTGGTGCTAGTTATCAGCACTTTAGTCTGCTGCACCACCAAGGCTCTTAGCAAATGTCTTGCTTAACAATGGAAATTTTGGACTGTATTGTGGTCGTGAGTCAAGGACTACCTGTAACAACTACTGATGTCAACCTAAGGCAGATAGAATTCTTTTAATGGCCAGATTTTAAGACAAAGTGGATTCTGTAGCAAAACTGGCAACCAAAATTAGATATATTGCTTCTTTATTGATGTGCAGTGGTTGTACACCCCTTCCTTTTTTTCTTTCTCTCCCTCGCCTATAAAGCAGAGACAGTTTTATTTGTAGTTTATTTATTTAGAGTTTTAATTTCCAACGGCTGTCAACTCTTGAGTGACTCTGGGTGGTTTGCAGGTTAAAACAGGCAATAACACTCAGTTGGAATAAGAGTAAAAGTGCTGATATGGAAGAGAAGAATCAGAACAAACAATGTCAACTCAAAGGATGTATTTACACCACGTCCTGGCTCAGTGCCTGTAAGACGAGGCTTCAAGACTTTCTGAAAGAAGAACTAAGTTGAGACCTTGGAAGGAATGCATCTTGGTCCTGTAGATGACATTGTTTGACAGTTAGGAAACAAGACATACAACTTCGCTGAATCCTACAGGATTGGCAGAGACAATTGGAGAAAGGTGGTTCCATAAATATCTAGGTTTTATTTTACTTTTCTTTCAGTTCAATTTGCATTCAACCAGTGGTGAAATCCAATTTTTTTACTACTGGTTCTGTGGGCGTGGCTTGGTGGGTGTGGCAGGAGAAGGATACTGCAAAACCCCCATTCCCTCCCCACTCCAGGGGAAGGATACTGCAAAATCCCCATTCCTGCCCCACTCTGGGGCCAGCGAGAGGTGGTATTTGCCGGTTCTCTGAACTACTCAAAATTTCCGCTACCGGTTCTCTGAACTACTCAAAATTTCCACTACTGGTTCTCCAGAATCTGTCAGAACCTGCTGGATTTCACCCCTGCATCCAACCCTCAGAGACTACCTGGATAAGTCCCTGCGGTTTTCTTGGCAAGGTTTTTCAGAATTGTTTTGCCATTGCCTCCATCCTAGGGCTGAGAGAAAGCTTTGCAAGGCAGGACTAGAACTCCCAGTCTCCTGGTTTATAGCCTGATGTCTTAACCTCTACATCAATTCAAAGGCACTACGAGTTTATTCCATGCTACCGGTACCTATACACAAGAATATGATCTACTAACAGTCAAGTTGAATTGACACCTGATAAAAGTCAACAGATTTCAAGGAGTGGGGGAGGCTAGATTTAGGCCTCTCATGGGAGCATAATGATTCCAAACTGATGATGCATTTGACCCCACCCTCAGGATCAGCCTGATCATCTCCTACATATACATTCATTCCTGCTCTCTACATGGGGCTCCCCTTGAGGAACACCCGGAGGCTCCAGCTGGTCCAGAATGCAGCCACGCTGGTGGTTATGGGAGCGACGTGGCACTCCCATGTGACCCCCCCCCCCTCCTGCACAAGCTGCACTGGCTCCCAGTGGTCTTCTGGGTGCACTTCAAGGTTTTGGTTACCACCTTTAGAGCACTCCATAGCTTAGGACCAGGGTAGTTATGAGACCGCTTTCTGCCACCAGTAGCCTCTCACCGACCAGTATGCTCCCATATAGAGGGGCTCCTCAGGGTGCCGTCAGCCAAACAGTGTCAACTGGCAGCCCCAGGGGGAGAGCCTTCTCTGTGGGGGCACCGGCCATCTGGAATGAGCTCCCCCCAGATTTACGCACTTTCCGCCGCGCCCTCAAAACATTTTTATTCCAGCAGGCTGGTTTGGCTTGATTCTCCCTTTTAAATTTGTTTTTTAAGTTTTATACAAATTGGGTGTTTTAAATTCATCTTGAGCCTAAATTATTTAATGTATTTTTAATATGGTTTTTAACTTTTGTATGACGTATTTTATTTTGTGGCTCTTCACCGCCCTGAGTCCTTTGAGAGTAAGGCGGTATATAAATTTAAATAAATAAATAAATAAATAAATAAATAAATAAATAAATAAATAAATAAATAAAGTATTTCAGAATAAAAATGTTACGAATGAAGGCAAATATACGTGTCCCAGATAATGTTGCCTGATCCAATATGTTCTGACCTAGGCTTCCTTAGAACACATGAAGCAAAGTCTTAATTCTGGCCAAACCTCTTTTATTTAAATGACTGTGAATTACTATCATTCACAGTCAACAAGGCTTTGCCAAACAGTCTTTCAGAGGAATGTTTATGAACCCCCACCTTATCTCACTTGGAACGCTGCCAGAGAACCAATTTCCAAACTCAGGGCAAGGCCAAACTTGGCACAGATTCTATTAGAGTCACGAACAGAACTTTCCAATCTTGAATCGACCAAATGAATTAATTGCTTCCTGCAAAAACCCACATCCCATTCGCTCCTCTTTTATGTCCTATGGGAGGGGACATAAATGTCTCCAGGATGTGGCCTTACTCCTGAGTCGACCCTGCTTTCTTAATTGTTCTTGTTTGTTGTGGTCCGCCAGCAGTCTGCGGAGCTGGCAGCAGAGTCGGACAGCGATGAGGATAAGGAAGAACATGGACCAGTCCTAGAGGCTGGGGAAGCTGGGATGAGGGCTCTGCGTCAGAGGCAGAGATGGGAGCAGGGCGATCGGGGAGTGAGGTGCGAACTCCAGAACCTCCAGAGACTGATAGGAGTGAGGCAGAGGAACAGGAGGAGCCTGTTCCTAATGCACGCATGAGAAGAGCTGCCAGAAGGCAAGAGCAGCTCAAGCAAAGAGAACAACTCGGGAGTAGGGCCAAGAATTGATTGGCCCCTCCCATAAGGCTTAAAACAGACTAGCAACGGCGTTTGGGCTTTGCCAGAAAACAATGTTGGTAGCTTCATCTTCTTCTTTATCTACATCTTGTATTTATTTTTGTATCTGTGACTTCTGAACGTTTGCCAAGAAAGGCCTTTGGCAGTTTGCCTAACTGGACTAAGGTTTGTGATCGGACTGAGGAATTTGTGTTGGGAGGAATTTGCTTTAATTTTGTTGGACGACGCTGGGAATGAAGTAATTCTCAGCTGTTCGAATAAAGTTTGTTTTTTCACTGACTGATTTTCCTACTACTTACATGGGCCTCAGTCACAATATTGTCTTCTGGCAGCTCTGCGCATGCACACACTGGGAACGGGCTCCAGCTGTTCCTCTGCCTCGCTGTTGTCTATCTCCCTTTCTGCCTCCAATGCAGAGCCCTCTTCTGAGCTTTCCCCATCCTCCAGGACTGGCCCAAGTTCCTCCCCAACCTCCTCACTGTCTGACTCTGCTGCCAGCTCTGCTGGCCACTGGCCACTGGCTGCTAGCCACTGGCTGCTGGCCGTTGGCCGCTGGCCGCTGGCGGGCCACAACACAATATGGGTTGGTCACCATTACTAGAGGGTGAGTCTTCTGAGCTTTCCAACTCGTGCTGGAGCCCATTCATCAGGGATCTTCACTCTATTGGAATGTGAAAACATACTGGAATTGGGAACACTCTGTTAGAGTGAAGTTCCCTGAGGATGGACTCCAGCTCGAATCCAAAAGATTGGAAAACTTGGTCCTGATGACCGACCCAGATCAGATTCTAAAAATATCACATTCACTTCACATGGACTCAAATTAAATAAATAATTATTCTGGATTGGCCGGGGTGGGAAAGACATCAAACCATATAATCTACGTTTTACGTGGATTTTTGTTATTCTTCTTCACATTACTGCAAATAAGCTATAACAACAACAGCAAATTGCTCATTGAATTTGTATGCTCCTAAATCCTTATGGAGTGATCACCACAACAACCTGGTTTTCCAATCACTGTGAAAGCTAAGGATTTTGGGAGGGGTTTTTTTTTTATCCGAACAGCTTTGCCACGGTCTGCCAGAGACTGCTATATTTGAAAAAATCATCTTAAATTGTTATCTCCAATATCCCAACTCAATCACCCAGAATGTATTTCATCTCCCCTTTTTAAAAAAATCTGTCAGTTTGACAAACTTTAAACCACTACCTTTTTGAAAATTGGTGGTCTCTACTGTTTTCTTTCTCCACTTTTTACTTTCTTAAATTATAATATTTCAAAGCTTCTTTGTGATATGATAGTTTTGCACCGAGAATGTTCTGTCACACAAGCATAAAGGTCCAGGGATTGGAAAAAGCCCACTCTGGTTTTATTCTAATTAATATCAAGAAAGGGTATCTATTTCTACCTGCTCTGGAAAAAAACATGTCATCTCTCTATAATTTTAGCAAATTTATTGTCAATATTTCAATAAACATGGGCAGAGGGATCCAGAACAACATCCAGCTCTTCAATAAATTGATACCAATCTCCCTGAAGATGCAGATAACTGCAGATATGATTCATTTTACTCAGAGCATGTACACCCATTTTTATAGCCACTGAAAATGGCTGGAATTTTTAGTTAGCAGTTTCTATCACCCTATCTAAGGTATTTGTCTGTCAGCAGAGTCTGTATAATTGATAAACTGGTGCTCAGGCTCCTCTTTTTATGGGTCACTGGCAAAACAGAAAGTTCAGGGGGGGGGAGGAGATATTTGTTCCACACCTCCTTCTATGCTGTGCCTATCCTTCATTATGTTTTTATAACTCTGTTATTTGGAGCCAAATGGACATAATATATGTTGCTTGGTACTTAGAAATAAAAATAATGTATATATAACAGTTGTGAGGACACTTTATGCTTTCTATTGGAAATCAAAGGTCATTTCTTTAAGCTATGAGAACATGGATCCATGTGAAAAATAAATATTTTTATATTTTTACTTTTATTCTTCGTTATTTCATTTATTTTAAACGTATTTTTAAAACCAGTCTGATACAGAATTTCATTTGACTTGGAAACCATTTGTGGAATATAATTTTGCACACGGACTTGTGCTACATCAATTTCACTTCATATAAGGCTTTAATATATTAGCTTTTCTTTGATTGATTAAACAAAGCTAGAATTTGATATTAAAGAAATAAGCTCAACTCATTCTGAGTTACGATTCATATTATACTGGCCATTTTAGCTACTTATTAAATATAGACATGATTTAATAATAATTTTGAAAACTCAAATTGATAAAATAAACTTTAATAGGTAGCAATGATTTAGTGTTATTTTGAATATTTATCAAAAAGTATACATGTCGTAAATCTTTTTTCTATTTTTTTTTCTCTTACACTTCCTCTTAGTAGTATTTTATAAAATATCTGCAAACTAAATACATAAATGCAGGAAAGATAAAAGCAGAAACAAGTTACTTAATAAAAATAGCAAGTTGAAAGTGTTCTATTTAGAAAAAAAATGTAACACAGAAGAAGAGGATAATCCATTTTGGTTTTTCTATTTGTGTTAAGAAATGCTAGAAGGATATGATCTTTACAAAGATATGATCCATATCAATAATATAATCCATATTTCCCAGGCCAAGCAGAAATGAAAAATCACCGAATGATTTAGAAAAATGATGGGATTGATTTATGAATGTACATGTGTAATTTTGGAAGTACTGTACCTTGATTTGTTCACTTCTGTAAATTATTTTCCTATATCAAGAAATATGACAGAGACTATCACTTGGTAGAGTAGCAAAGACGACCTTGGAAAAAATAATCAGATGTCGCAATTTGTCCACCTACAAAGATTAGAAACATGTAGGCAGTGGTTTCCATGTCATGATTTATGTGTGCAAAAATTGGATGCAAGTAAAAGAAGATAGAAAGAATACAGGTAGTCCTTGATTTACGACTACAGTTGACCTCAACATTTCTATTGCTAAGTAAGACATTTGTTAAGTGAGTTTTGCCCAGTGGTGAAATCCAATTTTTTTTTACTACCAGTTCTGTGGGCGTGGCTTGGTGGGCATGGCAGGGGAAGGATACTGCAAAATCTCCATTTCCACTCCACTCCAGGGGAAGGGTACTGCAAAATCACCCTTCCCTCCCCACTCCTAGGGGAAGGATATTGCAAAAACTCCATTCCCACCACATTCTGGGGCTACCCAGAGGTGGCATTTGCCAGTTCTCCAAACTACTCAAAATTTCCGCTACCGGTTCTCTGAACTACTCAAAATTTCCACTACTGGTTCTCCAGAACCTGTCAGAACCTGCTGGATTTCACCCCTGATTCAGGGTCTTCCAAGTAGTATAAGGGAGGTGGGATCCTTCAGCTATATCTTCCTTTAATTTCTTGCTTCATGGTCTCTTTCCTCCCGTCTTTTAATTCGATTTTGTTCTTGTGTACCCTCAAGAATGTTCGTTCTTGGCAGTTGATCCTAGATCTGAGTCAGTGGGCTTGGGCAGTGGTGAAATCCAAATTTTTTTACTACCGGTTCTGTGGGCGTCGCTTGGTGGGTGTGGTGTGGCTTGGTGGGCGTGGCTTGGTGGCGTGACAGGGGAAGGATACTGTAAAATCTCCATTCCTACCCCACTCCAGGCGAAGGATACTGCAAAATCTCCATTCCCTCCCTACTCCTGAGGGAAAGATTTTGCAAAATTCCCACCCCATTCTGGGGCCAGCCAGAGGTGGCATTTGCCAGTTCTCCGAACTACTCAAAATTTCCGCTACCAGTTCTCCAGAACCTGTCAGAACTTGCTAGATTTCACCCCTGGGTTTGGGGCAGTCAGAGGCTGTTAAGGATCATTCTCTTGTTTATTCGTCTCGGTATCTGCTGCTACCTCTCTCCTGATGCTAGGTGGGGCAATGCCACTGAGAGGATATATAATTTATTATGCAAACATTGGATACATAGGTAGTCCTTGACTAACAACGGTTCATTTAGTTGCGATTTGAAGTTAGAGTGGCACTGAAAAAAAGTGACTTACAATCAGGGGTGGTATTCAGCTGGTTCTATCCGGCTTGGGCAAACAGGTAGCGTCGGCTGCAGAAGGCTCCGCCCACCTGACCCGACATCATTATGTCCCGTTTTTGACAATCTGCACATGCGGATAACGCCCGATCTGTGATGCGTGCACGCACTCACATTTGCTAACAGGTAGCGATGGTAAGTGAATACCACCCCTACTTACAACCATTGTAACATTCCTCACGGTCATGTGATCAAAATTTAGACTCTTGGAAACTGACTCATGACGGTTGCAGTGTCCTGGGATCATGGGATCCTCTTTTTGCGACCTTTTGACAAGCAAAGTCAATGGGGAAACCAGATTTGCTTAACAACTCTCTTACTAACTTAACATCTGCAGTGATTCACTTTACCACTGTGGCAAGAAAAGTTGTAAAACGGGGCAAAGCTCACTTAACAAATGTCTCACTTGGCAACAGAAATGTTGGGCTCAATTGTGGCCGTAAGTTGAGGACATGTACATGGATCTCAGAAAGAGTCCTGCAGAGTTTGCGAACAGTGACTACCTGTTGAGGAATCCATTTTGTCATAAATATGGACTTTGATACAGCCTTCTGTAGCAAGAGAGCTGACGCGAAAAGCTAAAATGGATTGCTACAAGAACCGTTTCTCACATATACACACATATTTATTCATTCCCCGGCAAAATTGAAAGTCAGAGGATAATATTTAGATGGAACAAGATCATCACTTTAGGGCTAGTTTCCCTGGTGTCACGCCTTAGCTAAATCCTTGCAACACATACATACACACACACACAAAATAGATGGAAACATTCTCCTTAAAGTTTTGATTATGTGTCCTTGGGGCTGTAGGATTTGAAGATCTTGTCAACAGACAAAACAGAACAGCATTATCCTTTGTGTACAGTTCCGTACGGGGGAAAGACACAATTCCGCTTTCCACAAATAGGAAATGTTGTGAGACATGAAAGAAAGAATAAATTGTGCCATGTGAAGAAAAGGATTTTAAATATCTTGACTGTGCTTAAACCCCATGAAAAAAAATAACTATATATTTGGTGAACATGATAAGAGGTTTTGACTTCAGCCTTAGAAAAGGAAATATGTGTCTAAGGAATGAAGAGAGGGAATTGAGGTTAGCTGGATTGCCCATGCCTGTGCGACATAATATTAGACAAAACACGGAAAATTTAGCGCAGTGCCCCCCCCCCAAAAGAATGGGATTTTTCATCAGTGGGGCAGTTGTGAGTAATAAGCAACTGCTCACAAATTCTTTCTTTGGGGTCCCAGAAATCAGGTTGCCAGTTTGGTGTAACAAACCTGAAGGAACATATCCAAGATTTTAAAAATGAGTAAACTTTAGGTTTATCACACCAATGAAACCTGTCACCATTACAAAACCCACTCCAAATGTTTCCTCAGACATTAAAAGATTGCTGGCCCCTCCCCCTTGGGTCCTCAGTCATCCATCAAAAAGTTGCTTAGCCCCGCAATGTCCCACAATAGTAGAAAAATGCCATCTATGGCAGTGGTGAAATCCAAATTTTTTTCCTACTAGTTCTATGGGCGTGGCTTGGTGGGTGTGGTGTGGCTTGGTGGGCATGGCAGGAGAAGGATACTACAAAATCCCCATTCCCTCCCCACTCTTGGGGGAAGGATATCGCAAAATCTCCATTCCCACCCCACTCTGGGGCCAGCCAGGGGTGGTATTTGCTGGTTCTACGAACTACTCAAAATTTCCACTTCCGGTTCTCCGAACTGCTCAAAATTTCTGCTACCGGTTTTCCAGAATCTGTCAGAACCTGCTGGATTTCACCCCTGCTCTATGGTCATCTATATATAAATGTGCTCCAATACCTTGGCCACCAAACGAGAAGACCAAACTTCTCATTTGTATTAGTACCGCTTCATAAAGCCTTAGTAAGACTACACCTGTAATAGTGCATCCAGTTTGGGTCACCACATTACCAAAAAAATGTTGAGATTTAGGAAAATGTGCAAAGAAGAGCAACTAAGATGATTAAAGGCCTGGAGACTAAAACATATGAAGAACGGTTGGAGGATTTGAGTTTGTCCAGTCTAGAAAAAAGAAGGACTGGGGGGACATGATAGCAATATTCCAGTGTTTGAGGAACTGCCACAAAGAGGAGGGGATCAATTTATTTTACAAAGCACCAGAGGGAAGGACCAGAAACAATGAATGGAAACTAATCAAGGAGAGAAGCAACCTGGAATTAAGGAGAAACTTCCTAACAGGGAGGACAATTATCCAGTGGAACAGCTGGCCTTCAAAAGTTGTGGGTTGTTATATTTATTTATTTATTTATTTATTTATTTATTTATTTATTTATTTATTTATTTATAAATTGAAATAATAATAAATAAATAAATTTATAAATTGAAATAATAATAAATAAATAAATAAATTTATTTATTTATTTATTTATTTATTTAATTTCTATACCGCCCTTCTCCCAAAGGACTCAGGGCGATGCACAGCCAACAATAAAACAAACCCAATACAAAATTTAAAAGCAATTTTAAAAACATATTAAACAATTTGGCCCTACTTGTTAAAAAATAAACCCCAATTAAAATCATGTTTAGGCCAGCCCAGCTTGTTGGAATAATAGCGTCTTGAGGGCACAGCAAAGGTTCGTAGGTCAGGGATCATCTGTCTCTCCCGGGGCAATTCGTTCCAGAGGGCAGGTGCCCCCACAGAGAAGGCTCTCCCCCTGGGGGCCGCCAGTCGACACTGACCGACGGCACCCTGAGGAGTCTCTCTCTGTGGGAGCGTATTGGTCGGTGGGAGGCTATCAGCAGCAGAAGGCGGTCTCATAAGTACCCTGGTCCTAAACCATGGAACGCTTTGAAAATGGTCACCACCACCTTGAATCGCACCCGGAAGACCACCGGAAGCCAGTGCAGCTCACACAAGAAGGATGTTACATGGGTGCACTGAGTAGCTCCCATAATCGCCCGCGCGGCCGCATTCTGGACCAATTGGAGTCTCCAAGTGCTCTTCAAGGGGAGCCCCATGTAGAGCACATTACAGTAGTCCAGACGGGAAGTGACGAGGGCATGAGTTCTTCATCACTGGAGGTTTTTCAGAAAAGAGTGGACAGTCCCTTGTCCAAAATGGTATAGGATCTCTTTCTAGAGCAGGGGTCTGGACTAGAACACCCCCAGAATTTCAGCAGAATTTCAGCTCTATTCTGATTGATTGACTCATTGGAAAAGACCCTGATGTTGGGAAAGATTGAAGGCAAAAGGAGAAGGGGACAGTCGACAATGAGATGGTTAGATAGTGTCATCGATGCAATGAACATGAATTTTGGCAAACTCTGGGAGATGGTAGAGGACAGGGGGCTTTGGTGTGCTATGGTCCATGGGGTCACGAAGACTCAGACACAACTTAGCAACTGAACAGCCTACAAAAAATCAGCTGGTTCTGTCAGGAGACCAGCCAAGCCCAATGTAGTTTTAATTTTAAAGTTTAAAAAGTAAAATAAATAAATCCTTCTTTCTGGAAGCCAAAAATCCTTCTTCCTGCATGCCCAGTTCTAGGCCTGATTATTTTTACTCTGAACTTTTCCTGTGCGCGGCTAGGGGAAAAAAATTATATAAAATTTGAAACACTGACAGGTCTTGTGGCCACCATTGTAATAATGAAACTCTGTGTTATCCGTAATCCTCTTTCTCACCAAATCCCTGCTGTTTCTAAAGAGAGAAGGGCTTCTTGGATGGGCAAGATTATTTATAAACTTATTCCGGGTTAAAGACAGAAAGTGTATTGACAATAGGACATTGATCTTGGAAGCTTCCCATCCTGCAAAAGAACAGGAAACTGGGTGTCAAAGGAGGTGCTTATCTTTCTTGAACCCTTCACTATAAGTAGTTAAAAAATACCATTACTTTGAAGATGTCAGAGCCAGGGTTATTTTTTTAAAAAAAAGAGACAGATACTCTACCAAACAGACATGTAAGCAGAGCTTTGATAAGGAGACAGACATAAGCTAGAATTTTATAGAAAAATGTGGGCATGCTGTAGTTCACTTTGATGGCCTTGTGTCCTCCCCCCGCCCTCCCACCCCCATTAATTTTATCAGCATTTCCTTCTTCCCAAACTAACAAATAGCCACAAAATGATTTATCTGCATTGGCTAAATGCACCAGGGGTGGGTTTCCATTTTTTTTTTCCTATTAGCTCTCTGGACGTGGCTTGGTGGGCGTGGCTTGGAGGACATGGCAGGGAAAAGATATTGTAAAATCTCCTTTCCCTCCCCACTCCAGGGGAAGGATACTGTAAAATCCCTATTTCCTTCCCTCTCCAGGGTAAGGTTACTGCAAAATCCCCATTCCTCCTGATCAGCTGGGACTCGGGAGGCAGAGAATACATGGGGGCGGGGCCACTCAGAGGTGGTATTTACCAGTTCTCCAGAACTACTCAAAATTTCCGCTACCGGTTCTCCAGAACTGGTCAGAACCTGCTGAAACCCAGCTCTGAAATGCAGACAACCTGTTTCAACATGGTTAGTGTAGTACAGAGAGTCCTTAACGACTGTAACTGAGCCCAGAATTACCATCCAAAGTTATGGCGATCATTAAACAGGTCACCAGATGACCACCATGCCCAATTTTTTCAAGCTCTTTTGCAATGATGGTAAAGGGTGTGCTGTGATCATTAAGCTAACATCATGGTTGTTAAACAAATCTGTTTTCTCCAATGGGCATTTCTGCTAAAAACAAACAAAAGCAAACCCCATTGGAAAACATGGTCAAGTGACCATTGCTGGGGGGGGAGGGTGGCAACAGAACTTCAAAATTGGGGTGTTAAGTAGCTTTAGGGAGATCAGTCATAACTTTAGTAAGACTGGATTTGGAATACTGCATCCAATTTTTCTCCCCACAATACAAAAAAGATATTGGGAGAGTGCAGAGAAGAGCAACAAAGATGATTAGAAGGCTGGAGGCTAAAACATATGATGAATGGTTACAGGAACTGAACAAAGAGAGAAGCAACCTAGGACTAAGGAGAGATTTCCTGACATTAAGAACAATCAACCAGGGTAACACCTTGCCTTCAGAAATTTATTTATTTATTTATTTATTTATTAAATTTCTATACCGCCCTTCTCCTTCCGGACTCAGGGCGGTGAACAGCCAATTTAAAACCAATGCAATACAATAAGTTAAAACGTACTAAAATCAATATAAATTTAGGCTGAAAATACAAACCGAATAAAAACTCTTAAACTCTAAAAATTTAAAATATTTAAAAATATTTAAAAATAGGAGGGATCAGGCAAGTCCGGCAAGTTGGAAGAGATGAGTCTTCAAAGCCCGACGAAAGGTCCGGAGGTCAGCGATAGTCCTCAGATCTGGAGGGAGATCATTCCAGAGGGTGGGGGCTACCACAGAGAATGTTCTCCCCCTAGGGGTCGCCAGCCGGCACTGTCTGGCTGACGGCACCCTGAGGAGGCCCTCTCTGTGGGAGCGAACCGGCCGGTGGGAGGCAATAGGTGGCAGAAGGCGGTCCCGTAAGTACCCTGGTCCTAAGCCATGGAGTGCTTTAAAGGTGATTACCAACACCTTGAAACGCACCCGGAAATCAACCGGCAACCAATGCAGCTCACGCAGGAGAGGTGTCACATGGGAGCGCCCTGTCGCTCCCATAATCCCCCGCGCGGCCGCATTCTGTACCAGCTGAAGCCTCCGGATGCATCCCAAGGGGAGCCCCATGTAGAGAGCATTACAGTAGTCCAAGCGAGACGTGACGAGCGCCTGAGTGACTGTGCGTAGGGAGTCCCGATCTAGAAAGGGCCGCAACTGGCGTATCAGGCGAACCTGATAAAAAGCTCCCCTGGCCACAGCTGTTGGGGATGCCCCATCTCTGGAGATTTTCCAGAAGAGAATGGATAGTCATATGTCTGAAATGATATAGGATCTCCTGCTTCTGTATATTATGGTCTCCAATGATGGAGCACCATCATTGAAGGCAAGCTGTTCTACTGGTTAATTGTCCTCACTGTTAGGAAGTTTCTCCTTAATTCCAGGTTGTTTCCCTCTTTGATTAGTTTCCATCCATTGTTTCTTGTCCTGCCTTCTGGTACTTTGGAAAATAAGTTGACTTCTTCTTCTTCTTTGTGGCAGCTCCTCAAATATTGGAATGCTACTATCATGTCACCCCAGTCCTTCTTTTCTCTAGACTAGCCATACCCAGTTCTTGTAACCGTTCTTCATATATTTTAGTCTCCAGGCCTTTTATCATCTTGATTGGTCTTCTCTGCAATTTTTCCAAAGTCTCAACATCTTTTTTGTAATGTGGTGACCAAAACTGGTTGCAGACAATTTCAGGTGTAGAAAACTAAAGTTTTTATAAAGTAGTAATGACAGAACATACTCTAGAGGTGTTGACAGGATCAAAAAATAGTCTACACTACTTTTTTATGTGTTTCAACCATAACTATTAGATAGAACTGTTACCAGCAGAGAGTAGTAGCAACTAGCTGGAAAATGACAGGTTCCATCTACACATATTATGGGCAGTGGAGGGGGGAACCATTTTTTTTAAAGTGCCAGCTCAGCATTGAATAGTAAAAGAATAGAGCCTCTTTTGAGGTTAAACCATCTGACTCCACGAAGGGTTATAAGGTCCACGAGCAATAAAATATTCATCATTGGCAGTTTTATGAAGAAGGGTTGAGGGGACTTCCCAGGGGAGATCTTCTGGTGCTCAGAACCTCACCTTCTGGATGGATCCCCTACCTCTCACTTCCTTCCTCATTAGGTGGGTGTCAGGATAAAAGAAAGCAATAGGTCAGAAGGTCCCATCTCAAGTAATTAGAGAGTTGGCCTCTTTTATCTAAGTGTACCTTGTTAAAGTATATCAGTATCAGCCAGGTTAATTGGAGCTTTAATACATAATTGATGTTAATTTATGGCCCTTTTTGTTCCAGATGCTTAGGCAGGCCCTCAAGTCAGGATACAGTTTTCTTGTTATTAATTATATACCGAAAAGTAATATCTCCTGGAGATGAGACCAGAATTATCCACAACTTCTAAGAGTCAGCATGTCTGAGAGAGATTGGCACATCCATTGTCGCTTTTCGAAATCTGTGTTTTCTCTTTTAGGGCCGTTCATTGATATTCATCACAAGAAGTTCTCTCACCCAAATATGTGTGTTGAACGTGTTCAGCACAGAAATCTCGTTGTGTGTTCTTTCGGTGTCTTAACTGCAAAACAGTAAGGCGAAATTGTATGTAGAACTGAATTCCAAGAAAGAAATGATTATAAAGTTACTTATACTTCCATGTTCCAAGGAAACTCTGCTTTTAAAAGTACATAAATATTCTTTCAAAAAAAGCAACCCCCAAACAATGAAAGAAACCCACCCAACTTAAAGCCGTTACAAGAATTGCAAATGACTTTGTCAGCTCACTCAGTCATTTCATTCCCTTTTTCACCCCCTAAAAATCTCATTTTTGCTTTCTGCATATTTTAGCCATACTTAATTTTTAAAACAAGTATTTTGATTTTTTTTAAAACCCTAAGATTTTTCACCACTTCAGTGACCCTTCAAGCAATTACATGAAAATCTTTCTTATGTCATATATATATATTTACATATTTATACAAAGCTTCTTAACCCACGTCTTGATCAGAAGAAAAAGGGCTGCCAAAGTACAAAACAAAACAAAGTACAAGAGCCTGGATAGCTCAGCAGACTAATGCATTGTGCATTGTGATTAACTCCAGCTGTCTTCAATTACTGTAAGTTCGAATCTCACCAGGCTCAAGGTTGTCTCAGCCTTCCATCCTTTCTAAGGTAGGTAAATTGAGGACCCAGTTTGTGGGGGCAATAAGCTGACTTTGTATAAATAGACAAAAGTATGAAGGCTATTGCTTAACGCATTGTAAGCCGTCCTGAATCTCCGGAGAAGAGTGGCATATAAATCAAATTTTTAAAAAAAACACTAACTGAGTAGCAGATTCATCCAACCAATGAAACCACAATATACAAGCAAATAAATAAGGTTACAATTTTCCAAGCTTAGCATGTGGTGAGCAGGCTCGCTATTCACTTTTAAGAATGGTGTCTGAATTGAGATGATACAATTCCCACACAGAGATAATTTTTCCATGGAAATCTAACTCCAGTAGAAGCCAAAATAAAAGAGGAATTTGGGAGACAAGCAGGCCTTGTTGTGATACCATTGCAGGAATAATTTGAGGCTAACCAAGAAAACACAACTGAATAACATTTTGAAAGAAAAATTCATTTCCCCCCCCCCCTTTTTTTAGTCCATTATACCAAAATATGACCTAAACAAACCATCACCTATATGGTTTATTTGAAATAATATTCTCTATGGGTCTACTTCAGTATGTATCCAAGGCAAATCATGGACATGATTTCCATTGAGAGTAGAACAACAGAAAAGTACAGAATAACAGAGTTAAGAGGGACCTTGGAGGTCTTCTAATCTAACCTATACTATTTTAGACAAATAGCTGTCCAATCTCTTCTTAAAAGTTTCCTGTGATGGAGCACTCACATCTTCTGAAGGCAAGCCATCCCACCGGTTAATTGTTCTCACAGTCAGGAAATTCCTTCTTAGTTCTAAGTTGCTTCTCTTCTTGATTAGTTTCCATCCATTGTTTCTTGTCCTGCCCTCAGGTGCTTTGGAGAATAGATTGACCCCCTCTTCTGGATGGCAGCCCCTTAGATATTGCAACACTGCTATCATGCAACTGTTGTGTGCAATTAAATGGATAGTTGATAATCATCCTCATTTTTTAAAATGGTAAGATTTTTATGTCCAGTTTCTAAATAAGATTTTGGAAATGGGTGAAGTTTTACAGGTGGCATTTTAGTTCTGAAGCAACTAAGTAACAGTAACAGAGTTGGAAGGGACCTTGGAGGTCATCTAGACCAACCCTCTGTCCACGCAGGAGACCTATACTAGGGATTCGAACCGCTGAACTGCCAACCTTTCTGATCGACAAGCTCAGTGTCTTAGCCATTGAGCCACCTAGTCAGGCACCTAGTCTGTTGGGGTCAGAACTGTAGCAAAGAATACCCCACAGTCATGGTTTAAGGTAGGCCTAATAAATTTAAAAGCCACTAAATAACAAACCAATCCATTTTCTCCTGCCTATTTTCTCAAAACTATAGTCCATATTAGTAAAGAGTACAGGAGTCCCTGCAGATTTTACTCCACTAACAGCATTCTGCGACATCATGTTGGCTACATGATGGTGGAAATGCCTACAGACAGCACTGGCTCAATGCCTTGAAATAAAGACGTGGTAATTGTTGACTTTAGAGGGTGGGTCTCGTCTTCGTTTCAAGGTCATTGAGCCAGTGCTGTCTGTAGACATTTCCACCATCATGTAGTCAATATGATGTCGCAGAATGCTGATACCATCCCACCGAAGTGGTACCTATTTATCTACTCACATTTTCATGCTTTCGAACTGGTTGGCAGGATGGGAGCTCACCCCGCCGCATGGAGCTCAGATCTCAAACCTGGCCTGCTGACTTTCCAGCCAACAAGCCAGAGGTGGGTTTCAGCAGGTTCTGACCAGTTCTGGAGAACCAGTAGTGGAAATTTTGAGTAGTTCGGAGAACTGGAAGTAAAAAATTCTGACTAGCCCCACCCCCATCTATTCTCTGCCTCCCAAGTCCCAGCTGATTGGGAGGAAATGGGGATTTTGCAGTAACCTTCCCCTGCCACGCCCATCAAGCCACAACCATCAAGCCATGCCACGCCCACCAAGCCACACTCACAGAACCAGTAGTAAAAAACTTTGAAAGCCACCACTGCAAGAAGCCCAGTGTCTTAACCGCTGAGCCACCCAAAGTCCATATTAGAAGCGTTGCAAATTTGATTGACATGTAAAATCTACTTTACTTACAATGGTGCAACCCTGTAAGCTGTTACCATTGGACACCTGAACATAGCAGCTTGGGAGTTGTTTTTGTTTTTTTTTTTGTTTTTTTCTTGAGGTGCTCCACCAGGTAGAAGGACCAGTTATGCAATTTCTAATCCTTCCTCCTCTACCATCTCCTTTAATTTGTACCTTGGCTTGCTTTCTTCCTGGAGAACCAGATTTGACAGAACACGATAACATGCCTGTAGGTCATGCTGGAACAGAACACAACACGATATGTTGCGTTTCCTTTGAACTTCGTGCAGATCGGGTATCAGCCAAAAGGAGGTCATTTTAATTATCAGATGATTAATTAATTAGACAGTAATTGTCCGACACATGAATCCAAAGATTATGTAGCACTCAACACGGATGTCTAAAATAGAAGTGGGGGGGGGGTGGGGAGGAAATAGCTGGCTTCTCTGTTTAAAAATTATTTCCTTTTTTCACCAGAACAAACAACAATATTTATTCAAGGGTATGCAAGAGAGGTCACTTTAAGTCTTCAAAAAAAAATGTCTTTCTTGCTTATCCAAAGGCAGGTCTCTGTATTCTGAATTGTAGTGAGGATGATTGATCCTTCAGAAAGTTTATGTTTTCAGGCAATCAAGAATGGAATAGTGGAGAGGAAGGGGGAGTTAGGTTTGTTTTGAAAGACCAGAACTGAACAAGGTTCTGCTAAACTCAGGAGATTTCTGGCTAAAGCTTTGAAAAACTTTGAGAAACAGCTCCAAGTTTCCTACTCAACATCCCAGTTGCTAGGGGAAACCGAAAACTCACTTCTCAGCTGTAACAATGAAAAGCACTTACTATTTAAACAGGGGCATCTTTTGATGATCTCTCCTAATCTTGCTGCAGACATTAGTCCCAGCCACTGCGATAGTTTGCAAAGTTTTATGTGCTGCACAGCAAGCAATTAGAGCATTTTTAGTTGTGGATAATGAATGCAAAAATGGGACTGTTTTATTCTCATCAGGAAAGAGCGGCTAAGAAGAAGCTCCCATTGTGGGGGTATGGAAGACTTTGGTTATATTCTGAATGCAGTTGTTTCTCTTGCCTTTGGATGGAATTTGGTTTATTTCCAGAGGAGGCAGACTGTATCTTTGAGATGCTTTGGATCTCAATTCCTATAAGGATGCTTGTGTGTTTTGCAATAGTGCTGGCGGAGGGTATGTGTTGGTGGTGGTCCAGAAGCGTTGGTTGTAGAAGCAGGCAGTAATATCTCAATTGTTATGTCTCCATGAGGGAGAGGAAAGGGAGAGGGAGAGAGAGGGAGGCAGAAGAAAAAGGAGAGGGAGGAGGGGGGGAGGAGGAGGAGGGGGAGGAGGAAAGAAGGTGGGAGATTGGGGCAGGCTGCCTGTGAGGAAGGTAGTTTGATACCTCAGATTGATCCCATCAGTAATGGATTTCAATTTAATTTGTTACTGGTTTGCTTGGTGTTGCTTGTGTGCATCGTCCGATCCAGGGCAAACCAGTAGCAACCCATCACTGGATCCTATCTGCTATCCCTCAAGGGCTATTCACCTGTGCCCAGTTACTTAGTGGCCCTGAAGTCTGGCTACTGCTACAAATGTTACATCAGCTTATCATAAGGTCTCCGTCAATCATGATTTAAGAATAGAAGAGAAGGCTAATCTGGTGTGTATAACTGGGGCCTAATTGGCCACAGGTAAGGGACTTTCTTCTCAGAGATGTGAACTTTGAGGTTTTGAAGGTAGCATCAGATAGGACTCCAGGACTGGGACAGGCATATTCTAGGCATCAAGCATCAAATCCATTGTGCAAGTTGAATGGAGTTCTCTTGACAGCTTAAGAGGGAGGAGTTTGAACCTGTTTGTCCAGCAGAACCAGACAGGATTGTTGGGGTTGTTGGCTCAGTCACCTTTGTTTTAGACCAATGTTCTTTCTGGTTGGTGAAGATTTCCTGGGAGATGGCATGTAGTTGAGTCCAAGGAGTGAATTCATACATGGGTAAGGGGATGATCCTGCCTTTATTGAACAAACTAATGGTCTATTGACGATCAGAACTGAAGAAGCTGCTTGGATTGAAAAGAGAAACGTTTTCAAAAAAATAAACCCCCAGAAAATCCAGTTGCTTTTTGGAAAAGCACCTTTTGGGCATTATCAAGGTGATAATTTAAGAGCTGACCAACTCTGAAGCAATGATGGGAATGAGTCAGCGGGATCTTTGGCTGTTATCCCTTTAAGAGCCTGTGTAATAAGAGGTGGCCCTGGTAGAGTGTTTACAGTTCACCAGTTTCTTCCCTGCTGTAATTGTTGTTTGTTTAGATACTGCTTGTAGCACATGTGTATGTTAGCACATATGTATGTATGTATGTTATTCCTATATTCATATTGTAGATAAAAACCACTATTTGATACAAGCTACTGTTGGTTGTACATGCTCCTGGGTTGATACCAGGGGTAGGATTCAGTCAGTTCGGACCAGTTCAGGCAAACCGGTACCTCCGACAATCAACAGAGGGCGAACCAGTTCACTCCGACGATCAGCTGAGCCCTCCCACTTGCCCCTGCACTATACCAACCTGTATTTCCTTTGTTTGAAGCCCAGCTGATAGGCGTGGCAGAACAGATTGCCGCGCCTCAGCTGTTTTACTCACCGGGGCTGCAGTAGAAGGTAAGTTTTAGAGCTGTTTTCAAACACATTGTGCATGGATGGAGTGCGAAGCACATGCTTAGCGCACACACAGTGAACCAGTTGTTACACTAGTTGAATCCCACCACTGGTTGATACACGGGATATACCTGTGCAAACTCTGATAGGACAACCATGATTTGGGTGATTGAGAATCTCCATAGACATTTGACAGTCTACTTCTTGTTTAGAAGTCATCCTCTGAGTCTAATGTTTCTGGACAATTTTTATCCATCTTCAAATACAAATAAAAATCAGATAGAACTTTGTGCTGTGAAGGCCTTTTTCACCCTATCCTGTGGACACACCTGGTGAACTGGTTAAAGGACAAAGAATGTTTATAGATGCTCTGCTTTAAAGGAAAGCCATTATTTGTCTCCACTGATCAGCATTTTTCAATCAAATAAATACAGGTTCTCCTCAACTTACAACCATTTGTTTGGGGGCCATTCAAAATTACGATAGCATTGCAAAAAGTGATTGATAATCGATCCTTGCAATTTCAACCATCTCAACATCTCCTCCATGGTCACATGATACTTTGCAACCAGAAACTATTTACAACTGGATCGTATGATCACCATTTGTGACCTACCCAGCCAATTTTCAACAAGTAAAGTCAATGGAGGAAGCCAGATTCACTTAATGACCTCATGATTTGGTTTAGTACCTGTGGCAAAAAAAAGGTCATTAAATCATGCATGACTCACTTAACAACTGCCTTGCTTAGCACCAGAAATTCTGGTCCCAATTATAATTGAGGATTACCTGAATGGCAGAAGCCGAGTGTTCTTTCAAAGAACCTGATCCTAAAATTTATTGACAGCCACTGTGGGAACCCACCAATGCATATACCCCATAAAAAAAAAATTAAACAAAAATTTGCACAATTGCAGGGCAAAAGAACAAAAAACCAAGACAGAATAATGTGATTATGAGCCGTGGTGGTGCAGTGGTTAGAACGCAGTACTGCAGACTATTTCTTCTGACTGCCAGCTGACTGCAATTTGGCAGTTCAAATCTCGCCAGGCTCAAGGTTGACTCAGCCTTCCATCCTTCCGAGGTTGGTAAAATGAGGACCCAGATTGTTGGGGGCAATATGCTGACTCTGTAAACTCTTACAGCCCTCTTTAAGCAGTTTACAGAGTCAGCATATTGCCCCCAACAATCTGGGTGAAGCGGTCTATACATCTAAATGCTATTGCTATTGCTATTATATCCTTAGTTCTAAAATGTAAGCAACTCAGTAAAATCTAGAGATATGTCAGACCTACAAGTTTCGGTCCCAATCAGTACACGCCAGTACCGATACCCCAAGATTTACAATTTCTCTAGTTTTCTTATTTGCACACTCCTAACTCTTCCCTCATGATCCGATTAAGTACTGTATGTTGCATGAAAATGGCCTTACAACCTCACTCTTAGATTTCTGTGTGCTTTGTGGTTATTTTAAAAAAGTACGCAAAAGAAGTATAGTCCCCATTAGCACAAAGACTGGTTGTCCTTGATCTGCATCTCTTAATTACATCTAAGAGCAATTGAAGTTGAGTAAACATTGATACATAAAAGAAGGCCATGTTTTAATGCTTTTAATTCTTTGTAAATAGTGAGTTGTTTTATGTATTTATTACATACTAGCTGAATACCCGTGTTCTGCTATGAAACTATATGATCGGGCTTGATAAATCAACACTTAGGGAGAGAAGGAGAGAGGAGAGGCTTCTGTGGGGCTAACTTGGATCGTAACTACTCATTAATTTTCAAACTCTAAGTGTTGATTTATGAAGCCCTCAGGCTGGCTCCACAAAAGCCTCTCTTATCCCACCCCCTTCTCTCCCTCAGGTTGGCCCCATAGATTCTCTCCTATCACAATTCTCTCCCTCAGGCTTGCCCCATAGATCCTTTCCCCTTCTTTCCCTCAGGCTGGCCCCATAGATCCTCTCCCTTCTCTGCCTCAGGCTGGCTTCACAGAAGCCTCTCTTATCCTCCCCCCTTCTCTGCCTCAGGCTGGCCCCATAGACCCTCTCCTCTCTCCTTCTTTTCCTCAGCCTTGCCCCATATATCCTCTCACCTTCTCTCCCTCAGGCTGGCCCCACCAAAGCCTCTCCTCTCCTCTCCCTCAGGCTGGCCCATAGATCCTCTCCTCTCCCCTTCTCTCTCTCAGATCCCATTGCAAACCGGTAGTAAAGGTAAGTAGAACCCACCCCTGCAGGTAGTCCTTGACTTACGACCACAACTGAGCCCAAGATTTCTGTCTCTAAGTGGGACATTTGTTAAGTGAACTTTGTCCCATTTTACGACCTTTGTTGCCACAGTTGTTAAGCAAATCACTGCCATTATTAAGTTAGTGACATGGCTGTTAAATGAACCTGGGTTCCCCATTGACTTGTCAGAAGTCACAAAAGGGGATCACATGATCTGGGACACTACAACTGTCATAATTATAAGCCGGTTGCCATATACCTGAATTTTGATCATGTGACCATGGGGATGCTGCAATGGTTGTAAGGGCGAAAAACAGTCATAAGTCCCCTTTTTCGATGCCGTTATAACTTCGAACGGCCACTAAATGAACTGTTGTAAGGTTGAGACTACCTGTACTTGCAGATGTTCCAGGATACCTGGGGATTCAGTAATTCAGTACATCTGGATGAGACTGGGCTGAGAAACTATGTTATAGAACAAGTTTCATATAGCTAAAACTCTAAGAAAGCAAAGAAATCCCCGATGAACCACAGTGGCGCAGTGGTTAGAGTCAGTACTGCAGGCTACTTCTGCTGACTGCCGGCTGCCTGCAATTTGGCAGTTCAAATCTCACCTCCTGAAGTGGGTAAAATGAGGACCCAGATTGTTGGGGACAATATGCTGACTCTGTAAATCACTTAGAGAGGGGTGTAAAGCACTGTAAAGCGGTATATAAGTCTAAGGGCTATTGCTATTGCTATTCCCCAGAGAATCTTGCCTAAAGACTAAAATCAGTTGAGTTTTCCAAATCTTATTTTCACTCATTTCTTTATGTAAGTTATATCCACCTCTCACCCAAATCCTGAAGGTACTTAACCAGGAACCTCCCTTCATTCCATTCCCACAACAACAATCTGAGAGGTTGGCTGAACTGAAAGTGTGACTGGTTTGAAATCAACCAACATTTTTCCATGACTGATTTGGTCCTGAACCAGGGTTTTTCTAATGCCTTAACCATCCCATTATCTGACCCTTAAGTTTCATGTCGTTACAGAAACTGAATCAGAGATGGGATTCAAATCCCGGCACTACCGGTTCGCTATCAGTAGCGTGAGCGCACGGTGCATGCTCAGAGCATTTTTTATGATGTCTGGGCAGGTGGGCGGAGCCTCCCGCTGCCACTGCTACCGATTCGCCCGAACCGGGGTGAACCGGTAGAAACCCACCCTGAACTGAATATGCAAATTGTATTCACAAATGGATAGAAAAAGCACTTAGAATTCATATTTAACATTTGCCTGCTATCAAAAACACAGCTGCTTGCTAGCAATTGTACTTTTCTGAAAATCAAAGCTTAGTTAGATATCTTACTGGAGAAGCAAAAAATTCTAATGCTTACTATTCCTCCTCCTTTCTCCCACTTTATTTTGCATTCAGCCCCCTTGGGATTCAATGCTACCATCTAGTGGGTATTTTAAAGTACTGGCTTTTCCAAAGTCCTCATTGCAATGCAGAGTTAAACAATACGTTCCACCGTCTTTTCGATGTGATAGTATGTGGGGACTATAAATAAAGGGCTATAGGGCAGTGTGCAATAGCCACTAAAAGATTAGTTTTTGTTAGCTTATTATTTGAAGGGCTTAAAAGCCTCCAGTGATGAAGCACCTACAACTTCTAGAGCCAAGATGTTCCACTGTTCAATTGTTCTAACCGTCAGGAAATTTCTCCTTATTTCTAGGTTGGTTCTCTCGTTGTTTAGTTTCCACCCATTGCTTCTTGTCCTGCTTTCAAGTGCTTCAGAGAATAGATTGACCCCCTCTCCTTTGTGGCAAGCCCTCAAATATTGGGACACTGCCATCATATCACACCTATTCCTTCTTTTCATTAAACAAGACATACCAAGTTCCTGCAACCGTTTTTGAGATGTTTTAGCCTCCAGTCCTCTAATCATCTTTGTTGCTCTTCTATGCATGCTTTCTAGAGTCTCAACATCCTTTTTACATGGTGGCAACCAAAGTGTGGCCTTATCAAAACATTATAAAATAGTATTGACACTTCATGTGCTGTGATCATTTTTATTACAAGGGGAGATTCAACCTGGAAATAAGGAGAAATTTTCTGACAGTGAGAACAATCAACCGGCCTTCAGAAGTTGTGGGAGCTTCATCACTGGAAGCTTTCAAGAAGAGACTGGACTTAGGTGAAATAGTGTCAGAAATAGTGTAGGGTCTCCTGCTTGGCCAGGGGGTTGGACTAGATGCCCTAAAGGTCCCTTCTAACTCTGTTAACTAACACATTGTCAGCTCTAAGAACCATGGAGATAATCCTTCTCCAGGGATGATCTGTCCCCAGTCTGGTCTTTTAAGTCTTTCATGCTGCACCCTTTGCCCCTATAATTTAGTTCACTGGGTCTAGGACAGGGGTCAGCAACCTGTGGCTCTGGAGCCGCATGCGGCTCTTTGGGCCCTCTGCTGTGGCTCCTTGTCAGGTGATCCCATCACTGGCTGGCCCCGCCGCTCACCCAGTCAGTCCTTGCCTGGCCTGAGAAGGTAAGGACGACAGCAAGGATGGAGACGCGGCCATGGCAGAGACAGAGAGATACAGAGAGAGAGGGAGAGAGAGAGACAAAGAGAGATACGGGGGGGAGCGGGGAGGGAGGGAGGGAGGGATATGTCAAAAGGATTTTGTGGTTCCTGGTTTTTTAACAACTGGTCCTCTGCCCTAGTGACTGGCTGGGTAGGTGTGGCTGGGGGGATCATGTGACTGATGGAAGTGAGTGACATCAAGTTGGCCACCCCCACCCAGGTTTTGTGGCTCCCTGTGTTTTCTTTTCTGTGGGAAACAGGTCCAAATGGCTCTTTGAGTATTTAAGGTTGCAGACCCCTGATCTAGGACAACTCTCCCCAGGACAATTTAATATTTTATTAACTGTTTCATTCAACTACTTTTATTATTGGTGACCTCATTTTCATCAAAATTATTGTAAATCTTGTATTTCTGGACTGACTTTCTTTATTTTAACATATCATTATTGGCCACAGTTCCATTGAAATTAATTTAACTTTTGCATTTGTTGAATTGTCCTGCAATGAGTTGTCCCAAGGCAAGTTGTCCATGGAAAGTTGTGTGTGCAAAGTAGGCCTCGGTGAGTTGGCCCATTCCATAGTCCAGCCTCCTTGGTGGTAGTTCTCCTCTTCTTCTTTTGTTCTATTTTTCTCAGTATTATGAACTTCTCAAGACAGTTGGTTCTTCACAGGATGTTTCCAAAAATGTCTTCTCCTTTGTGCCCTAACTGAGAGCTCTGGATGGCTTTGTTGTATTATTCATTTGTTTTTCTTGAAGGTCCATAATATTCTCAAGACTCTTTATTGACACCAGTGTTCAAAAACGTCAATATTCTTTCTATGCTGCTGCTTCAAATGTGTTGAGAATTCACTTCAACAAAACATCAAGGGATGCTACATCCATAAAAGCTCTTTTATTTTATGTCCTTACTTGTCCAAAACGGGGCAAGGCCGGAGCCGGGGAATCGCATATTTCCTGACCTGGCTGAGGAGGGCAGCGCGCAGGTGGACCTCTGGGACAAGGCCAGAGCCAGAGAATCACACATTCCCCAACCAGCCGAGGCAGATGGCAGCTCTGGGGCCTCAGGGAATGGCACATCCCTGGAGTCCCAGACCCCAACCCAAGGCAAAAGGCAAGCGGGAAGCATGCATTGCTTACCTTTGGTGAGCTGAGCTGAGCAGGTGTTGGCAAGGTGACTGGTGAGGCGATTAGCTGGGCCGCGTGTCGAAGTCAAAATATATAGGGTGGGGGTGGATGGGGTGAGGGTCGAGCAGCTGGAAGGAGCGAGCGAGCAATGACCGTGTGACCAGGCAGGGGGCGTGGCCAGCCAGAAGTCACTACCAGTTCAGCAACCCAGGCCAAATTGCCACTACAGATTCACCCGAACCAATGCAAACCGGCCTAATATCAACTCTGATGTAGCAGCAGAAGGGAGTCAGACAGATAATATGCGGCCACAACATTACAATAGAATTGTGTAATACTATGTTCCCTGTTTTGACACCCTCCCTCCCTTGGGACCTGCTTCCATGGGTCTGGTGTTGACTTCAATAGGTTTTGCATAGCATCTTGTCTTGGCCACCATTAATCTGTTGTCTCTCTCTCTCTTACAAGAATGCCATCACTGTTTTATCATCCTTTCTCACAACATTTCTTTATTTAGCTCATTTATACCTCCCCCCCTGCAATTGCAAGACTGTCAGCGGTTTACAACGTGCATAAACAGACAAGTCTGAAATAAATCACTCCCCGCAAGACTAAAACATACACATTTGTTTATTTATTCGATTTCTATAGCCACCCATCTCTAATAAGTGACTCTGGGCGGAGATTATGAAACCGTAGAATCGTAAATTTTACCATCATAATTATGAAACCGTAGAATCATAAATTTTATAACCATAATTATAAAATCATAGACTCATAAATTTTACCATCATAATTATGAACCCATAGAATCGTAAATTTTATACGATCATTGAAACTGAGGTGCCTATCATTCATGGGAGAACCTCTGGATCGACTCGGTTTTCTGGAAAGCCCAACCGCTAGCAAACAACATAACTTCAGGGGTGGTATTCAGTTATCTTTGCTACTGGTTCGCAAATGTGTGTGCGGGGCCTTCTGTGCATGCGCAGAGTGTAAAAACGGGCCGGTTCGCCATTACCAGAGTGTAAAAACAGTTACCGGTTCGCCATTACCAATTCGCATTTCAACCCCTGGTTGAACCCCCCCCCTATTTTTTGTGGTGGCCTTTCAAATATTAGAAGATTGCTATCATGTCTCCCCTGGTCCTTCTTTTCACTAGACCAGACATACTCAATTCCTGCAATCGTTCTTTGCCCTCTAATCATCCTGGTTTCCCTAAAGACTGCATTCACACAATATGCTTAATTATTTCATGTAAAGGTGCACGTTAAATATTCTAATTGGATTAGTATTTAAATGGTTTTGTTTTGTTTTGTGACTTAACCTGTTGCATAAAGCCAGCTTCTTTGATTACTTTATGGCTCAATCTATTGAGCAGAACCAGAAAGTGGATTAATTCAAAAACCGGGTTAAGTGTGTTGCCTATGATTTATAATGAATTGGGCAGCAGACAACGTTATGCACTCAATCAATCAACTAAGTTTTACACTCAATTCTTTTCTTTCTTCCCATCCAGCTCTCAAGGGGAAAAGATTCAGCTACATCACTGAGCATTTTGAAAGCTAAAGTTAGTAAAATTATAAATTAAACTTGTTATTACACCTTTTTTTTTTTTTACCTTTAAATACTCGGCCTTCTTTCTCACTTTCCAGTGCTTTATTGTGCAAGTATCCTTCAAAAATAAGACATAAAATTACTTGCACTCAGAAACAACTAATTAATCCCATTTATGTAGCAGCTGGATTGTAAAAGAGCTTCTTTCCTTCCCTGTTTTAATATCTTGTCTACTTCAATAGGTAGATGGAAAACTGTGTTCTGAGTCTGGAGCTCCCCCTAGTGGCTACAGCTGTACTATAGATATTTTGTTCCAGCTAGTCTAAAACTCAGGAATGAATGACAAGTAATGCTCCGTTTACAATTATTTGTTTAGTGACTGTTCGAAGCTACGATGACACTGAAAAAAGATGACCGTTTCTCACATTTATGACCATTGCAGCATCTCCATGATAGCGAGCCAATGTCATCTAGCGGTGCCCAGGGGTAGGGCGTTCTCTGTGGGTGCTCCCACCCTCTGGAATGAATTACCTACCGAGCTCCGGACGGCTCCTGATCTCCGCTCCTTTCGTTGGGAGCTGAAGACTTGGCTGTTCAAGCAAATAGGCTGACTCTGATTCTGGGTTTATTATTTATCATTAATTAGTTATTTGATTTAAAATGCGATTTTATTGTACATGTTTCTTAACTTGTGTTCGCCGCCCTGAGTCCTTCGGGAGAAGGGCGGCATATAAATACATGTAATAAATAAATAAATAAATAAATAAATAAATAAATAAATAAATAAATAAATCTTGGGATCAAAAATCAAAAGCTTGGCAACAAGCATGGATTTATGACAGATACAGAGTCCAGAAATCATATGATCACTTTTTGGGACCAAAACAAACAAGGGGAAGCCAGATTCACTTAACAGCTGTGTTACCCTAACTTAACAAGTTGCAGCAATTAACAATTGTGGCAGGGAAGGTCATAAAATGGAGCAAAATTAACAAGCAGCAGACATTTTGGGCTGAACTGTGGTCATAAGTCAAGGACTACCTGTACAATGAGGAAAGCCTAACGAAGTTTTAGCCGGTTCTTAATTCCTTCGTCTTTCATCACACTGAGGCCGAGAGTTAGATTTTTTTAAATAATTCCAGATCGTTAGCTGAACAGTAGATAAGTGAAATAAAGATTGGGCCGCAATTTCTCATTACGCTTCAGTTACATTATCCATGCTTTTAAAGAAAAAAAACCGCCAACTGTTTCAAAATGGTATTAAAATATATACGAAATGTTTTGGATTCTTCTGTCCAGCATGTAGGTAATTCTCTGAAACAGTGTAAAATCCTTCCCAGTTTACCACCGGTTCTCTGCCTACACGTGTGCGGTGCATGCCAAATATGTGCTTTGCGTGGAAAAACAAGGCTTGGGAAGGTAAGTAGAACAAAGATGCGGGAACAGCTGTGCCGCACGATTTAGATTCACTAGAAAGCAGGATTTCCTGCTTTCTAGAGATTTTAAATCATGCAGCACAGCTGATCGTTGGAAATACCAGTTTAGACAAACCCATAGCTTTTTTTTATTACCAGTTTGCCCGAACCGGTACAAACCAATAGCATTTCACCACTGCTCTGAAATCAAAATAGAACAGGTCTAAATTTGATATTAGTGAAACATAGATGAAAGGAAGAGTGAATTCCAAAATGGCCACATCCAGATACAAGCTTGTCAAGATGAAATAAGGTGCCAAAGTGGCCCTCCTGAATCAGGGGGCTCCTCATTTCAAGCGCCAACATGCCAGGTTCTGTTATAGGAACAGAGAAAAGCTGGATGAGAAGCTGTAAAGCACGGGTGTCTACCTTTGACCACTTTAAAACCAGCTGACTGAAGAATTCTGGGAGCTGAAGTCCCTTCAAGTCTTAAAGTGGCCAAGGTTGGACACACCAGCTGTAAAGTCTCCCATGCGAAGAACATCTTAGGATGTGACTTTAACCAACAAACCTATAGTATAACTGAACTGCTTCTGCAATATGTGATCAATAATAAGAGCCACTGTGGTGCAGTGCTTAGAATGCAGTATTGCAGGTTGACTCTACCGAATGCCAGGAGTTCGATCCTGACCGGCTCAAGATTGACTCAGCCTTCCATCCTTCTGAAGTCAGTAAAATGAGGAACCAGACTGTTGGGGACAATATGCTGACTCTGTAATCCGTTTAGAGAGGGCTGTAAAGCACTTTGATGAAGCGATATATAAATCTAAGTGCTATTGTTATAATATCAACTGATCGGTTTACTATACTCAATATTGAAAGAGTTTATATAAAGTGCTTAAAATAACCCAGAAAATGATAGAAACATCATGCATTACTTTCAAGCAGGGGTGGGCTGCTGGGGGTCCACAGGGGTTCAAGAGACCCTCTAGCTAAGATTTTGTGCAGTTCGGAGAACCCCCAAATCCCACTCCTGGCTGGCCCCATCCACCCTGCCCCGCCCCACCCAGGAGTCCCTACAAGGCCCGTTTTGGATGCAGGTAAGTGCAGGGCATGGATGGAGACTCGGGGTGGACAAAAAATGGGCCTACCGGAAGTTTGGGAAGGCTGAAAACAGCCCGCTTCCAGCCTCCAGAGGGCCTCCAGAGCCTGGGAAGGCCGTTTTCGCCCTCCTGGAGGCTCAAAGAAAGCCTCTAGAGCCCGGGGAGGGCAAAAACTGCCTCCTCTGGTGCAGGAGGCTGACTAAGCCATGCCCACCATGGCCACGCCCACCCAGCAACTGGGCAGAGAACCCCTTGCTAAAATTCTTGAAGCCCACCGCTGTTTTCAAGCCCAAAGTAGCCCATCCAAATAAAGTGTATCTTCTCATCCACCCCACTCCCCCCCCCCAAAAAAATTCTCCAAAACCCTTTGGAATTGTCCTGTGGACTCGGGGAGACTCATGTGTCTCCCCAAGTCTCTAAGGTGCTTTGTTTTAAGGGGTGAAGAAGAGACGATATGATGTCATCATCAACATCGCTACTTCTGACAAACTTGTTTTATTTAATTCCAGTCCGAACATGTGTTCTATCTACTCTTCATGAGCATTGAAATTGCATTTTTCACAGGGATGTTAAGAGGTGCATGATTAATGGGGGCTGGGGGAGGTGTGCTCACAAATCCAGTTATCAGGTAATGGGATTAACCGGGCGAGCTGCTGCCGTGCTTTCAGAAATGCATTTCTGAATCTACATATTCAGCTCCAAGTCCAATCTTGTTATTGCATAACAAATAAAAACGCTGGGCAAGCATTTTAAAGAGCCTCCGTCGTAATTTAGATTTTTAGCCATAGCAGCAGTGAGAGACTAAGGACAGGTAAAAGAGAGCACTTCCCTATCAGGGCTATTCCGCCTTGAATGCAGAAGGCAAGCTAACCAATTGTGTATCGTTTATTCGCGTGTGATAATGGCGGGCAGGGGTCTAAATCAAAGGGTTGCGATGGCTCAGCGGTTAATGCTGACGGCCTGAGTGCTGCACTACAAGGTGAGCTCCCATTACTTGCCCCAGCTCCTGTCCACCTGGCAGTTTAAAAGCATGCAAATGAGAATAGTTAAATAGGTACCACTTTGGTGCGTTCTGTGCAGCTCGGCATATAGTGACGGCCACATGGCCACAGAAGCATCAACATTCGGTCCCTCAGTTAAGAATCAGAGATGAGCAGGGGTGGGCTGCTCGGGGTTTACAGGGGTTCAGGAGAACCTCTAGCTAAGATTCGGTGCAGTTCGGAGAACCCCCAAATCCCATTCCTGTCTGGCCCCGCCCACCCCACCCCTCCCCCCCCAGGAGTCCCCACGCAGCCCGTTTTGGATGCAGGTAAGTGCAGGGTGCACGCCGAGACTCAGGGAGGGTGAAAAACAGGCCTACCAGAAGTTTGGGAAGGGCCAGAGGGCCTCCGGAGCCTGGGGAGGCCGTTTTTACCCTCCCGGAGGCTGGAAGAAAGTCTCTGGAGCCTGGGAAGGGCAAAAATACACCCCCTCCCCATGGTGCAGGAGGCTGACTAGGCCACGCCCACCATGGCCACACCCACCCAGCAACCAGGCTTAGAACCCCTTGATAAAATTTTTGAAGCACATCCCTGGAGATGAGCCTCTAGAGCAGTGTTTCTCAACCTTGGAAGCTTGAAGATGGGTGGACTTCAATTCCCAGAATCCCCCAGCCAGCGCTGCTGGCTGGGGGATTCTAGGAATTGAAGTCCACCCATCTTCAAGCTACCAAGTTTGAGAAACACTGCTCTAGAATCAGACACAACTGAAGAAGAGAAAAGTTTAACTTTAGTTGTCTAAAGAACAGAAACAAATCACAAAAACCAACTGGACAATAGTCCGCTTGTCCCAGGACTCCATGGTAATAAAGATAAGCGATCGGATTCATTTGGTCAGTGTCTCTTCGATTCTCATCATTGCAGATCAGCCAAGTTTGATTTATTGAGTATCAGAATTTTCACCCAAGATTTGCATGAAAAGCTGTGTGTCTGTTTTGACTGCCCTTTTCTCTAAGGTGAACTCGTTTGTCGTTTGGCCTCCCATCCCGCGTTTTTTATAAATAATTTCCCCATATGGGACATAGCATAACATCTGTTCGCTATTTTCATGGATGGCTGTATGTTTGCAAATAGAGATTTATTGGGCTGAATGGGATCCTGGAAGCTTTTTTAAGGTCTCTGGGTGTTCAGGAATATGGAGATAGACTTGAAGAAGGGATTCAAGGACGATTAGATAAACATCAGTTTCACCTGAATAGACAGGAAGGGGATGAGGAAAAAATACAAGATTTCCCTAACAAGACTGACATTCTTTACTAATAAAGGAGAATGTTTGTAATTCAGGGTTGAAATGGGAGGGGGGGTGTCCTTGGTGCTCTCTGAGCTTTGTTGCTTCTTTTTTTTTTAATTTGATTTATATGCCGCCCTTCTCCGGAGACTCAGGGCGGCTTACAATGCGTTAAGCAATAGCCCATACTTTTGTATATTTATACAAAGTCAGCTTATTGCCCCCAACAAACTGGGTCCTCAATTTACCCACCTTAGAAAGGATGGAAGGCTGAGTCGACCTTGAGCCTGGCTAGAATTGAACTCGTAGTAATTGCAGGCAGCTGGTTCTTAAATGCTGCCTTTGTAGGAGGCATTACCCCCCTACGCTATTCAGGCTCTTTCTGTGCAGATGTTTCATTACCCAAACTAAGTAACATCATCCTTCACATCTGCAAGAAAACAACCAAGCTCAGAGAACACCAAGTACTCCTGACTTCAGACCAGGGGTGTCAAACTCGATTTCATTGAGGGCCACATCAGGGTTGTGTTTTGTCACGGCATTTTTGTATTTACCAGCTAAGCTTTTCTTTTTGGACTTTCTTGCGGTAGTTTGCCAGACTCTTATCAGTAAGCTACTGTGCATGTCCACATTCTTTCTTTCTCTTCTAACTTTCTTTGTTCACCTGCCAAGAGATAGTCAGGATCGCTGCCAAAATGTAACTTAATTAGCTAGTGAGATGTTTTTATTTCTTTATAATAAATATGAGTTTTCCTAGAATATATCTCGGCTTATTTTCTCTTGAAAGTATACTTGAAGGAAAAAGCCACTAATCAGGTGCAATTACCCCAGGATGGGAACGGGGCTGATTGCCACCCTGACCTCATGGGGGAGGGCTGGGGGGCGTGGCCAGCTCTCCATCACTCATGTTGGGGTGCCTGTAGTGGCCTGAGCACTCTGCCACTGAAAAAGGGCTTCCTAACTCTTTTGGCAGAGACACTGAGGGCCAGTCCTTCGCTGTTTCCAGGGTAGCCCCATGGCCCCAAGCTCCATTTTTGGCTGTGATGGTCTCCTACAACCCTCTGCCAGTGAAAAGAGAGCTTGGGAGGGTCGCATGCAGCCCCCTGAGCTCCGTTTTCACTGGCAGAGGCCCCACGGGCCACTCCTTCACTGTTTCCACGGCGGCCCCATGAGCCAGCTGGAGTTTGACAACCCTGCTTTAGACTATCAAGAGAGAGAATCTTTGTCATGCTTTCAATATTCTATTATTATCTATATACCGGGGTGAAATCCCGCAGGTTCTGGAGAACCAGTAGCGGAAATATTGAGTAGTTCGGAGAACTGGCAAATACCATCTCTGGCTGGTCCCACAGTGTGGTAGGAATGGAGATTTTGCAACATCCTTCCCCCAGGAATGGGGAGGGAATGGAGATTTTGCAATATCCTTCCCCCAGGAGTGGAAAGGGAATGGGGATTTTCAGTATCCTTCCCCTGGAGTGGGATGGGAATGGAGATCTTGCAATATCCTTTCCCTGCCATGCCTGCCAAGCCACGCCCACTAAGCCACGCCACACCACACCCAAGCCACGCCCACAGAACCGGTAGTAAAAAAATTGGATTTCATCCCTGCTATATACTATCAAAACTCTTGTGTCTGTAACTATAAACTGGGGTGAAACGGTGTATCTTAGGTCAAAATGTTTTCAACTAAGTTACCTCAAATGGGCTGACTTAAAGAAAGCATCCAAAATCTGGGACCCACGTGGAATCAAAATTTGGGAAATTTTATAAAACATGTTATTACATACAAATGATCACAAAGCATTTGACGATGGGATACAAAAAGTCTTAAAGCATTTCCTGGGGTAAAGTTCCAAAGTTTGACTTGTTTATATAGTTCAGCATGGGCTACTTTCTAGGCAGATGCATCTCTGAATATCCCCTTGAATTTTTAAGAACTTTCAAGTACATTAGAAGCTAAAGGTAGAATGAGACAACTCGCTGAGGCCAACTCGCCATGGCCAACTCACAGCAGGGCAACTTGCCATGGCCAACTCACTACGGGAATTGCGAGACAATTCAACAATTCAGTTTGCATATTTAAAATCATTAATAAAGTATTTTAATTTTTGACATTCGCGTTTCATTTCGTCCCTCCTTTTGTATCCTTTCTTTAACAATTCTGTTCCACCATTTCTTCGATATTAGTGTACCTCTTGCCTTGCAGACAGTTGTCCTGTGGAGAGTTGGCTGCAGTGAGTTGGCTGGGGCGAATTGGCCACACCGGATTGTCCTAGACCCATTAGAAGCTCTGGCATTGTTGAAGGCATTGAGGAATCTGGTAAGAAAACACCTCTGAAAGGAGATCCAACAAGTCACTGGTTGCCTAGTAACCTATAACAATAAAGTGGAGTCCTAATACTGCAATGTGGTATCTGCTCTTGATATGACCTACTTCAAATTGCTGATATTGAAATTACTGGGCAGAATATTCCTTTGTTTTCCCATGCCCACCCTCTTCTTCAGGAATTCTTTGCCTTCAGTACATACTTCTCCAACAGCTGAATCATAATATGAAGAGCGTAATACAACCAGCAACGGGTTTAGCGCTCATTCTAAATCAGATTATTTCTCTAAAGTAGACACTGATTGACTGATTATGTTACTTCAATGGTACATCCATTTTTTTTCTTTTTAACGTGTCCAACGGCAAAGAAATTTTGGACAAAAATGCATGCATGGTTAGAAAAAATGATAAAGCAACACATAGACTTAAAGCCAGAAATGTTTTTGTTAGGCATAACAAAACACCTGAAATTTATAGTAACGGGAATGCATATCTAATACTGCTAATGTGCTAACCGCAGCAAGAATTGTATTTGCACAATATTGGAAAAATGAAGATACCCCTTACAGATGAAAATATAATTAGGTAAATAATTGATTTAGGTAAATAATTATTAATATTAGATTAGAGAAATGTTTGATGTTTTTTTTTCTGTTGATGGGGGTACTTGGAATATACTTAATTTTAATTAAGATGAAAAAAAGATCAAAAATTGGTTGCTTGATACAGAAAATTATCTGATATGGATGTTATATATTATATTTAGGGGGACCGATTTAGGTAATTAATATTAGATTAGAGAAATGTTGACATTTTGTAGCGGGGTTTAAATATCATAAGAGTAGTATTGATGGACAAATGAGTATTAATGGTTGATAAATGAGGTAAATATTACTATTATTAGTTTTTTTATTATACTATTAATAGTTTCACTGTATTTTTTTTAGTTCAATATAAGTAAGGTAAAGGGTTTTTTTTTTTTAAATTTGTAGCGGAAGCCAAGGGGGGGAAGGGGAGGGATATGGGATTGGGGGGTGAGCTGGGGGGGTGGGGGGGTAGGGGAGAAGTGGGGGGGGAGAAATGATAAAATTTGTATTGTAAAACTTTTTCAATTAAAAAAAATATATAATTAGAAAAATACTAGACTGGGTGGAGATAGATCAGTGGTGAAATCTAACCGGTTTACTATTGGTTCACTGGCTGCGCATACGCGCTATGCGCCTAACATGCAGTGTGCATGCGCATGGGCAGTGCACACTATGCACCAAAGGTGAGGTGCACACACAGTACATGCCAAAAGGAGGCATGGGGTAAGTAGAACAGTGTGGGGGTGGGTGGGTGATCAGCTGTGGCGCGGGATCATTTTTTTACTTTTAAAAGCATTTATTGTACAACCTATTCAGCTGAATAGGTTGTTTTAAAAATGCTTTTAAAAAGTTTTTTAAAAAGGCTCTGATGATCAGGAGGCACAGCTGTGATCGTCACAGCCTTTTTTTTTTACTTTTAAAAGCAAAAAAGCAAACTCTTCTGCGCATGCACAGAGGGTACAAAACATTACTTCCTGGTTTAAACCAGGAAGTAACGACAACCGGATGGGTGGGCAGAGCCTTGTGTTACAATCGCTACCGGTTCTCCGAACCACCCGCCACAATCACTACCGGATCGGACGATTCGGTCTGAACCGGGAGCATTTTCCTCCTGAGATGGATAGATTAATATTAAAAATAAAAGACAAGGAAGAAACAGAACATTTTACAACATGAGATTCATCTTAGCAGCGGTTAGAGAAAAGAGTTAGAATTTAGAAAATAAAAGAATATTATGATGTAAAAGCAAATGACGAAAAAATTGTAAGCAAGCACTATTTTACCATTATCATTATGAATATGATTATGATTAGCACAACTATTATTGTTTTGTAAAAGTAAATCAACCCAGACAATACATTGTTGACTAAGCACTTTTATATAATAATGGAAAAAATGGAAAAATATTTTTTTTAATGGTAATCCATTTTAATCCATTTTTGACCACATCAATAATTTTATTTACAGTGCTTTTATCTCATTTCAATCATGGTACTCTAAACTTCATTCTTAGCAGGAATTCCTCAGTGCTAGATGTTATATTACAGATAATCCTTGATTTAAGATGGCAATCAGGCTGGAGTTTGCCATTGGTAAGCAATGTAGCCATAAAAACAGTTTGGTCTAATGGTTAAAACATCAGGCATAGAAAATGGGAGACTGTCAGTTCTAGTCCCGACTTAGGCAAGAAAAAGGGCTGGGTGACTTTGGACCAATCGCCAGAAGATTGTGAGTTCTAGTCCCGATTTAGCCAAGAAAAAGGGCTGGGTGACTTTGGACCAGTCACCAGGAGATTGTGAGTTCTAGTCCCATTTTAGGCATGAAAGCCAACTGGGTGACTTTGGACCAATCATCAGGAGACTGTGAGTTCTAGTCATCCAGGTTGTTAAGTATGAAGTGGAGGGAGTCCCAAGTAAGAAGTGTGGGGGTGCTGTGGAAGATTGCCAAGGAGTTGATTGGGAACGTCTGGTGCACGATTTGGAGGAGAGGATACATTAGTGCCTTGCAAGCTACATGAATTCAGGAGAGCCAAAGCAAAAGAGTTCAGGATGAGTGCAAGCACAAGAAGAGGGAAGGAGGGCATTCATAGTGTATGTTTGTCCTTGCACCTGTGAGTGCAAGGACACCTATGAAGGAGGGCACTAATAAATGCGGGCATGTGTGCAAAACAAAACAAAAATATTTTAAAAACTGTATATACCACCACACAGTAGTACTTTGCCAGTTAGTCTGGGCTTGGAAGATAAATAGAATTGTGCCTATTAATACATGGATGATTGTCCTCCTGTTGATATCCAGACTACTGGCCCAATTTAATCCTTGAGTTTGTTAATTCTTCTACTTTCTACATGCATTTTGCTAATGTCCAAAGGAGAAGCTAGGGAAGTCCATATCAATCTTCCATGTACTTGGAAGCCCTGTATCAAGTGAAGATCTCTGCTGCCTTACCTGCTGTAGACCTAGGAGGTGTGAGTTGAGGAATTCTGGGAATTGAAGTCAACAAGTCTTAAAGTTGGCAAGTTTGGAGACCACCCTGATCTAAATAAATCAGGAACAGTTCAGGACCTTGGATAGCAGAGTTTCTTGGCTGGAATTTATTTTCTCTATTAGGAACCAAGTTCAGGATTTTCTACATACAACCAAGCCATTCAGAAGCCCCATTGGGGGGCTACTATCTCATAACTCCACTTCTCCTGGCTGTTAGCATTGATTCTTAAAGAGCCCTTGTCTATTTCTGAAGTCTTAACTATAAACCTTACGAAAAAAATCATCCTCTGAATCGGTATTTTTCAGATCTTAATGCACACAGTCGGTACAAAAATAAAACTACAGTAGAAAGATATGATCCATAATAATGTGTCATTTTTGTACTAATCTGGTAAAAGTCCCAACCATTTATCAGAATATCCTACTGCTTCCAAATTTGCTTAATTTAGTCATGTTGGGAGAGCAAATAGAATGACTGAGAAGGAGGGAGAGAAGCTTGTGATGAAATCAGTGGGTTTTCTTTGTCCAGCTATAAAACCATCTTACCTAAAGTACTGAAATTCAGATTTTTCTCCATTCATCATTCCTCAAAATATCAACCAAAGCCCCCCTGAAATTCTTTGGAGAATTTATCGATAATGGCATAGTAAAAAAAAATTAAGAGAGCAGGAAGAATCTTGTTGCAACATAAAATTACTAATTTCCAGTCTTCTGTATTTGACCTGAAAATCAAGATCTTTTTTCACCCGCCTTCCCCCCATTTTTCCTGATATGTCAAATCCCCACAGGAAGTAGACGAATCTCCTATTTATTTATTTATTTATTTAATTTATTTATTGGTTCGATTTATATGCTGCCCTTCTCCAGAGACTCAGGGCGGCTTACAATGCATTAAGCAATAGCCTTCATACTTTTGTACAGGTATATACTTGCTTAGTAGGGCTTTAGGCCCCTCCTAAGCGGTGTTCTTTTTCATACAAAGTCAGCTTATTGCCCCCACAATCCGGGTCCTCATTTTACCTACCTGAGAAGGATGGAAGACTGAGTCAACCTTGAGCCTGGTGAGATTTGAACTTGCAGTAATTGCAGGCAGCTGGCAGCTAAGTGCTATTTAACAGCGCTTTAGTCTGCTGCGCCACCAAGGCTCTCCCAAACAAAAATTAGGGCTAGAAAGACTAAAATTCTAGACACTAGGTGTTGTTCATGATAAGGGATTATGGAACTTTATAGAATGATGGCAAACTGAAGAGTAGATATAAACAAAATCCATGGTTTTATTTGCACTATTTTTTCCCAATCAACAAGGACTCTTTAAAGATGTTAAAAACTGAACAATATCTCTAACCCTTCCCCATCTACCTCTATCCAGAAATGTTATACTTCAGTGCTGCATCCAACAATTATAAGTATTGAAGCCCTTAGATTTGGAAGGTACCTGTCTTGGAAGAAAGATCATTATGATAAAAATAAAAAGATATTGAGACCCTAGAAAGAGTGCAAAAAAAGAGCAACAAATATAATAAGGGGAGGATAAACTGTATGATGAACGACTGAAGGAAATAGGTATGTCTTGTCTAACAAAGAGGACTGGGGTGATATGTTAGCAGTCTTCCGGTACTTGAGGGGCTGCCACAGCAAAGAGGGGTTTGACCTATTCTCCAAAGGGCAGCACAAGAAGTAATAGGTGGAAGATAGCAAAAATAAAGAGAGATAGCAATAGCAATAGCACTTAGACTTATATACCTCTTTACAGTGCTTTACAGCCCTATCTAAGCAGTTTACAGAGTCAGCATATTACCCCCCCCCCCCCCCCCACAGTTTGGGTCCTCATTTTACCCACCTTGGAAGGATGGAAGGCTGAGTCAACCTTGAGCCTGATGAGATTTGAACTGCCAAACTGCTGCCAGTCAGCAGAAACAGCCTGCAGTTGTTAGTTGTGAAATCGTGTCCGACTCATTGTGACTCCATGACTACATTCCTCCAGGCCTTCCTGTCCTCTACCATCCTCTGGAGTCCATTTAAGCTCATGCCGACTGCTTCAGTGACTCCATCCAGCCACCTTGTTCTCTGTCATCCGCTTCTTCTTTTGCCCTCCATCGTTCCCAGCATTAGGCTCTTCTCCAGGGAGTCCTTCCTTCTCATTAGGTGGCCAAAGTATTTGAGTTTCATCTTCAGGGTCTGGCCTTCTAAAGAGCAGTCAAGGTTGATCTCCTCTAGGACTGACTGGTTTGATCACCTTGCAGTCCAAGGGACTCGCAGGAGTCTTCTCTAGCACCAGAGTTCAAAGGTCTCAATTCTTTGGCGTTCGGCCTTCCTTATGCTCCAACTTTCACAGCCATACATTGCAACAGGGAAAACCATGGCCTTGACTATATGTACTTTTGTTGGCAGGGTGATGTCTCTGCTTTTTAGAATGCTGTCTAGATTTCCCATAGCTTTCCTCCCCAGGAGCGAGCGTCTTTTAATTTCTTAGCTGCAGTCCCCATCTGCGGTGATCTTGGAGCCCAGGAAAATAAAATCTGTCACTACCTCCATTTCTTCCCCACCTATTTGCCAAACTGCTGCCAGTCAGCAGAAGTAGCCTGCAGTACTGCACTCTAGCCACTGCACCACCGCCGCTCATCCAACCTAGAACTAAGGGAAAATTTCCTGACAGCGAGAACAATCCATCAGTGAAATGGGTTACTTCCAGAAATTCTGGGTGTTCCATCACTGGGGACTTTCAAGGAGAGACTGGACAGAATGGTATGGGGTCTCCTGCTTGAGCAGGGGTTAGGCCAGAAGATCTCCAAGATCCCTTCCAACTCTATTATTCTACATTCCGTCATATTTTGTATGAGGGATTGAATGACTCTAGGGATTGCCACAAGGTGGCGCTGTCATATTAGCCTTTACCTGAAGAGAATTGCAAGAAGCCAAAAAAAAATTATGGTGTCAGATAGATGCAATATGTGTTAGAAGATACAATAAATCACAGCAGCCCCATTCCCATTTAGGACACAGCTGGGAAGAAGCTGCCTGCTTGTGGGGCTCCCTACTGTGATGATTATTTCAACAGGCCCATCCACTAGACATGAATTATTGGCTTTGCTGGGTGGAGGGGGGAAAAATGTGTTCACCTCCAAATAAGAACTGAAAAAGCCGAGCAGATCTGGAAACTGGGAGATTTAAAACTAGGCAGACATTAGGACAGTGTTTCTCAACCTTGGCAACTTTAAGATGTGGACTTCAACTCCCAGAATTCCCCAACTAAAACTCACCGTCTACTGGTGATAGGTCCAAAGTCACCCAACTGGCATTTATGCCTAAGGCAGGACTAGAACTCACAGACTCCTAGTTTCTGGATCAGCACCTTAACCACTAGACCAGACTATTATCATAATTGGGGGACAGCCTGAATATTATTCAGTACATTATTCTGCATACTTCTGTAGCTTCCTATCTTCTTAGTGGACTTTTTGTGACGTCTAAGGATTGCAAGATTAACTTCAATCTTCCTACCCAATATCATTAACTCCACTATCCTTCGCTATTTTTAGCCCGGCCTGACCTAGCTTATTGTTGGACGCTGCATTGATAAAAGTAACTTAATCAGATGTGGAACTGTACAATGGAATTGCTACGGAGTAATATCACAGCCAGTCTCCCCAGTTCTGTGTTGCTTCACCACTTTGAAAACCAATGCAGGACCTTCAGACACTCTTCTATCACTTCTCTTGTCACTGTGGGCTGTTTTCTGCATTCTGGTATTGCAATCTAGAGCAAGCTGGAGATGTTAAGATCGTGATGGCAAACCTATGGCATGCGTGCCACAGGTGGCATGCGTAGCCAAATTGGTGGGACCAGAAGTTGGTAAACGCCCCATTTTCAGCCTCTGGAAGGCCTCCGGGGGGGTGAGAAAGGCCATTTTTGTCCTCCCCAGACTCCTAGAAAGGCTCTGGAGGCTGGGGAGAGCAAAAAATGGGCCTTCCAGTCCCACAGGAAGTTGGTAAACAGGCTGTTTCCAGCCTCCAGAGGGCCTCGGGCGGGGGGGGGTTGGGAAGGCTGTTTTTGTCCTCCCCAGACTCCTAGAAAGGCTCTGGAGGCTGGGAAGAGCAAAAAATGTGTGCCAGGAGCAGGGGGCGCGGGGGGGGGCACATGCATGCACAGGGGCAGGACACAGAGAATTATGGGTGTGGGCAAACGGGCACATGACACACACACCCTCTTGCTCCTGGCACACAATGGCAAAAAAACACATGACTGCGTTAGGACAACATTTCTCAATTCTGGCTGCTTGATGATGTGTGGACTTCAACTCGCAGAATCCCTCAGCCAGCCAGTAGTAGATACAGATGCCAGATGAGAAAGTTGCCTAGAGTACAGATAATTCTCGCCTTACAACCGTTTGTTTAGTGACCATTCAAAGTTACAATGGCGCTGAAAAAGATGACTTATCGTTTTTCACACTTACGACCATTGCAACATCCCCACCCACAGCCACATGGTCAAAATTCAAAACAGACGTATTTATGATGCCTGCAGTCTCTCGGGATTATGTGATCCCTTTTTGTGACCTTCTGCAAAGTCAATGGGGAAATCAGAGTCACTTAACAAACGTGTTGCTAACTTAACAACTTCAATGATTCGCTTTACAACCGTGGCAGGAGAGATCGCTTAACCACCTCTCACTTAGCAACAGAAATTTTGGGCTCAGTTGTGGTTGTGAGTTAAGGACTACCTGTATTCATTGTTTCTGCTTCCCTAGTGGATCTGATTCTCAAATCAGGGCCTGGTGGCTCAGCAGACTAAAGCATTGTGATTAACATCAGCTGTCTGCAATTACTGTAAGTTCAAATCTCACCAGGCTCAAGATTGACTCAGCCTTCCATCCTTTCTAAGGTAGGTAAAATGAGGACCCAGTTTGTGGGGGCAATAAGATGACTTTGTATAAAAATATGCAAAAATATGTAAGCCGCGCTGAGTCTCCGGAGAAAGGCGGCATATAAATCATTTTTTTTTTAAAAAAATGCCATATCTTTTTTCTAATATCTTTATCGTTCTTCAAACTCCATTTTTCGATCTGCAAAAAAAAAAATGGTTTTATCCAGTTTAAATCTTTCAGACAATTGCATATAGATAAACCAGTGGCAAATATAACCTTTCTTTTTGCCTTTCCTCATTTTGAGTCTAAACTCCACATCACTACAAACCGCCAAATCAGCATATATATCATATCATCCATGGTTATTTGGCAATCTTTTCCCTTCTAAAAATGGCTTTTGAAGTGACACCCATAAAAGTAATTTAGGAAATAATCTTGTTTTGTATCTATTCCAAACTCTCAGTATGGCACGTTTTCAAAATGATTCTTAACTGCTACATTAACTTTTGACTTCTCATACCATAAGTAACCATCCAAATCTCAATTTGGGACCTTCTAACTCTGATAGCCCTTTTAGGTTATCCATTCTTTTATCCAAATCAAACAACATACGTCTCAAAGTATCATTTCAGAATTGGGCAGGGCTAAAACTGCCCTCTTTTCATAGCATCTTGAAGCAATTTATATTTAATTCTAGGGTGTGTTTTTTTCCTTTGCCACACAAATGTAGAAATACCCATTTGCCATTGCTTAAAAAGCAAACCAGTTTTCATATTCGGTACAACGTAAAACAAAAACAACATCTGTGGTAAATTTATTTATTGGTTTGTAAAATGTATTAGCCGCCCATCTTATCGCATAGTAACTCTGGACAGGTTACAATATTAAAGATAAAAGTGTATAAAACCTAATGATATGAATACAATACTATAAAAGAAATCCACACAACTAAAAAGATGGGACTATGATGAGAAGAGGAGTGGGTGGGATCTGTTACTAACTATCCCCAATGTAAAACCCCTCTGTTGAAGCCCCAAACCAACTGGGAGAGCCAGGTTTTTAAATTCCTTAAATTGAGAAAGTAAGGAGGGTTGGAGCCAGGGGTAGGATTCAGCCAGTTCGGATCAGTACGGGTGAATCAGATGCTAATTTTACATCCGGTTCGCCGAACCGGTAGTTGCAAGGATTGGCTGGCCCCGCCCACCCCGCTCCGCTCCTCCCAGGAGTCTCCCCGTGGCCCGTTTTGGATGCCAAGTAAGTGCAGCACCCACGCAGAGGCTCTGGGAGGGCGAAAAATGGCGTGGAATAAAATTAAAAAAGATTTTGGTGGGATAAACGAAAGAATTCTATGTTGAGTAGAATTCCAGTTATAAAGATGATTTTTATTCGGAAACTCAGGGTGGCTTACAATGCGTTAAGCAATAGCCTTCATACTTTTGTATATTTTTATACAAAGTCAGCTTATTGCCCCCACAAACTGGGTCCTCAATTTACCTACCTTAGAAAGGATGGAAGGCTGAGTCAGCCTTGAGCCTCGAACTTGCAATAATTGCAGACAGCTGAACGTTAATAACAGGCTATCTAGCCTGTTGAGCTATCTGAGGGTCTGCCAAGCTCTATTTTACCAAGGATGCTGACCACAGTTGAGCCCAACATTTCGGTTGCCCCATTTTGCCCCATTTTATGACTTTTCCTGCCACAGTTGTTAAATGAATCGTTGCAGTTGTTATTAAATCTGGCTTCCCCTTTGACTTTGCTTGTCAGAAACCGCAAAAAGACATCCTGTAACCCCCAGGATACTGAAACTGTCATAAATATGAGCCAGTCGCCAAGTATTCAAATTCTCATCATGTGACCATGGGGATGCTACAACGGTCGTAAGTGTGAAAAGCATCCGTAAGTCACTTTTTACATTGCCGTTGCAACTTGCAACAGTCAGTAAATAAATGGTTGTAAGTCAAGGACTGCCTATATTTCAAAGCAGGAGGCAACTTATGAGGGAAGCTACATGAATGTTCTTTGGCCCTGTTTATTCTCTGTAAGTAAAGAGAGCATTTTTCCTATATTTTCTGGGATCCGAAGAAGCTGCTCAAACAACGTCTTCGGCAAAAATCTCAACATTATCACAACATTACCATTTTCCATTAATGCTAGCGGCCCCAAGGGGCATCTAAGAGAAAACCCAAAATATGGAGCTAACTCTTGGCAGTCCTATTTTAACCACAGCAGTCAGAGTTAGGAGAGCAGAGAAGGAAATAGTTTGGACCTCAAGGACAAAGTTCGCTTTCAATTTATTTTTTTTTTAAAAAAATCCCCAATTTATGCCTGCCTTGTTCTTGTGTGTGTAACAATAACAGAGTTGGAAGGGACCTTGGAGGTCATCTACTCCAACCCCCTGCTCACTCAGAAGACCTGTACTAGGGATTCGAACTGCCGAACTGCCAACCTTTCTGATTGACAAGCTCAGTGTCTTAACCACTGAGCCACCTAGTCAGGCAAGTGTGTGTGTTTGTGTGTGTGTGTGTGTGTGTGTGTGTGTGTGTGAGTTTCTTTCTCCCGCCATCCTCATCTCTTCCCCCTCACTCAATTATGGATAAAGGTCTAAAAGCTGCGAACGGTTTGGGCCTCCGAAAGCATTTGATTTTAACTTATTAGTTTTCCTGCATGAGATGAAAAGGCAATAAATTTGATGCTATCCATAGAATGACCCAGCTCTGGGCCATTGTACATCATCATTCCCAATGGATACAAGAGCAAAATGAACCACAAAATTTCTGGAGCTAAACACCAAACTGTCTGGACTCTCCTGCTGTGTGTAACTTCTTTTCTTTGGAGAGACAGAGAAAAGGCCCAGGCAAAAAAGAAAAATGTGTATAATGATGCGCGACACAAGAGTCACCCTTATATTTGTCATCCTGACACATGTTTCGTCCCTTGCCCTCAGCTCATGGAAGATGCTGTAACCACATGTTAAATCATCAAACAGGCACAGAAAATTAAAGAGTGTGGTACAGAATTTTAGTATAAAATTGGATAAGTTTCCAGGTGGGGGAGAGAGAGAAAGAGAGAGGGACAAGGGAAAGGAAAAAGGAAAAGAGGAGAGGAGAGGAGAGGAGAGGAAAGGAGGGAGGGGAAGGGAAGGGGAAGGGGAGGAGACGGAAGGAGAGGAGAGGAAAGGGAAGGGAAGGGAAGGGAAGGGGAAGGGGAAGGGGAAGGGGAAGGGGAAGGAGAGGAGAGGAGAGGAGAGGAGAGGAGAGGGAAGGGAAGGGAAGGGAAGGGAAAGGAAGGGGAAGGGGAAGGGGAGGAGAGGAAAGGAGAGGAGAGGAGAGGAGAGGAGAGGAGAGGAGAGGAGAGGAGAGGAGAGGAGAGGAAAGGAGAGGAGAGGAAAGTAAAGGGAAGGGAAGGGGAAGGGGAAAGAGAGGAGAGGAGAGGAGAAGAAAGGGAAGGAAAGGAAAGGAAAGGAAAGGAAAGGAAAGGAAAGGAAAGGAAAGGAAAGGAAAGGAAAGGAAAGGAAAGGAAAGGAAGTTATAAAACTCCTGTGTAGAGACTATAAAAGAAAAAAGTGATAAGAGAGAAACTTGAGTCTAAACAAGCATATACAGAGTGTATGTGTGTGAATGTGTGTATACACACATGCACACATCTATATATTCAAACAGTATGTTTCTTTTTAAGACTGATGGATAAACGCCACAGAGTTTTTCAAAGATATGGTTACTGCAGCAAGATTATTATATGCACAGACAATATCCTCTATGTAAAAATGGCTGGTAAAATTGACAGATCTTGCTGAGATGGATAAACTAAAGAAAAGAAATCATCTACATTTATTTCTGACTGAAAACCTCCTGTAGACTTTTTGTATAAAAATGAAAAAAAAAATGAACTTGTGATTTATGGCTTTGACAATTAGGCAGGATAAATGATAAAAACTAAGAGTGTTATTATGTAACTTTAGAAAAGTTAACATATAATTGAATTTATAACTACAGAGAAGAACATCAGAAATCACTTTCTTGTCATTTTCTCTTTTCTGTTTTCTTTACCGTTTTTTCCATTCCTTTCATGTTTTGCTTTCTCTTTAAGTGGTTTCTGTTTAATTGGTGTCTGTTAGTTTCTATCTTTCTTTTTAAAAGATGTGTGTGTGTAAGAAATTATAAGAAATCATTCTTGTGTCTTGACACATTTGTCTATATTTATTTACAATTTGTCTATATTCATATACAATTACATTTTCTCCCATCATCTCATTTTTTTACTTCCCAAAAGAGAAGACAGTCGAACAGTAATTTCATCTGATTTCCATTAGGAAATTCATACAATTTCTTTTCTTTTCTGTTAGAGGTTGTGGTATCTATTAGCAACTGGCATCTTTTGAGTTTCCCTGCCAACATCAAAGTTATCAAGGTGGACAGGAAATCTAATTCTGAAATTTTGAAAAACTAGGCAAAGTATTATATTTACAAGCTGAATTTCACTTTGCTGACAATTTACCATTGGATGAATTCTGAATTTTATTGGAGATATTTTTAGCTCAAAACCAAGTGCCAATTAATCAGGGATGCCTTGAATATAACAAGGTTGGGCCACATAGTTAGGGCAGTGGGATCCACTCATTGGAGAAATCTTTATAGCAACAGCTCTTAGACTTATATACCACTTCATAGTGGTTTACATATTCTCTAAGGGTTTTACAAATGTCAGTGTATTGTTCCCAACAATCTGGGTTCTCATTTTACTGACCTCGGAAAGATGGAAGGCTAATTCAATCTTGAGCCGGTCAGGATTGAACTCTTGACAGTGAGCAGAGTTTGCCTGCAATGCTGCATTCTAACCACTGCAAATGTTTCAATCACTGGTAACTTGGAACAAGGGGTATCGGCAGAAAATAAAGTGAAGAGGCTAAAAAAGTGAAGATGGTAACCATAAAAACACAAATTTGCCCCTTCGTATCTGTATCACGTAATCATAACCACCATCTTCATTTTTTTTACATACAGATACTGTGCTTGAAACCACAATATACACCTGGTGAGAGATACACCTGGTGGGACCCAGAAGTAGGGCCTTTTTTGTGGTGGCTCCCTCTCTCTGGAACATCATTTCCCCAGAGATTAAAATGGCCCCCACTCTAATACTCTTCCAGAAGGCACTGAAGACCTGATTCTACCAGTGGGCCTGGGGAACCCAGAGCGGGATGGAGCCCATTAAATGGCTCATGTGATTGGCTGTCACCAGGGTGGGATGGGGTGGCGGGAGGAGTGTGATTTTGTTATGATTTTATTACTATATTGATTTATTTGATTATTAATTTAGTTTTATTGTTTTTAAATGTGTTTTTTATATTCTGTAAGCCGCCATGAGCCGCCATGGGCAAATAGGCGGCAATATAAATTTAATAATAAATAAATAAATAAAATATCTACAGAAATCCCCATTCTGACATATTTCTACTCGAACCCTAAGATTGTCTACAGTAGTTGTAGTCCCGCTGAGTAGCCAGACATGGGTTTTCTCTGTGATGTCCATCCTGTTCAGAGATGCCTTGCTCTGAATTCCTATTTAGTTTTTTGACGTCGATCCAGGGGCAAAATCCAGCAGGTTCTGACAGGTTCTGGAGAACCAGTAGCAGAAATTTTGAGTAGTTCAGAGAACTGGCAAATACCACCTCTGGCTGACCCCAGAGTGGGGTGGGAATGGAGATTTTGCAATAGCCTTCCCCCAGGAGTGGGAAGGGAATGGGGATTTTGCATATATTTCCCCTAGGAGTGGGGAGGGAATGGAGATTTTGCAATATACTTCCCCCAGGAGTGGGGAGGGAATGGAGATTTTGCCTAATATCCTTCCCCTGCCACACCCACCAAGCTATGCCCACCAAGCCACACCACTCCCACCAAGCCACGCCCACAGAATCGGTAGTAAAAAAATGTGAATTCCACCACTGCCCAGAAGACTACAACTTACTCCAAAGGAACACACAAAAAAGGAAGGAATGTCACTCCGTATATGCATTTACATATATTTAATGACACAAAGCATGAAAATCCTGGTAAAGACTAAGAATTAAAAGACGACGGTGAAGTGACATCATGATGAGATTATAGATTGCCTGGAGAGGAGATGGATGAAGTCTTTCTTTGCCAGATGATCAGACTTTTGAAGGGCATAGGATGGGGACAATGAATGTTAGCTACCTGATATCTGCAGGAATTCTATGTCTGCCAAGAGTCAGAGGTCCAACCCATTCTTCATTGTCAGAAGAGGTTTGTTGTCCTCAGCCTAAATCCTACCAACAGCTGGCCACATGGGTGAAAATGACTGAGTTATCCTTGAGTGTCTGATATCAAAGAGAGAAGAAATGTTCAGGCTTATACTAGATTTTTATAAGAATTCCAGGCCAGTATGATCCAAAGCAGAGGTGAAATGCTACTGGTTTACTCCAGTTCGGGAAAACCGGTAGTGATAAAAACTACCGGTTCGGGCAAACCAGTAATAAAAAAAAAAGCTACCGGTTCAAGCAAACGGGTAGTTTAAAAAAGCTACCAGTTCCTCCAAACTGGTATTTCTGACGATCAGCTGTGCTGCGCAGTTTAGCTTGGCTAGAAAGCAGGAAATCCTACTTTCTAGCAAACCTAAATCATGTGGCACAGCTGATTCCCCCCTCCTCACTGTTCTACATACCTTCCCAAGCCTCCTTTTGGCGTGTACTGTGCATGTGTACACGCAGCATGCATTTGGTGCACACCGTGTATGTCCACACAGCAAGGGTTTGGCACGCAGTGTGAATGGGCGGCCAACCAACCGGTTCAGATTTCACCACTGATCCAAAGTCAGAATAAGCTCTCAAGAGGCACTAAGAATACGTAGGAATTTATCCCAAAGGTTCTTTTTCAAAAGGCAACTGGACTTTGTTTTTCCCTTGAATATGTTTTGCTTCTCCTCCGAGAATCAGTTCTGGGAGGGGAAGCAAAACAACTTCGAGAAAAAAACAAAACCAAAATCCAGTTGCCTTTTGAAAAAGCACCTTTGGGACAACCAGGACTTGGATGACTGAGAAACTCCATAGACAAAATAGGAATTAGGTGGGGGTGAAATGCTCCCGGTTTGGACTGGATTGCCTGATCCGGTAGCGATGGTGGCGGGTGGTTCGGAGAACCAGTAGCAAAAATCCCTGCGCACACACACACACACACACCATGCCCAGCTGAGCTATGCGATCATCAGACACTGTTTTTTTTTTACTTTTAAAAGCATTTTTTCTACAACCTCTTCAGCCGAAAAAATGCTTTTAAATTTTTTTTTCAAAAAGCCTCTGATGATCGCGTGGCTCATCTGGTATCATCAGAGGCTTTTAAAAGGATTTTTTTCTACTTCAGCCGAAGAGGTTGTAGGAAAAAATGCCTTTAAAAGCCTCTGACGATCCCAGCTAAGTTGCCTGATCGTCAGAGGCTTTTAAAAGCATTTTTTGCAACCTCTTCTGCCGAAGAGGTTGTAGAAAAAATGCTTTTCAAAGTAAAAAAAAAAAAAAAAGTTGGCCACGCCCACCCAGTCACATTACCTCCCCACCAAGCCACGCCCAAATAGTAACAAATTTTACATTTCACCACTGGAATTAGGAATAAGTGGCTTTCAAGTGTCTTGTTTTCTCTTTGCCACCTCCAGGATCCATCACTTGTTATAGAAAGATTCTTAGAAATAAAACACCTGAAAGCTAATGTTTTCCTCGTCAGTTTTCCATTTTGCTCTTGAAGGGACCTAATAATAGTAGAATAGGTAGAATTACTGGGACATAATAATAACTTGCTATTTCGCTTCTGTAAGAATTGCTTTGATCCTGTAAGAATTAGAATTGCCTCTGCCATTTGCTTCTACCAGTGATCTAACTCCTGCTCTCTTGTTTTTTTGTATAACTCAGAGCCTGGTACATATCTCAAAGAAGAAGTGGGGTATGGCATACCTTAGCAGGGTTACATCGGGCAAATACCTGTGTTACTAAGCACCCAGCCCCTTTGTTGCGCTCAGGCCCCTTATTCCAGGCCCCTTATGCCTTCCTTGTAGCAGGGCCAGGGGGGCAGAATTGAGTACTATACCTCTGAAGGTATAAAAGGACACCATCCCTTCCCCAAGGTGTGGCCTTCCTGACATGCACCTTGTCTGTATGTTCATGGAATGGTCTACCCAGCCTTTTGCTTCGATCAAAATAAACACTGCCTCTGCTTAAGTTCTTCTTTTGGCTTGTAGGAAGTTAGCACCCACCCCTCTCCTAGAAGAACGAAAAATTTTGGGACATATAAAAAAGGCAGAATATATTTCCCTGGATGAGAAATGGAGAAACATGTTTTATAGACGAAGCAGCTCTCACCTTCCTGCCCCACTCCACCTTTGTCAATGGGCCAGAGGCAGAAACCCAATCCCCCCCCACAACCACCTTTGTCAATGGACCATCATCTGCAACACAATAGGACCCATCTAGCAACAGAAATTCCCCACATGGCACCTGGGGAGATTACACCAGCCAGCAAGGCTAGCTATGACCTCTGACAGCAACCAATCAGGATTTTGTGCTCCAGGAAGTTCAAAGCCAGAGAGGGTATAAAACCCAGGGACTCTCAGCATCTCTGTCCCTTTTTTTTTTCTGTTCAGGAACTCAAGCCATTGATCCTGTCCACCATTAAACCTTCTTTCCAAGCAGTCTCCGTGTTTCCAGTGTCTTTTTCCCCACTTGGAACTGAACCCAGATGGACAATTCTTCCAACAGGCTCATTGTTGACTTAAGCGAATCGTCGAACCTTACATTCTTTTTTAATCATTTTTTCCCCCAAAATAAGAGGTGAATCTCCAACAGCGGGAAGGAGGGGTGTCCATGCACACATTGTGTCTTATGCACGGAGGAAATCCAGCAGGTTCTGACCAGTTCTGGAGAACAGGTAGCGGAAATTTTGAGTAGTTCAAAGAACCGGCAAATACCACCTCTGGCTGGCCCCAGAATGGGGTGGGAATGGAAATTTTGCAATATCTTTCCCCTGGAGTGGGGTGGGAATGGAGATTTTGCAATATTTATTTATTTATTTATTACATGTTCTCCCGAAGGACTCAGGGCGGCGAACACAAGTTAAGAAACATGTACAATAAAATCGTATTTTAAATCAAATAACTAATTAATGATAAATAATAAAATCAGAATCAGAGTCACCTATTTGCTTGAACAGCCAAGTCTTCAGCTCCCGACGAAAGGAGCGAAGATCAGGAGCCGTCCGGAGCTCAGTAGGTAATTCATTCCAGAGGGTGGGAGCACCCACAGAGAACGCCCTACCCCTGGGCACCGCTAGATGACATTGGCTCGCCATCGGAACCCTGAGGAGAGCGGCCCTATGTGAGCAAACAGGACGGTGGGAAGCAGGCAGGAGAAGGTGCTGTAAATATCCTGGACCTAAATCATGTAGGGCCTTATAGGTGAGAACTAGTACCTTGAAGCGGACCCGGAGAACCACTGGTAACCAGTGCAGCTGACGCAGGAGGAGTGTTATATGGGAGTAACGAGGGGCTATCCTTCCCCTGGAGTGGGGTGGGAATAGAGATTTTGCAGTATCCTTCCCCTGCCATGCCCACCAAGCCACGCCCACCAAGCCATGCCCACAGAACCGGTAGTAAAAAAAATTGAATTTCACCACTGGTCTTATGGTACCAATTGCTTACACTCAGCTAGCCAGCCACAGCCATAGCAAGGGAATCTGATATCAAAATGATGTATGAATGTTATCACATAGATGGACCTCATGGCTTTGGATGCAGGTACATAAACCCTGCCATTAGCACCCTGTCGTGATATTCATGTTTGTTTCCTACTTATCCTCTCCTGTGAACAATCCTGGGTCCAACCCACCCCATTGATTTATTGTCCCAAAGGTGCTTTTTTTCAGGAGGCAACTGGACTTCCTTGGTTTTTCTTTTGAAGACGTTTCGCTTCTCATCCAAGAAGCTTCTTCAGCTCTGAGTGGATGGTGGGGAATGGAAGGATTTATATTCCTTGCAGGCCGCTGGTCATTTGCATCCTTTTAGAGGGACCACTTGGAGGTTTATCTGTGTCCATTGATTTATTCTTCCAAAGTACTGCGACGACAGGCAGTGCTCAACTTAGGACCACAATTGAGGCCACAATTTCTTTGGCTAAGTGAGGCATTTGTTAAGTGACCATTTTATGAGCTTTCTTGCCACAGTGGTTAAGTGACACAGTTGTTAACGCAACCTGGTTTCCCTATTGGCATGAATTGTCATAAGGTGTTCTGCCCCAGCTACGGACCCCAAAGAACGCAGCACACACAAAGTCTGTACAAACCTTAGTTTACTAAATTAAATCAGTCTTTTTCAAACAAAGGCTGTTAATTAACTTTCTTAACAGCCTATAAGAACCCAAAGAATACATAATAGTAATCTTTCTATGGTTGGCAGAAAGCCTAGAAGCAATTTGCAGGAAACTGATAAGAGAACTAAGATCACTAAGCAAAGGAGAGTGAATGAAGTTGTTCCCTGCAAATTGCTTCAGTCAGCATTCCTCCTTAAATAGGCTAAGGAAGCGGCCAATTAGCCCTAAGCCTTACTCTCGAGGAGACCTCCTCCTGAGGGGCCACTCCTGCCTTTTGGCAGCTCTGCGCACCCGTGCATCAAGAAGAGGCTCCTCCTCTTCTTCCTCTTCACTTATGGGAGCTTCTGGAGGTTCTGAAGGCCCTGGCTGAATCCCTGCCTCTGGCACCACATCTTCTCCAGCCTCCTCATTGTCTGACTCGAGTGCCACCTGCACAGGCTGCTGGCGCAGCACCACACTAGCCTCCTCACTGTCGGAATCAGCTACAATCTGCACAGGCCACTGAGGGGCCACAACAGAAGGTCACAAAAGGGGATCACGTGACCTGAGACACTGCAACCAGTGGTAGGTTTCACTTACATTTGCTACCGGTTTGTTCTCATGCGCAGAGCGTATTTGATGACATCCGGATGGGTGGGCGGAGCCTCCCGCTGCCGCTACCAGTTTGCCCCGAACCGGTAGCAACCCATTACACTGACTACAACCATCATAAATATGAGTCAGTTGCCAAGCATCTGAATTTTGATCACGTGACTATGGGGATGCTATAAGTGTGAAAATAGTCAGGTCACTTTTTTCAGTGCCATTGTAATTTCGAAATATCGCTAAATTGAACTGTTGTAAGTTGAGGACTACCTGTATATCTAGGTCACCCCTTGCAACAGGATTTTTTAATCGATTAATATTTCTACACTGATTGCCTACGGTCATCTTCCAATTTTTTCCTGTAATTCCACCCTACATTTGCCTCCCTCAACTTGATATCCTCCAGATGTGAGGAAATTATACATTCCAGAATTTCCAACAATATGACCTTTCTCCCAAAACGTTTCTATGGCATTAGAATCAGAATGCTGACCTGTGCCTACATCTTATCCTGAGAAAGAAGCGGGGGTGGGGGAACGATGAAAATGCAATCTCCTCGGAGAAGAAGCAATTCAGACAAAGGCCAGATTGGGCCCTGTTCTCCTTCTATATGACATTGTCAGAAAAGGGCACTCATCATTCAAACAATTCTGACAACTTCACAGTTTGCCTAGATGCGAAGCTGGGAATTAATCTCACTTGGCAATAGGCTACCGATGAATATTTAAGTAGGTTGGTAGTCAAAACGGGAACTCTGAAATATAATATATTTTGGCAGTGAAGAGAGGAGGAGTAAATCTGAGAACCAAATTAAAATATCAGCTGCAGTACTTTCTCAATCTCAATACCAGTTTGGGAAGAGAAACGTTCATTTTTATGTATAAAATACATTACATACATACATACATACACACACACACACATACATACATACCATATTTTTCAGAGTATAAGACGCACCTTTTCCCCCCCTAAAAGGGATTGAAAATTTAGGTGTGTCTTATACACCGAATGTAGCCCCGCCCACCCACTGGCCCCCACCCTTTGACCTCTGCCTCTCAGCAGTTACCACCTTGCAAGCAAACAGCAAGAAACAACAGCTCCTTTCAGCTTCAGCACAGCTTAATTAGCACAAGTTGATTGGATCGGCCTCCCGACTCTCAGCTGATTTGCTCTCAGCTGTTTTTCGTAGGGCTCTGCTGCTTGCTGCAAAGAGATAAATTGCTGGAGCAGATTTTTTTTTTCCTTGTACTAATCAAGCTTTGCTGAAAACGAAAATGAAAGTAAAGCAGGCTGTTAGCTGCAACGAGGCAAAATTGCTCAGAGGCAGAAGCAGAGGCAGAGGGAGATTTCTTTTTCTTCTTTTCCTCACCAAAAAAGGTAGGTGCGTCTTATACTCTGGTACTTACATACTCTGAAAAATATGGTACATACATACACATGTCTGCTAATACAGGTAGTCCTCAGGCTGCGACTACAATTAAGCCCAAAATTCATGATTGCTAAGTGAAACATTTGTTAAGTGATTTTTGTCCCATTTTACAACTTTTCTTGCCACAGTTGTTAAATGAATCATTGCATTTGTTAAGTTGGCAATATGGTTGTTAAGTGAATCTGGATTCCTCATTAACTTTACTGGTCAGAAGGTCGTAAAAGGAGATCACGTGGCCCCAGGACACTGCAACCATCATAAATATGAACTAGTTGCCAAGCATGGAGATGCTGCAACAGTTGTAAGTGTGAAAAACGGTCATAAGTCACTTTTCTCAGTATCTTTGTAAGTTTGAACGGTCACTAAATGAAGTGTTGTAAGTCAAGAACTACCTGTCATTTCCCATTACTTGTAAGAATAGAGAAACAGTTCTAAAATCTTGTTTCAAACATGGCTTCATCTCATGGATTAGAGACAGAATACTAATCATGTCATGTTGGTACCAGCAGAAGAAAATATACGTAGCTCATGGATGAACTGTGGAGTCAAAGGTGCTTATTGAGTTTGGTTCTGCCAACTAGGAAACATCATCAGTGTTGGTAAGGGTGTGGTTTGTTTCCTCTTTATATTTGGTAACTTGCCTTGCCAATGTTGGTGGGGATATGCTTTTTTTTCCTTTGGTAGTTCATTTATTAGGGCATTGTTTTCTGTTGATTGTTTGTCTGGTGTTAATCCCTGCTTATCTAGGTGTTGGCTGCTTATCTAGAGGAGATGTTCTGGTCTTTTTGTTACCTTGTTACCTTTTTTACTTGTCTCTTTTGAATAGTTGTGATTTATCTCTATCTAGCACATCAGTATTTGGTATCCCATCACCTTAAACACCTTCTCTTAATATCAATTCAATTGTTCCCTACTGGCCATGAAACTAAAACGTCAAGCAACTGTTTGTTAATCACTGTAGCTCACTCCAGTGGTATAAAGGAGATGACCAGGCTGAGCCTGAGGGAAGAGTCAAACACATCATCAGTTACGAGTCCCTGCACACCCGGAAGAGATCTAAGTCAAACCTACCTTGAATGCCTCTCTTATCTCCCACACATTTCCCTTGTCTGTTAGTTGGTCAGATTTCTGTAGAGAACTTAAGCTTGCAATCTTTGTACTCATTTGAACTGCCTGAATATCCTGATTTCCCAGGCATTTGACATGGTATTTAGCATGGGGAAAATGGGGAAGGGGCTGCTGACTGGCCCCACATAAGTGAAAATTTGAAATATCACATTACACATAAATTCACCTCAGGGAATACATTATGACTGTATTAGTTTCCTGTTCTATTCATTGCAAAAAAAAATATTTCTGGCTATACTCCAAAAGTAAATTGTTTTTCAAGGCCTCCCAAACATTCAAATCAATATATTTCTTCAGAATTCTTTTAAACAACTAGATTATTGAATTTAGAAGGACATGATTTGTTGATGGGGTAGCATGTTTTTTTATGGTATAAAGGAACAAAAATACAGGGGTATTTTAGAAGATATCAGATAAGGGAAGCTTTATTGTTGAATTGGGAGAAGATTACAAAAACAATATTATTTGAAGATTCCAGTCTGGGTATCTACAATTGAAGCTTTTTCATATTCTGTAGTATTTAAAAGGGAACAAGTTGTTAGATATAGTGAATTATTGGATGAAAAGGGTGAACTTAAATTAAAGATTTTTTACAGAGATTTGAGTTTTAGAGATCACAAACTGATTATTTTTTCTTCAGTCATTTGAATTGGGATGGCTTAGATGCTATAGGTCAGTGATGGCTAACCCCAAAAGTGGGAGGGAGTGCGGGGGGGTGGAGCACGCGTGTGCCCATACCCATAATTCAATATGCCCTGCCCCTCCCCCCGTGCATGCACGCGCGACACCACCACCACCCCTGGTGCTCCCACTGCTTTTGCCCCGCAATGGCATGGTGGGCCCAGTAGGCCTGTTTTTTGCCCTCCCCAGGCTCCAGAGGCTTTCCAGGAGCCTGGGGAGGGTGAAAACGGCCTTCCCCAACGCCCCCAGAGGCCAGAAATGGCGAATTTCCCAATTTCCGGTGGGCCCAAAAGGCCGGAAAATCAGCTGGCTGGAGCTGAGCTAGGGCAAATGCTCACATGCCCACAGATATGGCTCCACGTGCCATAGCTTCGCCATCACGGCTATAGGTAGTCCTCAACTTACAACTATAATTGAGTCCCAAATTTATGTTGCTAAGCGAGACATTTGTTAAGTGAGTTTTGCCCCATTTTACAACCTTTCTTGCCACAGTTGTTAAGTGGATCACTGCAGTTGTCAAATTAGTAACCCAGTTGTTAAGTGAATCTGGCTTCTCCGTAGTGCTTGTCAGAAGGTCACCAAAGGGATTCACATGACACTGGGACATGCAACCGTCATAAATATGAGTCAGTTGCCAAGCATCCGAATTTTATTCACGTGACCATGGGGATGTTGTAATGGTCATAAGTGTGAAAAATGGGCATGTCACTTTTTTCAGTGCTGTAGTAACTTCGAACGGTCACTAAATCATCATCTTTTAGCGACCCCCATAATCCCTTGCGGGGTGGAGTCTGAGCAACTGAATGGAGCTAGCAGTGTGTTTACTGGCCGGATGCCTTTCCTGTTGCCAATGTGGAGTTTTGTTCAGCAGATATATTCTCATTGTGCCCAGAGAGAGAAATATCTGCCTCTACCTAGCGTCGAACTCAGCCTCCTGATTGTGAGGTGAGAGCTCCACATCTAGGCCATTGCGCCACTCCTTCAAACAGTCACTAAATGAACTGTTGTGAGTCAAAGACTGCCTGTACTGGTTGTTTTTTTAAAGTTTCCCTGAAAATAAGACCCAACTGGAAAATAAACCCTAGCGTGATTTTTCAGGATGCTCATAATATAAACCCTACCCCAAAAATAAGCCTCAGTTAAGATAGTCAACCAAATGGACTGTACTGTACTGTATTTTCCCACAAAATAAGACCTAACTGGAAAATAAGTCATAAAGTGTCTTTTGGAGCAAAAATTAATATAAGACCCGGTTTTATTTGGGGGGAAACACAGTATTCCAAATTCTGTCCTGCGGTTTCTTAGACGTTGGCTTCATTTGCTATGAAGCAACATAGGGTTGACCTTGAGAACAGGGAAGGCAGGAAGAAATAAGCTGATAAAGGGACACTTTGAGGGGAAAAAACAGTCCTGTTCTGAAAACAAGGAAAGTGTGAGGAAAAAAATTCAAAATAACCCCACCTTGAATTTTTGGCGCAAAGAGAAACTTGGACAAGCATTTCAGTTTCTGTTATTCTACTCCAATAAAGAGCATTCCTGGGAATTGTCATGTCTGTTTCTTGACCTGAGCTTTCTTGAAAGGCTGACACCGGCCCAAGACCTTTCTGTTTTTCTCCTTAATTCTCAAAGTATGTTACATTTCCTCAGAGCATTATAGCAATGGGAAGACAGTGAAGATTCTTTTTCCCCCCAGTCAAATGCCATGGGGTTTTTTTCCTCTCTCCTCCTCTGGCCCCTCCTTCATTGATTATGACCAGGGGTGGGATTCAGCCGGTTCGGACCGGTTTAGGTGAACCGGATGCTAATTTTTCATCTGGTTCGCTGAACTGGTAGTTGAAAGGACTGGCTGGCCTCATCCACCCTGCCCTGCCTCTTGTAGGAATCTCCACACAGCCCGTTTCGGATGCCAGGTAAGTGCAGGGCCCATGCAGAGGCTCTGGAAGGGCGAAAAATGGGCCTCCCGGAAATTCCAGAACTCTGGAAACAGGCCCGTTTCCAGCTTCCGGAGGGCCTCTGGATCCCGGGGGAGGCCGTTTTCGCCCTCCCAGAGGCTCAAGAAAAGCCTCCAGAGCCTGGGGAGGGCAAAAACGCCCCGCCCCCCGCTGTGGTTCAGGAGGCCAAGTAGACCACGCCCCCCCCATGGCCACACTCACCCAGAAACCAGGGAGAGAACCGGTTGCTAAAATTTTTGAATCCCATCCCTGATTATGACCTCTCTTCCTGAGGGACCATAGGCCAACAGGAGAAGCACTTTCATAATGTCTTTACTTCAGACTTTAACCGATGTTGGAAACTCCTGAACATACAGTTGAAAGAACACAACATTTAGCCCAAAAACTCTGTGCCGCATCTTTGAAAATTTTAACCAAATGTCATACGGAAGCCACTTCATTTACCTTAAATTGAGCGTGGAACATGGAATTCTTGCCCAGCATAAACAGCAAATGATCTGCAGGACAGAACTAGGCTTAGATTTTGGACATTCAAAGGAATAATCTGTATAAGATAATTTTATGAGTCTGTCCTCCATTTCCAAAAACTTCTAAGATCCTCATGGTTAGGAGAAGCAGAAGCCAAGAAATATAACAGAACAACAGGATATCAGAATAGGAAGGGACCTTGGAGGTCTTCTAATCTAACCTCCCTATAGAGGTTAGAGATGTAGAAATGATGTAGAAATTCTACATCATTTCAGACAAATGGCTATCCAACATCTTCTTACAAATTTCCAGTGTTGGAGCATTCACAATTGCTGGAGGCAAGTTGTTCTACTGATTAATTGTTCTCACTGTCAGGAAATACCTCCTTAGTTCTAGATTGCTTCTCTCCTTGATTAGTTTCTACCCATTGCTTCTTGTCCTGCCCTCAGGTGCTTTGGAGAATAGTTTGACCCCCTCTTCTTCGTGGCAGCCCCTGAGATATCGGAAAACTGCTAGCATGTCTCCCCTAGTCCTTCTGTTCATAAAACTAAACGCATCCAATTCCTGCAATTGTTCTTTATATGTTTTAGCCTCCAGTCTCCTAATCATCTTTGTTGCTTTTCTCAGCACTCTTTCTAGAGTCTCCACATCTTTTATATATCGTGGCAACCAAAATATGTTGCAAACTGACATTTGTTGGAATCCGCGAAAGCCTTATAAAAAAATTGCTGTGACATATTTTGGCATACATGCTGTAGATAAAATCATATTTGCCATAGTTTTCCCTGTGACTCTCTATGGAAGCTGAAGTTGGGACTTTGAAAAGGTTGGGTAGAAAGCATATTGACGTTTAGAGCTTTGCTATTGGAAAACGCGATGCATTCTCACCGAAAAATTTATAGCAATCGGAGCATTTGAGGTCAGACCAGTCATTAGATATAACTATGCATTTTGGCAGCTCTCACATTACACCCAAAATCAAAGGAGGAGGAGTTGCACTGAAATAGGAAACATCTGTGCAATATGTTTGAAAATGTGTAGTTGAAATCAACCATTTGTAACATCTTAGTTTTCATAAGCAAGAGTCACACTTCTTCTCAAGTCCCCCAAATATCGGAATCAAAATATTTTATTTCCTCCATGTTTTCCCATTGTCCTTCTTCTACCGATCTGCAATTCAGAAAGTTGGTCATTACTTACTGTATTTATTTCCTTATGTATTTATTTGGAAATTTATTTGTTGCCCATCTTATATCTAATGACTCTGTATTTTTTTTTAAAAAAAAAGCATTGCCCTATTATGATCGATGTTTTGAAAGGTTTTCATATATATATATTTTCCCAAGCTACTTGTTCTTTTGGGAGATGAGAATTAGACTTAAATTCAGCATCCTTGTCTCTTTTGATGCTGTAAACACAGCCTGATGTCAGTTTGGAAAGAATTCAACTCCATTCCGAAGTGCCAGCTGTGGTTTTCCCATTTGCACAAACGTTGCATTATAGCTGGAGAAAGTGGCATTTAATCTTTAAATTCCCCTCGGTGCTCCATCCGCAACCATAAATCAATATTTTGGAGGGGAATCTATTCAACCTAATGGGATCCTTCATTGCAAGGGCAATTGTCATTGTGCCAATCCTGATGATGTCTGCATCACAACTTTTGTCTTTTGTCTTTCTTCCAGGCCAAGCTCCGGATATACAAAGAGCCCAGAGTCAAATATCCAAAATCTAATCCCTAATAATACTAGGTCCAAGCCCACAATTAGCTCTGCAAAGAAGGCAAGTTATTGTTTTTTTCCTGCAACCAAGTCAGCAATAAATATTCTTGATGTATAATATTTCCCTTTTCTGCTTCCTTAATGTCTCTGCCCCTTCTCTGTTATATACAAAGACCATTTTGTAAATTAAAGCCATGACATTTGACCAATAAACACTCCATTATTGTCTAGCTATCTAGCTGATTTTGCCCTGTTCCATGTCCAGTTGTGATTTCTTTATTTAGCAAATTAAATACTTCCCCTTTCGGCTTATATTTGCACTTAGGCCCATCATCTGTAACTAAAAAGAAAAACCAAACTAGAAAACATTTATGGAGATTCTCAGCCATCCAGGTCATAGTTGTCCCAAAGGTGCTTTTTTCAAGAGGCATCTGGGTTTTCTGGGGTTTTTTTGAAGACATTTTGCTTCTTGGAGAAGAAGCAAAACATCTTCAAAAAAAATCCCGAAAGTCCAGTTGCCTCTTGAAAAAAAGCATCTTTGAGACAAACTAGAAAATGTGATACTTTTTTTAAAATTAGGGATCTTACCAGAGACATATAATAAAGAATTGCAATATTTAATTGTGAACCTTTTAACAGCAGCTAGAATTCTATTTGCAAAAAATTGGAAAGTAGAAAGGACATTTACTGATGAAGAAATTATTAAGAAAATGATGGACTGTGCTGAAATGAGCAAATCGACATTTGAAATAAGAGAGCAGGAAGATAAACAACATTATTTGATATGGGATTTATTTTATCAATGGATGGACAATAAAAAATGGAGATAAACATGAAATATGTGGATGCTGAGATAAATTATGTGAATTTCTTTTTTTTATAAATATGAAAATAACCTTAAAATAGTGATACATTGAAGAGAGGAGGGAGCACAAAAAGACACATACCGACCGATATACTGTCTGTAATTGTATGGAATGATGATGTTTTTTATATTTTACTTTGTTTAAATATAAAAAATTACTTGGGGAAAAAAAAGAAAATGTGACACTCAAAACAATCTATTTAAAATCTGCTCAGAGTTAAAAGCTTGGGGAGCAGTGATGGGTTCTCCTGGTTCCGCCAAGCCTGTAGCAGTGACAATATTTATTATTTATTATTATTTATTTTATTACATGTATTTATATGTAATAAAATAAAAAATAATAAATAATAAATATTGTCACTGCTACTGGCTTCGGCAGAACCGGGCCAAATGGGGAGGAATATGACATCACCAAACCGGTTCTGCCCCCGCCCTACCCCACCCCCCACCCCTCCCCACGTTATTCTTACCTTTTATTTGGCCCCACCCCCAATCTATTGCTGCCTCTTGAGTCCCAGCTGATGGCTAGAGGGAAAAAAACTTTTTAAACTCTTGCCACAGGGCTTCAAAGGGCCGCCCTACAGCTGATCAGTGGTAAAAGGCAGTTTGGTGGTAGACCAATGCCTCCAAAAACAAATGAGTAGACCGGTGCCTGCAAAAATAAATGGGTAGATCAATGCCTGCAAAAATACATGAGTAGACCGATGCCTGCAAAAATAAATGGGTAGACCTCTGCAAGCAGTTAAAAGCCTGGTAGACCAGTACCTCTGCTAAATCCTAAAGAATTGTCACATGACCACCAAGCCATGCCCAAAAAATAAGCCACACCCACAGAACCAGTAGTAAAAAAATTTAGAACCCACCCCTGTTGAGGAGGCATATTATTCTCATTTCCTTAAATTCTGGAAAAGAGAAATGCTGAAATTTCTAAGGGTGAAAATTGTTCCCTAAACTAGGACAGGCCTTGTCTGTCTTGTCCTGTCCAGAAAACAGCTGAACTTGTATCAATGGGAAGATCTTAAAGGGGAATTTTGTTTCTGATCTAAATAACTGGGTGATTCAGAGCAGGTGAGATTATCCCTCCTATTGTTATGTTCTAAACTGTTGAAGGCAGTCAATAGCCAACACCAACAATTGTGCCTAGTGGATGAAAAGCAACCACTGCAGATCAGGGGTGAAATGCTCTGAAGTCTGCTACCAGTTCGCTTCATGTGACCATGTGCGCTTTACACGCATGTGTGCCAAACACGCACTCCACACGCATGCGCACCGCAGGAGCTAAGAAGCCTTTTCTGAGTCTGCAAAGGTAAGTAGAACAGCAAGGGGGGGGAAACAGCTGTGCCGCATGATTTATATTTGCCAGAAAGCAGGATTTCCTGCTTTCTAGCAAATATAAATCATGCGGCACAGCTGTTTCTCCCTCCCCCTTGCAAATATAAATCATGCGGCATAGCTGATTGTCGCACAGCTGATCCTCGGTAAAGTAGAGCAGGATCTGATAGATGACCACTGAATAACTTATTATTCACTATATTCTAAAAGCAACTATATTCTGAAAGCAGGAAATACATCCGGCTAGACAAAGTACAAGCTCAGTTTAAAATCCTTTGATAGTCTAAGAGGCCCCCTAACTTGTCAGAAGAAAAGGAGCCTCCTAATGACATATAGCTAGACGTGGTTAGGTCAAGGATATCCACCTGGGTTGAAAATTGTCCATCAACAAAAGATAATTTGGATTTATGCTCCAGTAATTTACAGAAGAATTATGATTGTTTGGCAAAGAGAATGTAAAACTTTAGTAATTAGGAAATGTCAATTAAATATAACAAAAGTATGTTAACCATATATGGAAAGTTGCTGTGTTAGCAGAATCCTTTGTTTAGAAAAGTTGTCATGGAATCACTGTCTCTTCACTCAGAACTCAGATGGGAATCGCGTTCCGAGTCTTGCGCAAATAAACCTGATTCTATCTGACCCTATGGGATATCTCTTATATCCTTTCTTCCATAACATTGGAACTTTTTTTTTTAACTTTTTTTAGCATTTGTTGCTACGGGTTTGGGCTAACCGGCCTGAACCGGTAGCATTTCACCCCTGCTGCAGATGTTGCAGGACAAGAATTGTGGGGTCCCTGAATCTTGTCCTGATTAACAGCTTAGCATCAATTTTGGGCAACAATGGTATGTTGCATCGTTAGGTTTTAATAGCCAACTGTTCTCCAGTAAGCCAGTAAATTCTCCAGTAGGTCAGCTTTTCTGTACCACGACAAATTCTGATGCCCTTGTCCATTGGTGTCTGAGGAAGGCATTTTCTAAGCACTATAGCTGTCACCTTCAGTTAAAACTCAGCAAAGATTTCAGAGCCGTTACCGTTTTCCCTATGGGAAAATTAAAAGTTATTCAGAAATCCTGCCAGGATATAGTTTTACATCTCCTCGGACAGGTTCCAGAATAGGAATATTTTTGTGTTAAGCAAGAAGATCTGCTGCTTGATAGACAAAAATCATAAGATAAGAGGAGGGTGAATGGAAAAGTGGGGTGGGCAAACCAACAGTCTGAATGTCCCCTTAGTCTTGCTTTGGGATTCAGTACCCCCCACCACAAAAGGGAGGTTGAGACTCACATCCCAATCCTACTGGAGACAGTACCATTCAATGACCAAAGCTAACTTCATAGAACCATGATGGCGAACCTCTGGCACGCAGGACCCTCTCTGTGGGCACGTGAGCTGTCGCCCCAGTTCAGCTCCGCCATGCATGCACACACACCTCTCGCCAGCCAGCTGGTCTTTGGGTCTCTGCCGCTCATGCACGGGGGGCGAGGCGCGTGTGGGGGCCATGTGCATATGCGCAGGGGGTGGGGTGGGGTGCATGTGGGGGGAGCACCCATGCATTGCATTTTGGGGGTCCGTGCACGTGGGTTTTGGGCACTCAGTCCAGAAAAGGTTAGCCATCACTGTCATAGAACATAGAATAATAGAGTTGGAAGGGACATTGGAGGTCTTCTAGTCCAACCCCTTGTTCGAGCAGGAGATCCTATTCCGTTTCAGACAAATGGTTGTCCAGTCCCTTTTTAGAAAATCTCCAGTGATGATACACCCACAACTTCTGAAGGCAAGCCGTTCCATTGGTTGATTGTTGTCACCGTTAGGAAATTTCTCCTTAGTTCTAGCTTGTTTCTTTCCTTGGTTAGCTTCCATTCCTTGTTTCTTGTCTTGCCTTCTGGTGCTTTGGAAAATAGTTTGACCTCCTCATCTTTGCAGGACGTACAAAATTCTTAGTTCCTCAAAGAACTACCTACCTCAGGGGTGGGTTTTAATTTTTTTTACTACCGGTTCTGTGGGCGTGGCTTATTTTGTGGGTGTGGCTTCTTGGGGGGGTAATGGGTCTGGGTAGGTGTGGCCAACTTTTTTTTTTTTACTTTTAAAAGCATTTTTTTCTACAAATTTAAGAGGTTGCAGAAAAAAATGTTTTGAAAAGCCTCTGCCGATCAGGCAACTCAGCTGGGATCGTCAGAGGCTTTTCAAAGCATTTTTTTACCACCTCTTTGGCTGAAGAGGTTGTCGAAAACAATGCTTTGAAAAGCCTCTGACGACCCCAGCTGAGCTGCAGGATCATCAGAGGCTTTTTTTTTTACTTTTAAAAGCATTTTTTTCTACAACCTTAAGAGGTTGCAGAAAAAAATGTTTTGAAAAGCCACTGCCAATCAGGCAACTCAGCTGGGATCGTCAGAGGCTTTTCAAAGCATTTTTTTACCACCTCTTTGGCTGAAGAGGTTGTCGAAAACAATGCTTTGAAAAGCCTCTGACGACCCCAGCTGAGCTGCAGGATCATCAGAGGCTTTTTTTTTTTTTTTACTTTTAAAACCATTTTTTCGGCCAAAGAGGTTGTAAAAAAAATGCTTTTAAAAGTAAAAAAAAAAAGCCTCTGATGAGATGGGTGGGGTAAATGAACGGCGACCAGGCCGGGGACCAGTGCGGGGGCGTGGCCAGCCAATGATATTACTGGTTCTTGGAACTACTAAAAATTTTTACTACCAGTTCTTGAGAATCGGTGCGAACCAGGAGCAACCCACCACTGACCTACCTATGTAGAAGAGGCATCGTTGGGTCAGCTGCATTTTCCTCTTGAGGCAAAGCTAAATTAGCTTCTGCTAATTGGTTCTTGAGCATCTGAGGCCCTAGGGAAGCCACTGGAAAAAGGCAGACCCAGATGCACACTGGTGGACAGTTTTGGAAATATGGCTATTTCCCTAAAGACAGGGAAATGGTGAGTTGTGCACAGAACAGATTCTTCTTCTTCAGAACAAAATAGCCAAAGCCAGGAAGCTTGGAGAGCTATTCAGGAAAGGCTTAGGACATAAATGAAGGTGTTCTATTGGGAAAAGGAATCACGTGGTAATCTCCGGGTGATTATAGGGTGAAGGTTCTTGCTTAAAATGGAGGAAATCCTGCACAAAGACCCAGCAGCCTTTCTGAACAGAATAACAAAGTTGGAAGGGACCTTGGAGGTCTTCTAATCCAGCTTCAGCAAGAGACCCTATTCCATTTCAAATGATTGTCCAATCTCTTCTTAAAAACCAGTATTGGAGCACCTACAACTTCCGGAAGCAAGTCGTTCCCCTGGTTTATTGTTCTCACCGTTAGGAAATTTCTCCTTAATTCCATGTTGGTTCTCTCCTTGATTAGTTTTCATCCTCTATTTTCTTGTCCTGCCTTCAGATGTTTTTAGAGAATAGGTTGACTCCCGTTTCTTTGTGGCAGTCCCTCAGATATTGGAAGACTGCTAGCATGTCTCCCCTAGTCCTTCTTTTCATTAGACTAGACCAGTGATGGCTAACCTTTTTCCCGTCGCGTGCCAAAAGCGGAGGGAGTGCAGAGGGGTCGAACACGCGCATGCCCACACTCATAATTCAATGTGCCTCACTCCCACGCATATGCACATGACCCCACCACACAACCCCCGCTTTTGGCACACGATGGCATGGTGGGCCCAGTAGGCTCGTTTTTCACCCTCCCCAGGCTCCAGGGACTTTTTTGGAGCCAGCTTTTTCAGCTGGCCAGCGCATGCATGCTGGAGCTGAGCTACGGCAATGCTCGCGTGCCCACAGATATGGCTCCGCATGCCACCTGTGGCACGCATGCCGTAGGTTCGCCATCACAGGACTAGATATACCCAATTTCTGCAATGGTTCTTCAAACGTTTCTGCCTAAAATCTTTGTAACATAAAGAAGTGTGCCAGCAGAGACCCCAGCAGTGAAAAGTGTGGTTGTGGTTCCCAGAGACCAAAGAAGTTGTTAAGAAATTCTAATTTGTTACCAAGACACAATGGAACAAGACAATCCTATTAACTCTAGGAGACAGAGTTGTGCATTGCTTTAGATCCAGTTCCAAGAAAGTGATTTAGAGTACACGGGAGTATAGTATAGTATAGCCTTTATTGTCATTGTACATCATGTATACAATGAAATTGGTTTTAGCCTCACTGGTGCAATCCATGACAAAAAATACAAACAACATAAATAGTATAAAGAATAATCCCTATGCAAGTAATTGGGGGGGGGGGGAGAGAAAAAGAAAGAACAAGAAAAACTAGTCATACATTTCCGCGTGTGCTTGGAATGATGATGGTTGTGTTTAAGAGTCTGAAAGTCCAAGGATAGAAACTATTTTTAAACCTATTTGTTTGGCTGGCTTCGATGTCTTCTGCCCAATGGTAGAAGTGCAAAGAGCCACTGACCAGGGTGTGAATCATCTCTGAGTATCTTCCTTACTCTGCTGAAACAACGAGACCTGGCGATGTCATCCAGTGGCGTTAGAGGGCAACCCATGGCTTCTTGTGCCGAATTGATCACTCTCTATAGTGCCTTCCTGTCCACGGCAGTTAAACCAGCATACCATACTATAATGCAGTATGTGAGGACCCTCTCTATTGTGGATCGATAGAAAGAGGTCATCAGCTGTTGTTCCACTTGATATTTGCGCAGGACTCTAACAGTGGTGGGTTTCAAAAAATTTTACTACTGGTTCTGTGGGCATGGCTTGGTGGGCATGGCATGGCATGGCTTTGTGGGCGTGGCAGAAGGATACTGTAAAATCTCCATTCCCACCCCACCCATTCCGTCCTCAATCCAGGGGAAGGTTACTGCAAAATCCCCATTTCCTCCTGATCAGTTGGGACTCAGGAGGCAGAGAATAGATGGGGATGGAGCCAGTCAGAATTTTTACTACAGGTTCTCCAGAACTGGTCAGAACCTGCTGAAATGAAGTCTCTGTTGGGCCTTGCCAATCACCAGGAACATGTTGTTTTTCCAGGTGAGATCTTGACTAATAAGCACTCCCAAGAATTTAAAAGAGGAAACCCTCTCCACACAGCTCCCCCTCCTTGAGTGCAAATGTAGCATCCCTCTTCAGCTTTTTAAACTAGCTGCATCTTTTCTCAGAATGATGTGACAACCAGAGCAGGCAGCACCGTAATCCCAGAAAAAGACACTTGTGCTTTAAAGATTCAGAAGTACATTTCCTACTAGCTACCACTCTCTCCAAAGCACTTTTTGAAAATACTTCCAAAATGTGATACATATGAAATGAACTACCCTGTTTCCCCCAAAATAAGACATCCCCTGATAATAAGCCCAATCCCGCTTTTAATATGGCAATAAGGCCAAGCACTTATTTCAGGGTTCAAAAAAAAAATAAGACAGGGTTTTATTTTCGGGAAACATGGTAGATTTTCATTCAATACAAATGAAATAAAACGAAACTTAACTTTTGGTCCCAGCTAACCAATTCCTTTTGGGAATATGGACCACACCGCCTCAGCTGAAAACCAAGGGTGACTCCTCAGCTAGAGAAAAAAAAATTGGATACCCATGATATAGATTGCCTTTTAGCCTACAAACTACGGTGTACTTTGCAAAATGACAGGCAATAAGTATTGGCACTAAGTATATTTATGTGTGCCCTGCGTGCGTAGATATGAGCACAAGTGTCTTGGCATTTCTTAATGCAGAATGAGCTGTGTCTTTTGCTTTGCATAATCTATCATCCCTACCCCGGGATATAAATCAAGCTGACAAATGCAAATGCCCAAGGCAATTGACAAAGGCAAGGCAGCTTTTTAGTGTCAGAGCTGGTAACAGGACTAGAGGGAGAAAGGGAAATATCCAGAGAGAGATTAAAATTAACATGGCTTGGACAATTAAATGACATTTGTCCCTTCTGACTCTGTTATTCTGTTGCATGCATCTGATTTCTCACCCTTTTCCAGGGATACAATATTAATTTAATCAAACCATGTTATATTGAAACGCACAAGGGCTTAACAAGCACAGCTGTGTTCCCACCACACATTAAACCAGATCAGTTGATGGCAGGAAGAGCTCCCAATTCATAATAGGCTACCCTTGGTTGCTGTTAATCTAGGTTAGATTGTTTACGGTTTGGAGTTTGATCTAAGTGCCAAAGCCCACTGTAACAACATCGCCAAAAAGGCATTAAGGGTTGTAAACCTAATCTTGCGTAGCTTCTTCTCCAGTAATATTACACTACTAACCAGAGCATACAAAACCTTTGCTAGACCAATCCTTGAATACAGCTCATCTGTCTGGAACCCACACTACATATCGGACATTAATAGAATTGAACATGTCCAGAAATATTTCACAAGAAGAGTCCTCCACTCCTCCGCTCGCAACAAAATACCTTATGCCAATAAACTTGAACTTTTGGGCTTAGAAACCTTAGAACTACACTGCCTTTTGCATGACCTAAGTGTAGCTCACTAAATCATCTGCTACAATGTCCTACCTGTCAATGACTACTTTAGCTTCAACCACAACAATACACGAGCACACAACAGATACAAACTTAAAGTGAACCGATTGCAAACTCGATTGCAGAAAATACGACTTCAGCAACAGAGCGGTCGATGCCTGGAATGCACTACCTGACTCTGAGGTTTCATCTCAAAACCCCCAAAATTTTAACCTAAGACTGTCTACTGTTGACCTCACCCCATTCCTAAGAGGTCTGTAAGGGGCGTGTATAAGAGCTCCAACGTGCCTACCGTCCCCGTCCTAATGTTCTCTTTAATTGTATTTGTTTTATGTATTCAATACATGCTGATATATATTATCTAATACATACTCGACAAATAAAATAAATAAATTAAAATAAAGAAAGAAAGGGTATCTCAATCTTGACAACATTAAGACGCGTAGACTTCAATTCCCAGCATGCTCTCTGGGGATTTCTGAAAACTAAAGTTGAACATCTTCAGTTCTGAGAAACTCTGGTTTAGAGAACAGCGTTAAAACCAGCCCATCTGACTCATTGACGGATCAGAATGGGAGTTTATTACCAAATGAAGTGTGTTGTGTGATCAAAACCTGCAAGAAACCAGAACAACTCACACTTACTGAATCAAATTGCGTAATAGCCTGATTTCATAAAGAATAGCATTACATAATCCTGTAGACTACAGTTGTGAGTCTTCAAATTTGCCCCAAGCCGTTTTTCTTTCCCGTGGCACTATCCTGCAGAGAAGAAAACACAGCTTAGTGGTAGACTGAATTGCAACCAAGATTAATAATTCGTCACAACTCTTGGTGAGGCTGCAATGACGTTATGTACCCATTATGACAGTGGCAATTCATTTAGAACAGCCAGACACATTTGGTCATTTGCTTAATGCACAACGTTCTTGAATGTTTTTTTTAAAAAAACAAGAATGGCTTGTTGAATAATATTCCATGATTAGGACACTGGATGCTTGGATTCATTCCATGAATAAGATAGAAGAAGGCAATCAGGGAAAAGCAGGTGGAATTACTTGATGAGACAGGCACAACTACTTTTGACCTACAGGAGGTCATAGCAGGTAATAAGTAGCATTAGCAGCTGAGGCTGACCATTGGCAAGTGAAGGAGTTAGACCTTTAAACAGATAAACCTCCACAGATAAACCTGCAAGTGGCCTCAACGACTCTCAGAAAGAGTGCAAACGACCAGATGACTGCAAGGAATATATAAACCCTTCCATTCTCCACCGTTCAGTCGGAACTGAAGAAACTTCTAGGATGAGAAGTGAAACATCTTCAAGGAAAAACAAAGGAAGTCCAGTTGCCACTTGAAAAAGCTCCTTTGGGATAACCATGACCTGGATGACTGAAAATCTCCATAGGCAGAGTTAGACCGAGTTAGTACTTGGATGAGACGCCATTAGAGGATCCCAGCATTGTAAGTTAGGTTCAGAAATGGGGGGGGGGGAGGGAAACCTTACAAAGGAAGATAATGAGAAACAATTCCATTTTCCTGCCAAAAACCCTGTAACAGCTGAGCTTGACTGCGGTAGACTCATTTTTTAAAATTTTTAGCATGGGCATTAATAGACGGTAATTGAAGCAATTGATAGCAATCATCTGTGCTGATTCTCTTCAGTGAAATGCTAGCCGTGCAATGCATAGGCTGTTCAGGTCTGGATGGGGAGAAACAGGCTCCGACTCAACCCTTCCAAGACTGAGTGGCTGTGGCTGCCAGCGTCCCAATATAGCCAGCTGGTGCCTTCGCTGGCTATTGGGAGCGAGTCTTTGGCCCCCACAGAGAGGGCTCGCAACTTGGGCGTCCTCCTGGACGCATGGCTGTCTTTAGAAGAGCATATGACGGCAGTGGCCAGGGGGGCTTTCTATCAGGTTCGCCTGATACGCCAGTTGCGTCCCTTTCTAGATCGGGACTCCTTATGCACAGTCACTCATGCTCTCGTTACTTCTCGTCTGGACTACTGTAATGCTCTCTACATGGGGCTCCCCTTGAGGACCACCTGGAAGCTCCAACTGGTCCAGAATGCGGCCGCGCGGGTGATTACGGAGGCGACCTGGCGCTCCCATGTGACACCTCGCCTGTGCGAGCTGCATTGGCTCCCAGTGGTCTTCTGGGTGCGCTTCAAGGTATTGGTTCTCATCTTTAAAGCACTCCATAGCTTAGGGCCTGGGTATTTATGAGACCACCTTTTGCCACCAATAATCTCCCACTGGCCAATACGCTCTCACAGAGAGGGTCTCCTCAGGGTGCCTTCAGTCAAGCAATGTCGACTGGTGACCCCCAGGGGGAGAGCCTTCTCTGTGGGGGCTCCCACCCTCTGGAACGAGCTACCCCCAGGAATATAACTGATCCCAGACCTCCATACTTTCCATAAGGCCCTGAAGACTTTTCTATTTCAGCAAGCCGGGCTGGCTTAAAAAGATTTTAATGGGTTAATGGGTTAATGGGTTAATTTTAGCGAGGGGTTTTAAATTTGAGGAAACCAAAATGGATTTAATTGTGTTTTAAATTATTTTAACTTTTATACTGTTTGTATTTTAATTATGGCTGTTCACCACCCTGAGTTCGTCAGGAGAAGGGCGGTATACAAATTTAATAAAACTGAAACTGAAACTGAAACTCCAGTTCTAGACTTAAATGTGAATCTAAATGTGTGAATATATTTTATATTTCAAATTTATAATAACCGCCTTAGGAATTTCATTTAAGATGAGATTATAATTTGCCCTTCCTCCTATGATGCAGGAGTTGGTGCAATACAACAAATTACACAAAATAGACATGTGAGCGTAGATTATTATGCAAATCCAAAATTGCATAATGTTGAACAGACCTGGGTAGGGCAATAGTAATAAAAGACTCGAGATGACTTTTGCCCAGCTGACTGGGGCCTAAGAGGGAAAGAGAAGCACAATATGATTTTATACAATATGTAAAAATCTGTTATGGTTTATCTCAATAAAGTGAGTTCTGGTCTTCTTGTTGTGTGTTGATCTGGTCTACTTCAAGTGGCTTTGTGCAATAGATGAAGTTAAATATAGGCTTTTAGCATTAAATACCCACCATATACATATACATATACATATACATATACATATACATATACATATACATATACATATACATATACATATACATACTGTATATCAGGGGTGGGTTCTACTTACCTTTACTACTGGTTCGCAACGGGAGCACATAATCAGATCAGTGGTGGATTTCAAATTTTTTTACTACTGGTTCTGTGGGTGTGGCTTGGTGGGTGTGACATGTCTTGGTGGGCATGGCTTGGTGGGCGTGGTAGGGGAAGGATACTGTAAAATCCCCATTTCCTCCTGATCAGCTGGGACTTGGGAGGCAGAGAATAGATGGGAGCGGGGCTGGTCAGAATTTTTACTACCGGTTCTCCGAACTACTCAAAATTTCCGCTACCGGTTCTCTAGAACTGGTCAGAACCTGCTGAAACCCATCTCTGGTGCAGATCACCCGTGATGATGTCGTGGTAGGTGGGTGGAGCCTCCCGCCAGTTTTACTACCGGTTCTATAGAACCGGACCGAGCCAGGGGGTAACCCACCACTGACATATACATACAGAGGGAGGGAGGGAGAGAGGGAGAGAATGAGAGAGAGAGAGAGATCCCCTACATGGAAGGGGAAGCCTGAGTAGAGTAGGGGGGTAATGCCTCCTACAAAGGCAGCATTTAAGATCCAGCTGCCTGCAATTACTTGCGAGTTCAATCCCAGCCAGGCTCAAGGTCGACTCAGCCTTTCATCCTTTATAAGGTGGGTAAATTGAGGACCCAGTTTGTTGGGGGCAATAAGCTGACTTTGTATAAATATAAATATACAAAAGTATGAAGGCTATTGCTTAACGCACTGTAAGCCGCCCTGAGTCTCTGGAGAAGGGTGGCATATAAATCAAATTTTTTTTTAAAAAAGGAAAGAAAATCCAAGCAGACGGAAACTTCAGTTCCTTTTGCAAGTTTATTCTTTAGAATCACCCCCATCTGTAATTTTTAATTCATTTGAGATGTGTCTCAAGGGACAGGCAAAATATTCTATCATTGATCATTTACAAGAAAAGCATAAAATTATCTATGGACATGGTGGAAGCTTGGACTTTTTAAGGCTACGCGGACACAAAGACCTGGAGAAGTACACCTAGACACAAAGACCTGGAGAAGGTAAAGGCAAAATTTAGATATATTATTTTATTTTTATTATCTCATGCCTTTAATTACTTTGGCTTATGATTTCTTTTCTTCCTTGGTGCACTTACATAGCAATAACAATAGCAGACTTATATTCCAATTCATAGCCCTTGCTAAGTGTTTATAAAAGCATGTTGTCAGTGTATTGCCCCTGATAATCTAGATCAGTGATGGCGAAGATTTCCGGCATCGAGTGACCAAACTGGCACGCGCATGCATGCATGTGCATGTGTGCAAGCTGGAACACCAGAAACTGAAGACCAGCTGGCCGGCTTGCACATGCCTGTTTTTTGGCCGGTTTTGGCCTTTTTTCAGTCTGTTTTCACACCGTTCTTTGGGCCATTTTCAGGCTATTTCTGGGCTGGTTTTGGCCTGAAAATCGGTCTGAAACCAGCCTGAAAGCGGCCCGGAAAACAGCCTGGAAAATGGCCTGGTTTTTGGCCATTTCTGAGGCCTACTGGCCATTTAATGGTGCTCTGGCATCCTGTTGTGGCTCTGTTGCCTGAGCCTGTGTCATCGGCAGGAGAGGACTCCGAGAGTGAAGGAGAGGAGTTGGCAAGGCCTCCCTCTCCAGGATCCTCCTCTCTGGCAATGCCTCCGGAGGACACCGAAGGGCAAGAGATAGGCCCAGAGCCGAGCACGTCCACGCAGCCACAGGTGGACAGTGATGAGGGTAATGAGTCTTGGCTGTATCCTCGGCAGCGTCGCAGGGATGAGCGCGCGCAACAGAAGAAAAGGCGTGCCAGAGATTAGGCTGAGTCACTGGACCACACCCCACAGGGTATAAAAGGGGGTGAGGTGGCCATTCAGACTCTGTGACGGACAAAACTAACTACTATCGAGTCACATTGCATCTTTGGAAACAACATTATCGGCCTTGGATTTATTTTACGAACTGGACAATTATTGACTGTGGGTATTTTGTTTATTGAGTAAAAGTTCTTGGCAAGCAGCTACTGGGTGGCTGCCAAGCATCTTATCAGAAGAATTGGTTGTCTGCCAGTTTATTTAACTCCCGGCTGTCTGTGTGTGTGTGTGTGTGTGTGTGTGTGTGAGAGAGAGACGGGGACAGAACACATCCATGAAGAAACCAGAAGAGCAGCTGGCGATGGCGCACGGGCCCACAAAGAGGGTCTCTGTATGCCACCTGTGGCACGCATGCCTTAGGTTCACCATCACGGATCTAGCTCCTCATTTTACCGATCTTGGAAGGATGGAAGGCTTAGTCAACCTCGAGCCAGTCAGGATCGAACTCCTGGCAGAGGGCAGAGTTTGCCTGTAATAGTGCATTCCAAACCACTGCGCTACCAAGTTCCTTTCCTGTAAGTGAACAGGAGGATGGGCAGAGATGGATGGAATGCTCTAAACCTGAAAAGGGCCTATCTCCTCCAACCTTGGCAAAATATTCTTTTGAACTTGGATTGAAGGAGTGGTCAGACTTTGAAAATGGGGGAAAACTTTTCTGGAACGCTCAGAATGACCTATTTTCCAAAGGCTAGCCATTGCCAACACGCTTGAAATGTCTTTCCAAAGCTCAAATATTTCGCACATTTGTTCTTTTTCTTCCATCTAGTTTGACTGCCAGAAATGCAATTTGTGACTTTTGACAGTGCAAAAAAACCCTCAACAACTTCTTAATTCTTGTCTGCCTTGTAGCTTTCTTACAGAGAAGATAGCACACAGCAGAAGTTGCCAGAGAATTTTTAATGTAGCCTTTGGTGAAATCTGTCAAAACTCTTGTGATTTTCTATATAGAGAAGGGTCTTTTTTTTTTTTTTTTTTTTGCTGAAAATTTGACGCTCGATGCAGAAAGACAGCTGAGCAATGAATCCCAGATGTTGGAGATGAAAAGGCCATCGTCTTCCCAAATTCCTTGAAGTATCTGACAGGTTGCTGTTGAGGGCCTTGCTAGCAAGAGGGTTTTTTTATTTAACCACACCGCACAGTTACAAACTCTGTCAACATTGGGGGTGTCATTAATCTGAGTTACTGTCCTTTGACATGAAAAACTCAGAGCCTAGGAAGACCTGTATTAGACTGATATTGGTTGAAATTAAAAGCCAGTTCACATGCAACCTGATGGCACTCAGACAAATTAATAAGAGGTTGATAGGACAAGATGGTGAGGCTCTCCGCGGATGAGAATCCATCATCATACTATAATTACGAGCGGCCACTTTTTAATTAAGTCATGCACAGAGCTATCACCAGGTCATAATGTTATCACCATGTTATTCTTTCTAGGAGTGGTTTGTCCTTCTCTTGGTAGAATATTTTTGTACGCGATTGGAAAGGAAAACAATTTCTGTTATGCAGGTAGTTCTTGACTTACAACCATTCCTTTAGTGGACATTTGACGTTACAACGGCTCGGAAAAGAGTGAGTTATGCCAGTGGTGGAATTTCAAATTTTTTTACTACCGGTTCTGTGGGTGTGGCATGGTGTACGTGGTGTGGCTTGGCAGAGGAAGGATACTGCACAAACTCTACTTCCACCCCACTCCAGGGGAAGGATACTGCAAAATCCCCATTCCCACCCACTTCAGGGGAAGGATACTGCAAAATCCCCATTTCCTCCCCACTCCAGGGGAAGGATACTGCAAAATCCCCATTCCCTCCCCACTCCAGGGGAAGGATACTGCAAAATCTCCATTCCCACCCCACTTCAGGGAAAGGATACTGCAAAATCCCCATTCCCTCCCCACTCCAGGGGAAGGATACTGCAAAATCTCTATTCCCACCCCACTCCAGGGGAAGGATACTGCAAAATCTCCATTCCCACCCCACTCTAGGGAAAGGATATTGCAAAATCCCCATTCCCTCCTCACGCCTGTGGAAGGATATTGCAAAATCTCCATTCCCACCCCACTCTGGAGCCAGCCAGAGGTGGTATTTGCCAGTTCTCCGAACTACTCAAAATTTCTGCTGCTGGTTCTCCAGAACCTGCTGAATAGCACCCCTGGTTATGACTGTTTTTCATACTTATGATATTTGCAGCATCCCATTGGTCATGTGATCAAAATTTGGATGTTTGGCAACTGGTTCATATTAATGATGGTTGCAGTATCTTGGGATCTTTTGCGATAAGCAAAGTCAATGAGGAAGCCAAGATTCACTTAACAACCATGTTACTAATTTAATAACTGCAGTGGTTCGCTCTGCAGTAAATCTCGTCACTATGTAGTGACGAGAAAGGTCATAAAATGGGGCAAAATTCATTTAACAACTGTCCTGTTATTAAGTGAGTTTTGGATTCCATTGTGGTCATAAATCAAGGACAATTTCTAATTGCACCTCTCTTTTTAAAAGCTATAACACAGAGAAGGGCCTGTCTGCAGAAAGTCCAGTGAAAGTTTTGTCCTGTTCAGTAATCACATACAAGGCATTGCTATCACTGTGTATTTGGCAAAGCTAGGCAAGTGACTGCCTGGACAGGAAATGAACTTTGATTCTTCCAATTTCCTTCCTCGGCAATTACTGTCATACTTTGAATTATGATTGATTTTATATTATGTTTTGGAGATGTAATTGCTACCTAGAGAAATATCTTGAAAATAAAAGCAGTTTGAGACCGAAACCAATTGTCTGGAGCAATGTCTATCAACCTTGGCAATTTTAAGACATGTGGCCTTCAATTCCCTAAATTGAACGATGGGCAATTCTGGAAGTTGAAGTCCACATATCTTAAAAGTTGCCAAGGCTGAAAAACACTGGTCTAGAGGTGGCTGGTGGGTCCAATGGTGAAATCCAAATTTTTTTACTACCGATTCTGTGGGTGTAGCCTGGTGGGCATGGCTTGGTGGGCGTGGCAGGATACTGCAAAATCCCCATTGCCCTCCCCGCTCCTGGGGGAAGGATACTGCAAAATCCCCATTCCCTCCCCACTCCTGGGAGAAGGATATTACAAAATCTCCATTCCCTCCCCACTCCGGGGCCAGCCAGAGGCGGCATTTGCCAGTTCTCCGAACTACCCAAAATTTCCGCTACCGGTTCTCCAGAAACTTTCAGAACCTGCTGGATTTCACCCCTGGTACAAACCCATCCAATTGTAGCATGGCTTGGTGTGGTTGAACCTAGCTAGAGGAAAAGAGTGATTGGATCTCTCAATCCAAGCAAAAATGTTTTAAAATATGGGTAATTATTTTAAGGCCTTCTAATTCCAAAAACAGTGAATTATTCAGCAGAAGGACCAGTGAATGAGAAATCAATAGCTAATTTCCCATCATAAGCCTTATTATCATTAGATTATGGCACAGAGCTTTCACTCTTATTGGAAACTAAGCAATGAATAGAAAGCGGAGTGTTTAAAAAGGAAACAATCTCTCTAGACAAATGTTGTCTGCAGAACAATTTTAAACATTAGGATTCGGTTTGAGAATTGGCCAATCTCAGTTGCCATACGCAACGGGAATCAACCGAGTGTGGTTCGGGGAAATTTTTTTCTATGATGCCCTTTCTCTGATTTAATCCAACATTGTTCACAAAGCACAATTTCTTTGCTCGTAGGACATGCTAAAGCCAGATTAACTGTATTAAAATTTAAAACTGATGGTTTGGACAATGCAACATGCTAAGACATTTAAAAGAAAATTTCATTTTCTCTGTCAATAAATACATTGGTGCAACTCTTTGCAGAAATGAGACACAACTTTGGGTGTAACCCAGTGTTTTTTAAACTTAAGATGTGCAGACTTCAACTCCCAGAATTCTCTAGTCAACTATGAAATACACTGTTGTACATATTGAAAGTATGGTATTCTACCAGAATTTGGCTTTTCCAGTTAATCTTTATTGCTAGGAGTCAATGTTTACTTTAGCAACTAGATTTCTCTATGGCAATCTGTCCCCAATTTCTCCTTCAGGTCTTCTAACACTACACACACTACCACTGTTGTGACTGAGTCCGTCCATCTGCTTTACAAATATTTGACTGCAAATATACCTATTTCTGTAATCTGACACAGACCTTCACCCATATAAAACTCATATAAGTAGTCCTCAATTTACAACAGTTCATTTAGTGATTGTTTGAAATTACTGAAAAAGTGATTTATGACCATGTTTCATACTTATGACCGTTGCATCATGGTCACATGATGTACATTTGGATGCTTGACAAACTGATTCACATTTATGACAGTTGCAGTGTCTTGAGGTCATATAATCTTTTGTGACCTTCTGACAAGCATAGTCAACGGGGACGCCTGATTCACTTAACAACCGTGTTACTAATTTAATAACAACAGTGATTCACTTAACAAATTTGGCAAGAAAAGTCGTAAAATGGGACAAAACTCACTTGACAAACTCCTCACTCAGCAACATGAATTCTGGGCTCAATTGTGGTCACAAGTTAAGGACTACCTGTAGTTCATGGATAACTCTGAAATCTGGAAATCTGCCTGGAAATGGGAATGCTTCACTACGATCCGTATCTTACTTGCGCAGCTTTGATCCTTTGCTATGCAGTTTTTGATAGAGAGGAAAAACAAGAGACCAGGAAGCATGGCTAAAGAGTTGTGTTTTCTTTGGCAATTTAGTTGTTAACAATGTAAATGCTAAGCCTTATGACAGGAAATCAGATGGTTATTTTTCTATGTACTGTAAATGATGCTATTGTACCAGTAATTAGACATCTGGGAACAAGGATGCCATAATATCAATTGATATCCCTTGAGTAAATGTTTTCACTCACGATGGATCATACATCACAGGTTTTCTGTGGTATTTAGATATAAGGGAGCCAGTGCTATGTCAGGTTTATACTTAAGGCAGGGGTGTCAAACACAAGGCCTGGATCTGGCCCACAGGGTACTTAGATCTGGCCCACAGGGCCATCCTGGAAACAGCGAAGGACCAGTCTACGGTGCTTCTGCCACCAAAAACAGGCTCCCAAGCTCTGTTTTCACTGGTAGAGGATTGCAGGAGGCCAGGGCAGCTGAAAATGGCGCTTGGGAGCCTGTTTTCACTGGTAGAGGACTCGGACCGCCACCAGCATGTCTCCTGGGAGGGGAGGAGAGGGGTCAGCCAGTCCTTGCAACTACTGGTTCAGCAAACCAGGTTAAAATTAACATCTGATTCACCCAAACTGGCTGAATCCCACCCGAATGGCAGCAGAACAGAAATAGAAAGGAGGACACCAGGTCAACCCTCCTATATTCTGCACCAGGAGGGAAAAAGTTCAGTGGATTAAATGGAGATGATGTATCCACCAACAAGGACCTGGCTAACCAACTTCACAGGGCTGTTTTGCCAAGATAAAATGAAGGAAGACCCCCTGTATACACCGCCACTTTGAAGCTCTTCTTAATATCGCCTAGCCATTGTTCAGGTATTAAAAGGCTGTCATTCTGATTGTTCTTTTGGCTCCAAAATGGCTGGAAGAGGCTATTATGTCTGTTTCGGGAAAGGGGCCATCAAGAGAAAATGGGATAGAAATATAAAAATAAAAATATAGATCTCTTGGATGGAGGCTAAACAACTAGGCTAAAAGCTAATCCATATAGAGCAGTGATGGCTAAACTTTTTCTTGTTGTGTGCCGAAAGCATGCAGGCGTGCTGGAACCCAGAATGCAATGCGCCCCCTGCGCATGCGCACACAACCCATGCTGCCCGCACATGTGACCCCCCTGCTCCCCCGTGCATGCTCAATTCCCCTCCCCCCGTTTTGGGCCTCGCAGGGCTCCCTGCAACCTCCTGGGCACAAAAACAGGCCATGGGGGGTGCACTGCACCCCCCGCATGCACATGTGACCCTTCTTGCCCATACGTGCACATCTTCAGCCTCTGCCCTGCCCCCCCCCCCCCACACATCCCAAAAGTCTGCTGGCTGGCGGGAGGCACATGCATGTGTGAGCGGTGGAGCTGAGCTGGGCGACAGCTCATGTGCCCAGAGAGGGCTCTGCGTGCCAGCTGTGGCACCATCATGGATATAGAGTGTCATTACCATCTATTTTGTTTGCTAATGTGCTCCTTGAAGCCTAAAATGGATTACTTGAAGCTAGGGTTAATAACAAACTGGAGGTGAGAAACTGCTATGCCATCATTGCAACAACAGAAACTTGGTTTAAAGCATTCTATCCTGGATAGTGCTGTTGGCTTGGGTGGACTTTCAACATTTTGGCTTGTTTTCTTTCGAGAGCAAGTATCAGAATGTCATTTTTTAAACTGTGCCAGTGTGTTCATGAAAAAAATGACAATATGGGTTATCTTATATTAATCTTGAACTTCTATTAATCTTGAACATCTTATTAATTTGTTTGTTCATTATGCCAGTCATCTCACTGATGGAGCGATTCTGGGCAGCTTGCACTATGATAAAAAGTAAAAAAGTCACACAGGACAGTTGAAATTAAGAGAAATTAAATAAAGATTAAAAACCAAGACAATGGGAGGTCTGAGGTGGAGAGCTTCTTTCTCTACCCCGTCAACCAGCCCCAATATAGAAGGCCCCTATTGGGGCCCCAGGCCAAGTGGTAAAATTTTCAGATTCTTCCAGAAGGCCAGGCATAGGGTGACAGATTTCACAGAATATTCCAGAATAGTGATTCCAATATTTAATATAACAATTGAAAACATTATAAAATAAATCCATAGATTTAATAAATGTAGCCCTCAATTTACGGCCACAACGGAGCCCTAAATTTATGCTGCAAAGAGAGAAATTTGTTAAGTGAGTTTATCCCATTTTACGACATTTCTTGCCACATTTGTTAAGTAAATCACTCCAGTTGTTAAATTAATCTTGTTTCCCCACTGACTTTGCTTGTCAGAAAGTTGCAAAAGTGGATTGTAACTCCAGGTCACTGCATCCGTCATAAATGTGAGTCGGTTACCAAGCATCTGAATTTTGATCATGTGACCATGGGAATCACACAATGGTCGTAAGTGTGAAAAATGATCATAAGTCACTTTTTCAGTGCTGTTGTAACTTTGAATGGTCACTAGATGAACTGTTGTAAATTGAGGACTACCTGCATAACAAAATTGAGAGGCAAAAAACTACCTTTGGGGGAAAAAAATACAGGTAGTCCTCGACTTACGACCACAATTGAGTCCAAAATTTCTGTTACTGAGTGAGACAATTGTTCAGTGAGTTTTACTCCTTTTTAATGACCGTTAAATGAATCACTGCAGTTGTTCAGTTAGTAATACTGAATAACTTTTTCAGTTTTTAAGTAAATCTAGCTTTCCCATTGACTTTGCTTGTCAGAAGTTTGCATGACCCTCAAGCCAGTTACCAAGTGTCCGAATTTTGATCATGTGACCATGGAGATGCTGCAACAGTCATAAGTCTGAAAAATGGTCATAAGTCACTTATTTCAAGTGCCACTGAAAATTTCCATCACTAAACAAACGGTTGTAAGTAGAGGACTACCAGTATATATTTACAGAATGCTATAGAGTTGACAATGGTTGATATTTACTTTTTTCTCCTCGGGCAGCTTTCTTTATAGCTAAGAATAAAACTGCTAGTTATGTCATTATCTGTTTCTTGCATCCATCTGGATACAGACGGCAATTACTTGGGCTACAGTACAGCTTATGTTATGTCTAGGAAGGGCTTTAACTGCATATTATGTCTCCAAGACCATTTTCACTGGAAAAATAAGATGTAATATTGCTGGCTGATATAAGGAAAGTTGTTCAGCCAGTCTGTTCAATTACGTTACCTATCTTAGGTTTGTAAGATGTAAGTAAGTAAAACTATAGCTAATTTAACAAATATTTGCACTTTGCTTTGGAAGGCAGATAGTTTAACTATTTGAAATATGCAGACATACACGTATTTTCTCTCTGGTGTCAGGGATATCGCACTTCAGATTGTTGTTAAAGACAGTAGTTGGGGGTTGCTTTTTTTAAATCACACGATGTAACAGTATTTTCCAAATTTGACAATTTTAAAATGTGTAATACTTCAACCCCCAGAATCCTCCAGCCAGCGCAACAATCTGAAATATGAAGTCTGTGACCCCCAGAAATAAAACACCATCCCATGGAAAGTTGCCAAGGGCTTCTCCTTCATTCCACAAATGCAGGAAACTGAGTTTAGAGCAAGAGCCAAGCAAGTTGCACAGATGCAGCCAATAATGACTTCAACTCTCCAGATTTCTTCAGCCCACCCACCCACCATTGTGAGCACTGCAGGTCTGAAGTCCTGGAGGGCGCCAGGTTGGAGAAAGGAGGAGGTAGTCCCAAAGGTGCTTTTTCAGGAGGCAACTGGACTTTCTTGTTTTTTTTCTTTTGAAGACATTTCCCTTCTCATCCAAAAAGCTTCTTCAGCTTTGACAGGACAGCGGGGAATGGAAGGATTTATATTCCTTGCAGACAGCTGGTCATTTGCATCCTTTTAGAGGGTCCTTAAATCACTTGGAGGTTTATCTGTGTCTTTGGGGTCACCTGAGTGGTGCTCCTGGTTTCTGTAGTCTGCAATTTTTCCTCTGGAAATCAGTGGTGGGTTGTCCCAGGTTCGGATCGGTTTGCAAGAATCGATAGTAAAACCAGCAGGAGGCCCCGCCTCCCACCCTAGATGTCATCATCGGCAATCTGCACATGCACAGACACTTATGCGCAGAAGCATAGCATGCGCACTCACGATCCCGTTGTGAACCAGTAGTAAAGGTAAGTAGAACTCACCCCTGTTGGAAATCCATTCCTACTCCCACACCATTCCAAGGGTGTTCATCTCAAATTGTATAGCTAAAAGTCTGTACAGATTCTCAGTCATCCAGGTCATGGTTGTCCCAAAGGTGCTTTTTCAGGAGACAACTGGACTTTCTTGGGTTTTTTTTCTTTCGAAGACGTTTCACTTCTCATCCAAGAAGCTTCTTCAGCTCTGACAGGATAGTGGGGAATAGGAGGATTTATATTCCTGGCAGATATTTGCATCCTTTTAGAGGGTTGTTGAAGCACTTGGGAGGTTAATCTGTATCCTCAGCACCACCTGAGTAAGTACACCGGGTTCCTGTAGTCTGCAGTTTTTCCTCTGGAAATCCATTCCCATACCATTCAAAGAGTGTTCATCCCAAATTGCATAGCTATAAGGATGCCCCCTAAAAGGATACAAATGACCAGCTGTCTGCAAGGAGTATAAATCCTTCCATTCCCCACTGTCCTATCAAAGCTGATGAAGCTTCTTGGATGAGAAGCGAAACCTCTTCAAAAGAAAAACCCAAGAAAGCCCAGTTGCCTCTTGAAGAAAAAGCACCTTTGGGACAAATAACTGAGAATCTCTACAGACTTAAAGGAAGAGGAGGTAAGTATTTCCTTTAGCAGACACCCCACCCCGCTCTTCAATTACTTCAATCACCAGCAGTTAAGAAAAGCGCGGGAACAGAGCAATCCTTCCCCCCCCCCACCTCAGAAGGGCCGCCTAAAGTGGTACGTTCCACCACCACCCCCGAAAGATTCTCCCACTTCCGCTCCCCCACCCGCTTCGCGAAGGAGGAAAAGAAAAAAAAAAAACCAAAAACCAACCAGCCTCCTTCCGCTCCTCAAAAAGACTCTCCCGCCTTCCCGCTCTGCCACGTGCCACTCCTTCCCCCCCCCTCCACCCTCTTTTCTCACATCTCGCCCCACCCCTCGCTGGCTCCTCCCACTTATTCCCCGGGACGCTCCCCATTGGCGGCTTCGAGCTCTCCCTCTTCTTCCCCCCCCCCCCGTTATCTTCCACGCCCTTCCGTCACTTCCTGACGCTCACGAGCCCGCGGGAGGGGGGGGGGAAAGGGGGCCGTCCGTCGGTGACAGGGCGGGCGAAGCGAGAGGCAGGCAGGCAGGCAGGCGCGCGCGCGCGCGAGGGCGGCGGGCGGGCGGGTTTGCATGATGGCGGGTCGCTGTCGGCTGCTTCGAGGTTTCTTGTGGCGGCGGCCGCTGCAGTCGCCGCTAGCGGACGGACTTCCGCGTCGCGGCTGAAAGGGAAGAAGGCGCTCGGCCTCCGCGCGGATGGGGAGCGGCGGTTGCGAAAGAGGGCGGCGGCCTCCTCCTCCTCCTCTTCCTCAGCAGCAGCAGCAGCAGCGCCGGTTTTTCTGACGGGGCGCCTTTCTTTCTCGGGTCGGGGAGGGAAAAGAAGCTCGCCCGCCGCCGCCGCCGCCTCAGGCTGGGAGCCGGCCGGCCGACCTGCCCGCCGCACGAGGGGATGTTGCGCTGGATCCGGCAGCAGCTGGTAGGTGGAGACGGCCTTCCAGGAGCCGAGAAGGGGCCGCTGGTGAAGGGGAGGGTGGGTTAAAAAAAAAAAAAAAGGTCCCTTCTCTCTTCTTCTTCAACTTTCTCCCCACCCACCCCGGTCTTCGGCCCTCTTGAGGGAGCCCCCATGAGGGTTTCTGACGGGGCAGCTTCGGACTCAACGCACTTTCCTTCTCGGCAGCTGCTCCTCGGCCCCGCAAGTGGCCAAAAAAAAAAAAAAAACCCGCCCCGAAGACGAGTTTGAGAGGCCCGTAGCGGACTTGGCTTCTCTCTTTTAAAAAAATAATAAAAAATAGTTAATTTATTTCGTTCCCGATCCACGTGGCCCCGGTTTATAAGCAAAGAAGAGCTGCCTTTGCTTTCCCCCCCCCCCCAAAAGTCCCTCGTGACAGGAGGATTTGGTGCTCTTGGCTGGGATATTTGCAAAATAATAATAATAATAATAATAATAATAATAATAATAATAATAATAATATATTGTCGGTGCACAACATATGTGCAATGAGATGGGTTGAGGCTCCCTCAGTGCACCGCCACCCCCCAACACAATACAACTTCACAGTGAAGACAGAAGATCCCTAACCCCAATATTAACAAGACACCCAGTCTTTCTGTGGTAGCTGTGGTATACAAGGTAGTCCTCGACTTACAAGCGTCCGTTTAGTGACCGTTTGAAGTTACAATGGCACAGGGGGTGGAGGGGAGTGACTTTATGACTGTTTTTTCCAACCCTGATGATCATGGCAACATGGCCAGGAGGTCACATGAGAGCAACGTTCAGATGCTTGGCAACCGATTCGTATTTATGACGGTTGCAAGCGGTGTCCCGGGGTTGTGTGTGTGATCCCCTCCTGTTCAGCAAAGAGTCAGTGGGGAAACCCAGAGTCACTTAACAAGTGTGTAACTAATTAACAATTGCTGTGATTCACCTGACAGCTGTGGCAAGAAAGGTTGTAAAATGAGGCAAAACTCACTTAAAACTGTCTCAGCAACAGAAATGTTGGGCTCAATTGTGGTCATAAGTCGAGGACTACCTGTAATCTTCAATACAAACTTTTTTTTTTTTTTTGGAGTTTTTCTAAAAACTGTTTAGAGGTGGCAGGTGAGTGAAAGAGGTTTGTGCTGATAATTACCAGAAAGTTAAGTTGGGAGCAGCTGGGTTTCTGGGAGGAGAAGGAAGTTGCCAAGCTGTGGCCAGCTGAGACCTTTGCTTGTTCAAGGTGTTTTTCCAAAGTGCAGTGGATTTGCAGTGCCATAGTCTCAGAATGGGTGCTCTTCATTTTTCTACTCCTTTCATTGAGGTTAGCGCTACATCTATGATTTCTGGGCTTTGTTGTGGTTTCTTTCCCCCCACCCACCCCTCAAAAATGTTAGAATTAAAATTAAGATCTGTTCTAGCCCTCTGCCTGTGATAATTAATGCTGGTGGGTTACTTTAAAATCCTGAATGGTGTCTTTTCAAGGCATAGCAGAGCTACGATTTGTTACGAAGCAGCACATCTTTTTTGGAATAAAAGTGGGCGGATCTGCCGGGAAAAATATAATCATTTCCTCTTGGCTGTATCTTTCTAAAGAGGCAGAATGTTATTTGCTTGATCTTTGGCTGTAACTCCCAGCTTCATCTCATTTCCTAACGCTTAGAAAACATTTAGACAAATAAGACGTGATTCAAAATTCAACCACATCCTTCCTGCGTTTTAGAACAAATGTTAATAAAACAATTTGGGGCAAGTTTTTTTCAGATATTTGCACATCTAGGTAACAGTATTATAACACAAAATACAGCAAATGAGAGCATAAATATGGACCTCCCTTAAGTAAAAGTAAATATTCCTTGATATTAATTGTCTCCCCCCCCCAAAACCATATTGTGTGGCAATGAAAATTAAAATTATTTGCAGCTAATGGGGGAAAATATTAAAATCCCCTCAAGCATTCATAAGAAGCAGCAGTGATAGCAAATACATCGATTTAAATTGTTAATATAGTAAATATCAAATATAACCAATATAAACCAAAGCTCTTGGGGAGGGGATGGGCATCCTCTGCATTTTTTTAAAAGTGGAAAGAGGTCCTGAAAGAAAAAAGTTTAAGAAACACTTACTTTTTTTTAAAGTCTGCATTACTATTAATCTTCTCATCATTCCTATCACCCATCTCCTCCCACTTATGACTGCATGACTGTAACCTTGTTGCTGGTATCCTTAAGATTTATATTGATTGTTTCCCTTTGACTATCATTAAGTGTTGTACCTTATGATTCTTGAATGTATCCTTTCTTTTATGTACTCCATAAATGTATGCACCAAGACAAATTCCTTGTGCATCTAATCACACTTGGCCAATAAAGAATTCTATTTTATTCTATTTTAGATGATCCATAAAGTGAGCAATACAATTTAATAATGCATCAGAAAGGTATAAACTACTACAACAAAATGAAGAAAAATGCTTCAAATAACTTAAGATCTGTCTAACCAATTTTAATAGCTTGTTCATTGTCACTTGATTACATTTATAACAGTATAGTATGTGGTTTGGCTTTCATAGCAGGATTAAACCTCCTTATATAACCTGCTCAGAGAAGGTTCATTATAGATAAATGAAAAATATAATATACCTCTAAATGACATTTAGTGATTCAATATCTCTTGGAATACCGTTAGCAATAATTCAAGAGTCCTTTTCACAAATTGGCTCTAGAGTATTTTGTTTGAAATGCCGCTAGCATTAATTTTTCTTGACAGCATATATTGCTTTGATATTGAAGCAAACTGGTTTTGGTATAATACGGTTTATCATACCTAGGGGGCAAAGGCTTTCTTTCCCCATGGGGCTTGGTAATTCACTTCATACATTGTAGGAGACAGCCTTAGATTACATTGTTTCCACTGTTTGATTAGAGTTGAGTAATGGTTGTGATTATTTGTATTTCGTCTTCCACATATGCTAATTACATTTGCTGATAGGATTTAACACTTGATAGCTCCTTAATATAATAATCCGAAAGTTCCCCAGAAGGGTAGACAAAAATGACAAAATAGGAAATGTGCTGGGTGTACAGCTTCCTTAGTCTGATGCTCTCCAGATTGGTACAGACCTTTAATTTGCAGTTGGCTAAGTGGTCTGAAGATTTGTAGTCCCATCATTTTTAAAGAGGCTGAGGAAGGCTGTTTAGTCTAATCTTAGGTGTTTGCTATATCGCTGCAGCATTTACTGGGTTTTTGTTTTGTTTTTCTCATTAGTTGTGATTAGAACGATGATTCATGAGATGTAATTTTTATAAATTGCACTTTCCACTTTTTATAATGTATTCTAGGAAAGAAAATACTCTATTTTTATTACCAAAAAAATAGACATATGCATTCTTCCTGTATTTGTATGCTGTTAGATATATTTAGCACTTTTTGTAGAAAGACTGTTTAAGTCTCATTAATGAGGAACTTTGTTCTAGAAGGGGCTATTAACCTACATAATTAACTTTTTTTTTTAAAAAATGTTATATTACATTAGCCTAAGTATTAATTGTATGTGCTCATTTATTAGTCATCTGTACAAAATTTTCAGTGTGTATGAAGGTAATGGGCTTATGGTAAGGATTCATTGTGAACTAGACATCTCTGAGGAAGCAGAAATGGCATTGCAATGAGATCAGCTAGACAGCATTTTCTGGACAGCAGAACCTCTCCAGATAAAGGAGAGATCGTGCGATCATCCATTTATATTCCAGATAGCTGGTCTTTGTGAGTCAACTGTAGGAACTGAGGTTTCTGCAGCTGGCTCATGAAAGAAAATGTTGAGAGTCTAAGGACTCCACAAGCACAATGTAGCCTTATGGACATAAAGTTCTGCCAAATCTAATTCTTAAATCCCTTTTGGAAATTGCTTTTTAGATGCTTTTTTACTATTACTCTTTCAATTGACAAGTCAGATAACATGCATTGAGTGACTTCTCTTTAATCCTTAGCACAAAAAAAATTTCTAAAAAAGTACAATAACATTAGAAAATGTTTTTGGAATAAGCTTGCAAAAAGGCTTGGAATGTTGATTTTTGAAAGTTTTAAATAGACTAGGTTCCGCATATATTTGAAATAAAGATTTTGAAATTGATTGTAGGAATCCTTTCCTGTGGGAAAATGCCATTTTACATTCTTTAAAGAAAACATGATAGAATGAGAATTTGGACATTGGACACTAGAGGGAGTTAGAGGCAACTAAAGACTATAATCAAAGGAGAACATTTAAATTTGACTTACACAGAATGGAGCAAAATAACACTGACTGAACATATGTGAGATTATTTGCAAGCAATAGTTCCAGAAGTTAATCTTAGAAGTATTTGCAATTGTAGATAGATGGCTTTTAAGAGATGTTGTGGAAGAGGAACAAGTTTTGCTGGACAGGGCTGGGATTGATCTGAAAGTGGATTTGAACATGCCAGGCTGTAAAACTGACATGGAAAAAGATGTTACCCTGGATATACAAATGAAACCAGCTGATGTCTTAATACCTGAAAGGAATGTACAAATTGCAAACCATAAGACTCTTTATAGTAGATCTACAAAAGAGATCTGTTAAAGATCTGAAGGGTTTAGTGAGAGGGGACAAAGAAAAAAAATGAAAACAAGCTCGAAAATATTATTTGAAGGGATTAAGGATCAAAACTGTAAAAAGTAAAAGGAAGGAATATGAAGTGGATTTATTTGATCAAGTTTGAAGCAGTTATATTATTTCTGCCTTCCTTAGTGGACTTTTGCTGATTAGGACAGAATGATGAGGTTATAAGAATCGGTTTATAGATGAAAATGAGATATAGGATGAAAAGATTTTTGGATATGTTTTAAGATAAGATCATAAGTTTTTAAAAAAATATAACTGCGACAAGAGTAATTATATATTTTCTTTTCCTTTGCTACATTTTTTATTCTATGTTTTGCACTATTTTTTTTTAGTTTCTACTAGTTTTTATATACCTATCTTTAATCAAATTATTTTTTTAAGGAAGTATGGTGTTAGCATAGGTGTATTTAGAATGGCTATCATGCTGTAGTTCTAGTGTAATCACTATGAATCGAGATTAAATTTACAATGACCAGTGTAACATGGTTGAATTGATAGCTAATGGGACTTTACTCCTATCTAAGTATTAACCTAGAGCAATCCTACTTAAGGTTTTTTTTTTTTCAAGATTAGCTAAGGTCAGCCAGGTGTTAGCTGCTACTTAAAGCAAGTAAACCTTTTAGTTCTAGCAAATCTTAGCCATGTTTGGATACCAAACACTAAATGCCAAATAGTTTGTTACAATTGAATGGAAAGATGGCAAGTACCGTATTCTAGAAATTTCAGGCTATGATAACTCACTGCAGCCAAGATCTGTTCCATTGCGCACACCCCACCCCAACCTACAGTTCTGGCACTAGTACTATTTCAATGACTTGTGCTTAATCTCAGGCCCTGTGAGTCTGCCAGAGAGAGGCTGTCTCAAAGAAAAGTATCAGCACTGTACATCCTCAAGCTGTGCCTTCTTTTATATTATGCTGCTGGGTTACTGATGTATTTTATATTTATATATTGTATGTTTACTGTATCATTGGGATAGGTTATTTTTGTGTTTCATACTGTACCCCCACTCTGTTTGAGTTGGGTGGCCTTATAAATCTTGTTATTCAATCCTTCAATATTTTTGTCAGCACAATATAGCTCTATCTGGATTTTGCACACAGTGGGTTAAAGCCAAGATTTAACAAATAACAAGAGTTGCCAAGAATATGGAAGTTTTGCATTTTCTATAATAAGTTGAATGAATAGCAAATGAGCAGGAAGGAACAAATGGTTTTATTATTAAATTTTATGCTGTCCGTTTCACTGCCAGGTGACTTTATTCTCTAAACTAATTTTTGTTTCCTCCAAATTGTGTTATCCAGTACTTTTTTCAGTAGCAAATTCAAGTGGACCAAATGAACTCAAAACTTGTTTATTCCTTTTTCCCTATGTCCAAACCTGTTTTTATTTTGTTTATTTTGTTCCTTGACCTTATTGCCGATATCATTTTCTCTCTATACAAACCGTTTTTCTGTCATCCATATTTTTTCAGCATTCTTACATATATTACATATATTTTTTCCACCTTGTCTAGTAGGTATCCTTTTCTGTATTTCCCATTAGCGTAACTATGAACACTTGTGTGGTAACATAATTCTTTTCAATTTCTTCTAGATAGCTTTTACTTCCTGTTTCCATATGTCCATTCATGCTGTTCTCAGATTAATCTATTAATACTTCCTCAAATGGGAATAGTATTTACTTTTCCTCCAGTCTGTCTGCTTTTACTCTCATTTCTTTTAATTTAATCTTTTTTCTTCCATATCCATATTCATTGAAGAGTCACTCCTGACTGTACTAAATAATGACTTGTCATGACTCTTCATCATTTTTATCTCCTCTAATCCTAACAATCTGTCCTTACAAATAGTGAAAAAAAACATGCTTCCCTTGTTTAAATACAAATAAACCATGTTTGAAACATTTATCTTTAAACAGATAGTCATCACTTTCATTCATGCTTGTTCCTATAAATGGCCAAATAACTTAGTTTTGTTTTCACTAATTCATACATATCACCTAATTTTTCCACAAATCTATCTGTAGTACTTCCATTTTCACCATTCATTGGATTGTAACAGCAAGTTGCAAAAGCTTACTTTTATATATACCTGCAAAAATCTAAGTGTTTCCAAATGATATTTTTGTGATAAGCATTTTAATCTTTTCCTATTAACTGTTCACTTCGAGCCCAACTCATCAAACAGGGTTATTGTGGTGGGAAAAACAGGGGAGGAAGGAGTATTACCTATATTCACTGCTTTGGGTTACTCATAAAAATAATGAAGACAGAGCAAAAATAGATAAAATACGTTTACCTCCACACGATCAACTCACCTTCCTAGAGATATATTGCATTCTTTTCTCTTATTTTAATGGACTTACAACATATCTGCTTGTGTTTCATTTTATTGGTTAATGTATGTGCTTTACTGTTTACTCCTTCCACTCCATGGTTGTCATAGATAGGCCCAGAGTTATTGATCTTTGTTGCCTGTCATGAATTTGATCAATAGACGTTTTCATCCACTCTTTATTAAGATTGAGAAGATGTAAGTCACAGTCATGCCACATTCAGCATTCCCTGCTATCAATGGAACAAAGATAAGCTTTGATTTAATCTTTCAAAGCACAGTGTGACTAGTTTCTTTTCAAATAAGAATATTCTGTTACAATATCCAAATACAATAACAAAGGCACTCTATTGAAATTACAAGATCCGCTAGCTATAATTCAGGTAGAAGGCAGAATTTTTTTGTAGTAAGATTAATAAGATGAGACGTAGAACTATATTTAATTACTGCAAATATGTTTATTATGAATTAGATTGAACTGTTCTTTCTCCTTGTTACTGTTTATCTCTAGTATATGCTTATGTTTGTGTATGTATGTGTGTCAGTAACATGGTTGGCACTGGCAGAATTCCTTAGTGTGTTTTCAATTCTAAACTACTGTAGTTGTTTAATTGTTAACATGTACAATAAATAACTTTTATCATTGTTCTAGCATATTCATTCTGACAGAAAAGTAGTCTAACGTAGCTTACACTTCCAATGTTATAGAAAAGAACAGTAGCTGGGGAATCCTCCCATTTTTCCCTCTGGAGTACAGCACCAGCCTTGGGTGGCAGGAAGGATGGCATTTAATTCTGAATGAGAGCTTGTTTTGTCTATTGGTTAAGGCACCAGGCTAGAAACTGGGAGACTGGGAGTTCTAGTCCTACCTTAGGCATGAAAGCTAGGTGACTTTGTGCCAGTCACACAAATACTCTCAGCCCACCCCACCTTTTACAGAATTGTTGATGGTGTGGAAGACAGGAGGAAAGAGAGTATTAGATATATGCACAACTTTGGATTACTTTTAAAGTAATAAAAGCAGTATAAAAATCTAATAAATAAATGAAAAGTGTGGTGACAACCTTAAGACTGATTCACTTATTCCCCAGTGTGGGAAGTTGCAACATAGTAGGATTATGGGGGAGGGTTTAATGATTCCTTCTTGAGAATACCAGAAAGCCAACCAATAACATCCCTGTGTGTATGTGTGCAGGCCTGTGCTTTATTACAGTATAATATCATTGTCACATGATCATACAAGTCTCTTCCCCCCCCCCCCCCAATTTTTGATTAAAGATGTTTCCTATCTGTATTGGGCCAAAATTGTAATCTGAAGTAAAATAACAAAAAGCAAATGCACCCCAATCTATTCTTCCTTTCTCGATTTGAAATACCAACTGTTACCTTAAATAATCCTAATATTCCCCAGAGCAAAATACATACATATGCCTTTAATGAAATTAAAAGTTATTCTTTTTAATGCAGTGCATAAGGCCAGCCAGAGGGGATTTATGAGTTAATATTGTAATGGATTCATAAAATAAACATGAAGAATAAATTGGAGAAGAGACCAGATATGATTTCGAGCACTTCTGCTCCTAAAACATTAATAGGCTGGGAAGGAGGAAGTTAGATTGTTTCAAAATCCAGCGGTAGAGAGTTTGCATTTCTTCACGTTTTGTTCTTAGTAGAGTTAGGATGGTCAGCAATACCTGGATGAGCACAACTTTTATATATAAATGTTATAATCTATATAATACTATATCATCCCTTTTTATAATAATAGGGTTCACACAACAGACTAAGCCAGAATCTATATATGCAAACCAGCCCTGAGTTCCCCTGGAATGCTAATAGGCATATACTGTTCAGATTCTTAGTCCCAAATGCAGTTTTATCTCTGAGCATAAATAAGAAACATTAAGTCATACAGTACTTCACCTTTCCTCCCTTGGAAGGGAGAATGCTACTTTGTACCATTGAGAGGTTACCACTGAGATAAGTAGTGCTGTGTAATTCAAATCATGTGTTGCTTATCAGTAGTGAAGGAGCCAGTTTATTCCTCTCTCCGATGTGGGAGTTTCATAATGTGCCATAGGAGCACAAAAATCCTAGTGGTTATATTGAAGCTGTTCTTAAATCAACTTCCCAATATAATATTATTAAGACTAGTAAAACAGGTTTGAAATGTGTATTATCATTATCCTGCCTTCCTCTGCAAAAGTTCAGCTAACAAGAGTTTGGATTATCCTGTTTTTCTTCAATACAGAAAAACAACATGGATATGATCAGGTTATCTTCAGTTTTGAGCTCCACTGGAGGGAAACTTTATTTACGGTAATCCCTGTGGAATAGTTTGACAGCAACTGCCCAAGGCAATTTTGTTAGCTTTGTAGTCTAAGATTTGAAATATTGGAAATTCAGACAGTTTGCTTGTATGTTTGCCTTGGGAACCCCTCCCCCCATAAATTTACTTTACTATAGAGTACTTGAGATATACATAGTAGATACCCAATGATTCAGATAAAATTCCACAATAGTCCCGATTCCTGGAATTTTCGGTTTATCACCTTTTATATCAGCATGCTACAGCTTGGCTCTTTTCTGGATGGGAGTACTTAAACTATTAGTGGCTTGTGACTGTATGTAAATAGAAGATTTTGATTTGTTGCTTTGCAAACAATCATAGACTGGGTTCACAGAATAATTTTAATTGTAATTACCTTGGTTATTGATAAACTGATTTCAATTTTATTGTAGTCTAGCATAGCCATCTATTTGTGACTTCACTGTTTATAGATCAAACCATGGGAACTCAGCCATTTTTTTAAACCAGTAAGAAAATATGGCTATATGGCTAATGATTCTGGCCAGTTTGAACTGTAATAACCAAACAGAGCTTGTTTTCCCTCCAGTCTGTTTTATCTTCATCAAAAAACCAGAGGGGCTTCTGGAGACAAGAACATTCTCATATCAGAATCTACAATCAATTTCCATAGCTATTAGCAGTTAAAGAGCAGACATACCAAAATATATCAGATTGAGTCAGAGACAAATTACGTATTACCGGTATTCCTATTTTCAGTAGTTACACCTTAGATGTTTGCTTCTGAAAAAAAATTATGAATGGGAAGCCTTAGTATTTCATCTCTTGCACAGACTGGAAACTATTATTTTTTCTTGAAGCTGAATAATAAAGTGAAACTTGTCAGCAAAGCACTAGATCTCTGTGTCATACACAGAAAATTAGTGCTGGTGGGGGGGAGGGGCTGAGTCATAAGCAAGATAAGCTTATCTTAAAATAAGCAAGCAAAATAATACATATATTCAAGCCACCTGGTAACTAAAAGTAAGCACAAAGAAGCAAAACTGGTTTTCTGTCTTTTGCATTCCTTTAATAAGTTAATAGACAAGTGGATGTTCAGTAAACAAATGGCTGGTTTGGACTCTTAGTCAAAATCACTAATGGATAATAAAGTGAAAATACCCACATCCATATTTATTAGCAAACATGTCATAGAGCAACTGTCATTTCTTAAAAATAATACGAAGTGTTCATTGAGCAATAATGCATTATGACTATTTATTATAAAATGCACTCTTGAGAAGCAATTTGTAGAATCTAGAAACATAATTCAAATATTTCTTTTAAAGTCCATAAAACTGTATTTCTTGGATAACAAGAGATTCACTGACTTGTTTGCTCCTCACGGCAAACCAGCATACAATTTTTTGATGCAATAATGTGAATGGCTCAGGCCATGCCCACTAGTTTATTATATGACTGGCTATGGATAACAGATCTTGAATTGCTTAGTCCATAATGTGTGCACGTTTTCATCTGAAGACCATGATTTGGTATTCAGTGGCAACATTTAGTACAGTTAATTTAATAGATGGAAGAGGGCTGCAGGGGCAAGGATTTTTTTTTAAAAATATATATAATTAAATTAATGAATATGGAAATGCCTAATGTACTTGAGGATTTCAAATTCATAGGGGACATATAGTTGGGGGGCAGTACCTTGTGCAACTTCTCTAAAGCATCTACCGTGAGAGTAATAAACTGGTGTCTCTGCCAGCTAAAGAAGTTAGAGAACAATATCAACAGTTGGATATTCCTCTCTTTGTGAAAACTGACCCAGTTAGTCAGGAGTATTTATATAATAGGAAGCCTATATGTGAGTCATTTGGAAGAGAGTCATACCAAACAAGATAAGACATATATTCAAGCATCTAAAAGCTTTCAGAATTTAGATGTGGTTATTACTGGATTTTCTAGGTAATCCTCTCCCTGCGCATGCCCAAGATGGCAATCGTACCTTGGGCGTCCTAGGAAGATGGGCTTTTTGGCTGGCTCTTAGCAGGTCCGTGGGGGCTGCAGCCCATCGGCAGCCCCCTGCCCAGCCAGCGGAATATGCGGCCATCACGCTGGTGGGGTTGTCACCCACCAGCGTGCGCCAGAAGATGCCGAAGCCCCCCGCTGCCTCCACCACCCAGAACAGCTGAGAGGCGCCGCGGAAGATGGCGGCGCGGTGGGGGGGCGAAGACAAGCGGCGAAGACAAGCGGTGAGCGGCGAGCGGTGGTGAGCGGCGAGCGGCGGCTGCAGTGAGAGGGCAGCCGTGGCGAAGCCCTTGGAAGAATTCGGAGGCTCCCGCCGCCCTTAAACAGCTGGGCGGCGCTGCGAGTCCGCCACCCCGTTTTGAAGATCCCCGCCGCTTCCCCCCCCCCTTTCTGGACAGCTGAGAGGCGCCGCGGAAGATGGCGGCGTGGTGGGGGGGGCGGCGAAGACAAGCGGCGAGTGGCGAGCGGCGGCTGCAGTGAGAGGGCAGCCGTTGCGCAACCCACGCGAAGCCCCCGCTGAGGAAATAATAATGCTGCGAGAGATGGTGATGGGTGGCAAGGAGATGGCGGCCAACGAATGGTGGCAGTGATGAGATTGGGGGGCCAATGATTTTAGTGGCCCCCAGCAGCCAGCGGGCTTATGGCCCCATTGGAGGCTGGTGAGGGTTCCCTCTCCCTCCATCCTGCTTGTCTTCTGCTGGCCCTCAAACCTGCCCGCTCCTTTATTATCAGGCCGCCACTTCCAGAGTGGTGTTTCGGACCTTTTTTGGCGTCTTTACCAGCATTTGGCGTTTCCATCTGCATTTCATTACTCCGCTGGCTGGCTATGAGAAGACAGGCCAGCTCACGGGAGGATTGTGGAGCCGGTTGTTACCATCTATCTGAGGGGGTGCCACATTTACAGGACAAATCTGCCAGGCCACAGTGAGAGAGTGGCCTTGGACTTTCCAACGTACCTGTTGTCGGCTGAACCACCGTGAGAGGGTGGCTTGGACATTCCCCCTCAGGGACAGAATACAGAGACTCCGGGTCGCTACCGTGAGAGGGTAGCGGCGTTTCTCTCCTGATTGTTCTGGTCCTGCATTAGGACATCTGGAATTATGACTATGTTTATGGACCTATGCCATGCCCCATTTTCCTGCCTTATCTGTTGGATGCTCTCTAGGTCCACGCTTCTTGCCCTGCAAGATTCCCCCCTCTCGCGGGTTTGGCCCTCCTCGTTATCGAGGGCCTACCTTAATGACGGGTCTTGGGACCCCGAGAGGTGGCATGCTGCGAAGCGGGGATTGAGGGGTTTTTTAACTACTTTTTTAAGGGGTGTTTTAGGGGGTTCTGGGGTGGGGGAGGGTGTGGGTTTGGGGGGAAACCCGGAGGGGAAAGGGACAGGCCTGGCAGTCTGTGATGCCACGGGAGGTGTAGCTGCTGGAGGCAAGAGGGCTCTGATTGAGCCCTCTGTTGAGGGTGGTGTGATTTCTACGTTATGTGGGAGGGGCAGATATGGCGAGAGCAGGGGACCATATCGTGTGGTGGGGGCACGCACTCGCTGTCTTCGAGCGATTGCTTGCCCCGGTCCCCTGAGCTATTCCCGTTCCCCGGGTTGTCTAGAGTCTCAGGACCCGAGGCTCCGGCTGCTGTTGTGCAACGCGAGGTCCGTTGTAAATAAGGCCCCCCTCATATGTGATCTTCTCCAAGAGGGGGGTGCGGACCTGGCGGGTATTACCGAGACCTGGTTGGGCCACGAGGGGGGGGTCCCCCTCGTGGAGATGTGCCCACCGGGTTTCCTTGCATTTCACCAGCCGAGAGCCCAGGGCAGGGGTGGGGGAGTAGCGGTCATTATTAAGGAAGGTCTGGGTCCGAGGGAGGCCACTGTACCTCAGATAGCCGGGTGTGAGTCCATCTATGTGAGATGGGGCCCTGGTGGGCAGATGGGTCTGTTAGTCACGTACCTGGCTCCCTGCCACGTGGCAACAACCCTGCCCGAGCTTCTCAATGTTATAGCCGAGGTGGCGGTTGCTACTCCCAGGCTTATAGTCATGGGGGATTTCAACCTGCCATCCATCGGTGAAACATCTGAGATGGCTCGGGAGTTCATGGCCTCCATGACGGCCATGGACCTGACCCAGGTAATTCAGGGCCCGACCCACATTGGTGGACACACCCTGGACCTAGTTTTTGTCTCTGGTCAGTGGTTGGGTGGTCTTGATACTGGGGATATAGGCGTCGAACCCTTGTCATGGACTGACCACTCGCTCCTTCGACTCGACTTTCTGACCGCTGCACCCCACCGCAGGGAGGCGGAACCAATTAGGTGGTTCCGCCCCAGGCGCCTGATGGATCCTGATAGGTTCCAGACGGAGCTTGGGCCATTTCCTGAGACACTGACACGCGACTCGGCTGAGGACCTGGTGGCGGCCTGGGATAGGGCGGCCGGTGGGGCCTTGGACCGTGTCGTGCCTTTGCGGCCTCTGACCCGGCGCCGAACTCACTTATCTCCTTGGTTTACCGAGGAGCTGAGGGAGATGAAGCGCCGGAAAAGACGCCTAGAGAGCGGTTGGAGGGCCAGTCGCTCCGATTCTGACTTGACACTAGTAAGAGCTTATATTAAGACTTACTTAGTGGCAATAAAAGCGGCGAAATCTAATTATTTCGCCGCCCTTATTGCGTCATCAGATAATCGCCCAGCCGCCCTGTTTAGGGTGACCCGCTCCCTCCTTCATCTGGGAGCGCGGGAGGATCCCTTGCAGGGACGTGCTGAGGATTTTGTTCAATATCTGGATGATAAAATAACTCAGATTCGGGATGAGTTGGCCGCCGACTGGGTTGGTTCGGGCGAGGTGACTGAGCCCGGTCTTGAGAGTGTTATCTGGGCTGAGTTCGATCCTGTGGCTCCCGAGGACGTGGACAGGATCCTGGGGAGATTGAATGCTACCACATGTTTATTGGACCCGTGTCCCTCCTGGTTGGTGCTGGCCTCCCGGGAGGTTACACGAGGCTGGCTCCAGGAGATTATAAATGCTTCTCTGAGTGAGGGTGCCCTACCGACCGCCTTGAAGGAGGCGGTGGTGAGGCCCCTCCTCAAGAAGCCCTCCCTGGACCCAGCTGTTTTGGCAAATTATCGTCCAGTCTCCAACCTTCCCTTTTTAGCGAAGGTTGTTGAGAGTGTGGTGGCATGGCAGCTCCCCCGGTACCTGGATGAAGCTGTCTATTTAGACCCGCTCCAGTCCGGCTTCAGGTCTGGTTACAGCACCGAAACGGCATTGGTCGCGTTGGTGGATGATCTCTGGAGGGCCCGGGGTAGGGGGTACTCCTCTATCCTGGTGCTGTTAGATCTCTCAGCGGCTTTTGATACCATCGACCATGGTATCATGTTGCGCCGGTTGGAGGGATTGGGAGTGGGGGGCACCGTTCTTCGGTGGTTCTCCTCCTACCTCTCCGACCGGTTGCAATCTGTGTTGACAGGGGGGCAGCGGTCGACCCCGAGGCGCCTAGTGTGTGGGGTGCCACAAGGGTCGGTCCTCTCGCCCCTTCTGTTCAACATTTATGTAAAGCCGCTGGGTGAGATCATCCGTGGTTTTGGGGTGGAATTCCATCAGTACGCTGATGACACTCAGCTGTACATTTCCACCCCAGACCACCCCAACGATGCCGTGGAGGTGATGTCCCAGTGCCTTGAAGCTGTGCGGGTCTGGATGGGGAGAAACAGGCTTCGACTCAACCCCTCCAAGACCGAGTGGCTGTGGCTGCCGGCGTCCCGATATAGCCAACTGACTCCATCGTTGGTTATTGGGGGCGAATCATTGGCCCCCACGGAAAGGGTGCGCAACTTGGGCGTCCTCCTGGATCCACGGCTGTCTTTAGAGGATCATACGACAGCCGTGGCCAGGGGGGCTTTCTATCAGGTTCGCCTGATACGCCAGTTGCGGCCCTTTCTAGATCGGGACTCCCTACGCACAGTCACTCAGGCGCTCGTCACGTCTCGCCTGGACTACTGTAATGCTCTCTACATGGGGCTCCCCTTGGGATGCACCCGGAGGCTTCAGCTGGTGCAGAATGCGGCCGCGCGGGGGATTATGGGAGCGACAGGGCGCTCCCACGTGACACCTCTCCTGCGTGAGCTGCATTGGTTGCCGGTTGACTTCCGGGTGCGTTTCAAGGTGTTGGTAATCACCTTTAAAGCGCTCCATGGCTTAGGACCAGGGTATTTACGGGACCGCCTTCTGCCACCAATTGCCTCCCACCGACCGGTTCGCTCCCACAGAGAGGGCCTCCTCGGGGTGCCGTCAGCCAGACAATGCCGGCTGGCGACCCCCAGGGGGAGAGCGTTCTCTGTGGTAGCTCCCACCCTCTGGAACGATCTGCCTCCAGAACTGAGAACTATTGCTGACCTCCGGACTTTTCGTCGGGCTCTAAAGACGCACCTTTTCCAACTCGCCGGACTTGCCTGATCCCTTTTATTTTTAAATATTTCTACATTTTTAAATTTTAAACTTTTTAGAGTTTTTAGTCCGTTCTTATACCTTCAGCCTTAACTTATATGGATTTTAGGATGTTTTTAATTGTTTATGTACTGGTTTTTAATTGGCTGTACACCGCCCTGGGTCCGCCAGGAGAAGGGCGGTATAGAAATTTAATTATAAATAAAAATAAATAAATAAATAAATCCTAGAATATGTAGGATGCTGTATCTTGTTTTCTCCAGCTATTATTTGGTGATTCCTCGATCTATTGGGAAGGGCAGTGTAATAACACACAGCCTATTGTGCTATTTAAAGAATGTTTGTTTTAAATGATAAGGTGTGATCATTGGTCTAGAAAAGTAGCTGTTCTTTCTATGAGGACAACATACTGATGATTCAATTTTAGTCTTTTTTTTAGTCTGTTTTTAAATGTGACTTGTTCACTCTGGACCGGCATCCTGATCTCAGCATTGATGAGTGTCTGAGCAGATTTTTTTTCCTCCATTTTTTCAAACTGGAAGCAGAACTAGAAGAGGACAACTTAGTGTTGCCTGAAGAAAGAGAAAATTTGAGGGAAAACAGATTGTTGGAACAGGAGCATTCTTATTTGATCATTGTTTGCAAAAGAGATCTATCACATATGTTCAGTTGTCTTGCTTGATAGAACTCTCCGTGTTCCATAAGGGAGCAATTAGTAACTTCGTTGGATAGCTGGAAAAATCAAAGATCTTGCATCACCTCTACCTTTTGGGAACAGTGTCTGCCTCTACTTTAATTTAAAATTCGCACATGATATTGGCTGCATTTCTGATTTACTTTCTTCTGTGATGTAGCTATTGTGTTATGGTTTTCCTGTTTTCTCCTCCAGAATGTCATGTGACGTTCAAATCTTCATATAGTGGTTTTTCTAAAGACATACTTTCTGTGGTATCGTTACATCAGTCTTAGTTTTCTTTCATGGGTATTTGAACGTAAAACTGCCCTGGAGTTTAGTTTTGAAATTTCCTAAGATGTTAATGTCTGGCAATCTACAGATGGCAGTGTTTTTCTCAGTTGGAGATTCTAGCATTGTTGCATCATTTATGTGGAACAGATGGCCAGCTTCTGAGTATGGATGGAGTTAGTCCTGGCTTGGCTCCATCAGTCGCAGTGGCCTCTGATCCCTGGAGCTTCAGAGTAACATGTAATTGTTACTCTGTAACATTACAGCTACCAGAATCTTTCGAGAATCAAGCCATTTATATCAGCTACTTGAAACACACATTTCAAATTGTCATGTGTTTGAACAAATGTGTGATGTGGGCCTAAAGGGAAATTATTTTTGTATCCAACTAGACAACCTTACGACCCATTGGAACCTTCTTTGAGAGAACAAAGTAATGCCGTTTGATGTGACCAGAATGAACATTACATTTTAAGCTGAATATATATATATATATTATCCTGGTACTGGATGGTCCTTTGGTCATCTAAGAAGAGCATGTATCAAATAGAAAAATAATTGCAGTTGCAAAGGAACTTCAATAATAAGTCAGTATTTACTTAAGTAACTCAAGGAGTGCTCAAGGGTGAGCAAAAAAGCAGCTGAGAGCAAGAAGTGACTTCCAACTTCTTGCCAGCTTCCCCATTGACTTTGCTTGTGGAAAACTGCTTGGCGGGGAAGGTCGGAATCACAATCACGTAACCATGAGGACGCTCAGTGGCCGCAATCTTGTGAATGAAACTGCTCTGGACATTGTGGAAATGTCAATTCCACAGGACTAATGGGTCTCAGATTTTTTTTAATGTGTTCTTTAACTTAGTGGATTCAGGGACCTTGATTCAAAAATTGTTGTGATACAATGCACTATTTGGGTACCAATAGACAAACAGATAAGGTTTTAGTATCACCATATTGTTATTGATATGGTAAGATTTCCTTTTATCTGGTGCTCAACATTATCTTTCTCCCATGAGATAGGATAATAAAGAATGATACAAGTTACCCAGTGAGCTGCTGTGGCTGAGAATAGTCCCAAGTCTGGGAGTCCCTTCTTTTTTTCAAATACCTTCGCCATAAAAGTGGAGCCTTTGCTTGGATTGTGTTCCAGACATTCAGTCTCAAATCTATTTTCATGTTATTTGCCGCCGCCTTGTGCCTACCAGCTGCTGTAGTGGACAATACTTTAAAAAACTGTGCCTATTGCCATCTTTCTGGATAGCCCAGAACTAGATCCTTTAGTATAGTGATGGCGAACCTTTTCGGCACTGAGTGCCGAAAAGGTCGTGCAGAAATTTCACGTGTGCAAGCACGCGCTTGTGCTCATCGGGGCCATGCTCGGGAAAAGCTGGACTTTTGGGTTCCAACATGCCTGATGATCAGCAGGCCAGCATGTGAGTGTAGGCCGGGTTTTGTCTCTGCCGTGAGTGTGAAGGGATTGCTCTCCGGAAAAGCCAAACTTCCTGGTTCTGGCTTGCACGCGCATCCAACAATCAACTGGCCAGTGCGCATGCACACACCAATTTTTAGCACTGCCGCACACGTGAAGGACAGCTGATCATCGTGTGTGCATGCGTGCCAGAAACCCAGAAGACAAACAAGCGTGCCGGGCGACTTTGGGCACATAGGTTCGCCATCATGGCTTTAGTACAACAGGGATAGCAACATTAGATATTCTCCATATTTTGGTTCACACAACAAGGCAAGGATGTGTATTTTAAAAAATGAAAATACCTTGAAAACAATGACCTTTACATAAAAGTCCAGCTACCCCTTCAGCTCCGCAGTCCCAGGATAGCTAACACTAAGTGCCAGTTCTACAATGTAAAAAAGAAAAAGAAAAAAAGTTCATATTGGACCTGTGAAACAATATCATTAATTAGGAATTTGCAGTCTAGATTAAAATCAATCATTTACAGGATTTATTTGATGAGTTTCAATATAAAAATGCACACCTAGTAATTTATTCAGAAGCATTCTCGGTGAATTTGGCTCCATCTGGGCTTTGGGAATGTGTCCAGCAGGATGTCCTCTGCTATATTACTTATACTGTGTAATGTGAAGCTGAAACTAAAGCTGCGAGATTCCACCTGGTTCTAACTTTTGGATTGTAAGTAAATTTATCAAGATCATCAATTTTCTAGACATCCCAAAATTTAGCACCTAAATATTGCAACTGAAGATGTATGCTTTCAGCAATAATTTATTCTAGATTTTGGGTGACTTCCAGTGTTGATCCTGTACTCCTTCAAAATATCATTTAGAGCTATCCCGATACCTGGGTATGGTACAGTTTATTATCTTATCAAATGCATGCTTTGCATTTTATTTCAGTCAAATTTAAAGGCAAAGTGTTTAGAGCTTTGCAGAGTACTATCATCTTGTGGGTCAGAAACTTTGCATCTTAAATTTTCTCATAGGCTAACTCTTTCCGATGTGATCCAGCTCAGTTTCAGAATAAGCTCTTTGGAAGTTCAGAAAAAAAAATATCAGAATAAATACAACATCTAAAAATTAAGCACTAACAAATTATGTTTTCCATTAATATTCCTATTACCTCACAATGCTTTTTACAGCTTCTAACACTAACATCTCAATTGAAATAACATTAGAATTTCAAACAGTAAATTAAGGATAAACATTAAAATAATGTTTATTAATGTTTAATAATATTCTTAATAATGCCAATGGAATCCTAGGTTTAATTCACAGAGAAATAGAATCAAGATCACATGAAGTGTTAATACCATTTTGTATGGTAATACCGTTTTGCTTGGTAATATTGCATCCAGTTTTGGTTGCTACAATATTAAAAAGATGTTGAGAGTCTAGAAAGAATGTAGAGAAGAGCAAAAAAGATGATTAGGAGATTGGAGACTAAACCATATAAAGAACAGTTGCTGGAATTGGGTATGTCTAGTTTTATGAAAAGAACATGATAGCAGTCTTCCAATATTTGAGGGGCTGCCCCAAAGAAGAGGGTGTCAGCCTGTTCTCCATTGTGGGTGGAGAAAGCAGCCAGGATGGGGTGTGCTCTTCTGTTCAGGTTGATAGACTGAGCCTGTCAAAGTTGTTAAGTCCCGCCCTTGTTACAGGGTAGACCCAGCTTTTGGCTCAGTCTGTCAGCCTGGACAGATGGTGGGACTGCTCCTCTGGCCATTTTCTAACTGATTCTTTACCTTTTTCCTGTCATTTGGATTCTGATTCTTGTTGATATTACTGGTTTGACTTGGACTGTTATCTGGACTGCTCTTGGACTACGACTACAAATTGTGAGACTTTGGTCCCCAGTAACTGGCTTGCCCGGTTATCTGGGGAAGGCATCCCTCAGCCCTTTTAACCCCATCCCATACGCTGGTTTTCGGGGATTGCGGAGCTTCGTGCTCCCATGTGGAAGGTTGCAGACCTTGTCTTGGCTCCTGAACTAAATTGGCAGTTGTGGAGTTTTCGCACTTCCCTGGATATCCTCCGGTGGCCATTTTGACTTCGCTAATGGCCAACAGTTTTTTACTGGCTTTTCCGCCATCGTGGCGTTGTAGGGCATTAAGAGGCTGATTGAAACTAGCTAGCGGAGCTTCATGCTCCCGGTGGTGACCGCTTGAATGCCTGAGCCATCCAACCGTTCAGCAACTTGGAGAGGATTTTTGCGCGCCACTGCCTGTTTTTGGCGCAAAAGTCAGCTGAGGGCAACTGTTGGCCTGGCCATTTCTTCGCGCCTTTATTCATCACGTGTTTCATGCCAACGAGTTAAGCTGTGAGGGTCAGGACTCCCTGGGCTTCAAACAGAAATAGGAGGGGTCTCGTGCCCCCATTGGCAGCATTGTTGGCAACCCAGCAAGGAGAGCGATCCTTTGTGGAGCTTTGCGCTCCCCTATCAACGCGGTTTGCGCAGGGCTCAGTTCGGCTCACTCACAGCACTTCACCGTTAGTGAGAGCCCGATCGCTCCTATAATTGGGTGGAGTTTCCTTGCGCTCCCATTTTACTTACTATTGCCTGCTTGGGTCCCTTTGCCTCAGCATTGTTTGCACTGATTCTAGACGGGGAGAGTTTACTTATCATGTGAGCGACAGGACAGCCTGAGGTCCCTGTTTTCCAAGATTGAACGGGCTAGATCTGCGTCACCCCTTGTCCTTTCACAACTCCTGGGCAAGATGATGTCGGCCATTTCAATAGTTCCCTGGGCACAGTTGCATTCAAGGGAACTTCAATGGTTTCTTTTGCTGTTGCAGAAGGCGGGCAGAGGCACTTCAGCTGCAAAAGTTCCCATTCCCAGGAGGGTGATCAGGGTGGTGGTGGTCTCCGGCAATATCCCGAGGTTGTCTATTCTTTGACCCGCAGAATGGTGGTGACGATGGATGCCAGCCTTCAGGGCTGGGGGGCTCATTGTCTGGGTCAAGTAGCGCAGGGCACCTGGAGCAGCACCGACGCCTGTCGGCCCATCAACTGGCTGGAAATGCGGGCTGTCTACCTGGCGCTTCGAGCTTTTCAACACCTCATCTCCAGCTCTCACAGACAATATTACGGTGAAGGCCCATGTCAATCACCTAGGGGGCACATGGTTCCAATCCCTGATGTTGGAGGCGTTAAGGTTGGGACTCTGGTTGGAGACTCATCTCAATTCGTTGCGGGTGGACATTTCCGGCCCACATTTCCGGCCACATTTCGCTGATGGCTTAGCCAACGTACAGGCGGATTGGCTAAGCCGTCAGCGACTGGATCACGCAGAGTGGCGTCTTCATCCTCTCATCTTCTAACAGATTGCTGCACACTTTGGGACTCTGGTGATCAACCTCTTTGCCACATCGGACAATGCTCAGCTTCCATGCTTCATCTTGTGGTACCCATCGCCGCATGCAGAGGCCACCGACGCCCTCCGCTCCCCGTGGCCGTCGGGACTGCTCTATGCGTTTCCTCTGGTCTCCCTTCTCTCCCGGGTGATTCGCAAGCTGTTGCTGGAGCAAGCGGAGCTCATCCTTCTGGCCCCTCATTGGCCACGCAGGCCTTGGTTTGCAAACCTAGTGTCATTGTCAGTAGCCCCCCTCCTTGGCAGCTACCTCAACAGGAGAACGCCCTGACTCAAGGGGCATTGAGGCACCGGACCTGATGTGGCTCCATCTGACCACTTGGCGGTTGAGCAGTGCATTCTAGGGGATGCCAACATTCCGGCAGATGTGATCAGAACCATTCAGGTTTCACGAAGGCCCTCTACGGACCGAATTTACTCAGCCACCTGGCGGGCCTTTTTTACATGGTGTGATCAGAATGGGGTTCAACCCCTCCAGTCCTCGATTGTCAATATTCTGGTTTTCCTGCAAGAGGGCCTCTCCAAGGGACTGTCTCCTAATACATTGCGGAGGCAGATGGCAGCGATCTCATCAATACTTGCCTGCGGATCTTTGTCTTCCTTGGCCCAACACTCCCTGATTCACCGGTTCCTGCGGGGTGCTACCAATCTATGCCCTCCGGTTCTACATAGGTACCTTTCAATAGTTCTTAATTCTCTTACGGGTGCCCCGTATGAGCCCTTGCTGACGGCTAGTCTGCGGCTTTTAATGTGCAAAGTTGTCTTTTTGGTAGCTATTACCTCGGCTTACCACATCTCGGAGATTGCCCCCCTCTCCATCCTCTGTGTTTTCCACGCAGATTGTGTGGTTCTCCGATTGGACCCTACGTTTGTGCCCAAGGTCAATACGACCTTCCACCGCATGCAGGAACTTATCCTACCCAACTTTCCCCTCGCCCGGCTCATCGACCCGAACGGGGGTGGCATTCTTTGAATGTCTGGAGGGTGCTCCGTGTTTACATTAAGCAGACTGCAGACTGCAGAATGGAAGCTCTCTTTGTCTCCTTCCTGCTGGTCTCTCTAGGTTGCAAGGTGTCATCGATAACTGTTGGACATTGGATCCAGCAAACAATAGCCACGGCCTCTGAACTGCGTTCCCTACCGAGGCCTCCTCAATTGACTGCGCATTCTACCCGCAGCATTGCGACATCGATGGCTTGGGCCACGCAAGCTTCATTGCTCAAAATCTGCAGGGCAGCGACATGGACTTCACCTTCTCCCTCGTTCTGCACTATAAACTGGACAAGTTTGCTTCGGCAGATGCCGCTTTTGGTCATAGGGTGCTGCAACGGGTTCTCTTGGGGGAGGGTTCATCGGACCAGCCTGGTCCCCCCCAACTGTAAGGACAATGATCTTTGGTATGTCCCATCCTGGCTGCTGTCTCCACCCACAATGGAGAAGGGGCGTTGGTCCTACCTGAGATACACCTTCTCGTTGGGTGGAGACAGCAGCCAGACCCTCCCTTTGCCAGTCTGGTCGCTATCTCTGTACGTATTTCTTTCCTCTCTTGTTTGGCCTCCCACACACCGAACCTGTCTTCTTGCCTTCACCAAAAGCTGGGTCTACCCAGTAACAAGGACGGGACTTAACAACTTTGACAGGCTCAGTCTATCAACCTGAACAGACGAGCACACCCCATCCTGGCTGCTGTCTCCACCCAACGAGAAGGTGTGTCTCAGGTAGGACCAACACCCCTTCTCCAAAGCACCTGAAGGCAGAACAAGAAGCAATGGATGGAAACTAATCAAAGAGAAAAGCGACCTAGAACTAAGGAGAAATTCCTCACAATTTAGAACAATTAATCATTGTTCATTGTTATGAAGGTTGTTGGACAATAAAACTGGTGGTAGACCAACAATCTTACCTGTTCTTCTAACCCAGCATAAATAACAGGTTCACACATGTAAATTAAAAAATAAAAATAATTTCTTACCAGTTTCCCAGTAAGAAAAATATAATTCATGTAGATTAGTATATTCCCCCTCCCACTTTCAGCAGGGCTCTGTGATCTGTGTTAATCCTTTCAAAGCAAAGATCTCCAAATTTGGCAACTTTAAAACTTGTGGACTTCCAACTCCCAGAATTACTCACAGCCATACTGGCTGGGGAATTCTGGGAGTTGAAGTCTACAAGTATTAAAGTTGCCAATCTTGGAGACTCCTGCTATAAAGCATACCTAATGGGCAATAATCTGGTTAAATCTGGGACCGTCCATTTCTTCTGCCCACGATTCAGTGTTATAAGCCAACCCATGTTCTCAATGAGGTCATCGATGTAAGGCAACAGCATCAAGTAGTGAGTGGACAAACTGGTAAATCTACCTGGAACTGTGCCAGAATGATGAGGTAACCCAGTTCTTAGGTGTTGCCCCAGATCCTGTATCTTCTGTTTCTGAAACATGTATACAAACCCTTTCTCCCATTTATCCTGGCACATTTTAATTCTTTCTTTAGAATCCTGAATCCTTTTTCTCAGGGTCAAGAGAGATGGCTCTGCCCTCCCATTAGGACACCTCTTCATTGCCAACCCCACTGCCACCCCATCTATCTTTGCAGGCCAGATGGAATCAAGAAAGGCTGCTTGATTGATGAATCTCTGCTGCACTTCCTCCAAACAAAGCAGGTGAAAGGCCATTCTGACTGGTTTGTTAGGGCTGCAATTTGACAGGTCCAAGGAAAACACAAATGAGGTTACATGTAAAGCATGTCACAACATTTCAGTTGCTGTAACAAAGCAACATTTCACTTATTTTTTTGGCCAAATGCACACATATGAAAAAGGTGGATTGTTTTTTTTTTCCCTGTAACATGAAGAAGCGAGCTTTTATTTCCAAGAGTTCCTTTTTACTGTTTTCATTATATTTACAAATATATTTCTTGGTGTTAAGAGCCTCTCTAAAACAAAATTGGGGATTAGTGAATTTGAAAGTGCTGAGGAGAGTTTCTCATTTAACATTATCCTTTGTTCTTTTCATTAGCTATGGCTACAGGTAGAAATCAGTTTTGCTCAATATCATTCTACTTGGTTTTTATGGCAGGATGGTAATAGTGAGACTGCAAGTATGGATACTCAGTGAGACTAACAGATTAGTAAGGATAACAAGTCTTGAGTTCTACTAAAAAGGGCTTTGGGAACATTTGAAAAGGACTGAGCATCTCATCCATATCTTCGGTTAATAACCTGTTATCTATTTTTGGCCTTTATATCTGATTTTGAATTCGTACCTCTGATTAACTTTCTTTAACTGCCTTTTTAACTGCATGTATAAAAGGCCTTTGGGGGCCAGCAAATAACACTGACTTGAATTGATTTGACAAAGCATTTGGGGGAATATAAGGTCAATTTTGTCTTTTTCCCACTAAAATTGTTTTTGAGAGCTGCCATTTTAAAAAAGCATTTATGATTGAAAGAGGAGTTGATTGACATATGAACGTAGCCTAGTTATAATTAAATTCTCTTCCCTCCGCCCAGTGCTTTCTTTCACTTTGCTTAATTTCTGGTTTATTTGACAGAAGGATCTCCTTGAATAAGACAAAAGAATGAGATCATGTTTTTCTGCTGAAAGTGAGGAAGACAAATAAAGATCCCTTTCCTTATGTCCTTGAGGCTGAAATATGAAGCCCAGCAGATTTTAGGCAAAACTGTACTTGTAGAGTAAGCATCTTACTACTTGCTGTCTGCAGTCTGTTGTCTCTCTCTTACTTAGAAGCTTTAAAAACTTTTAAAAAGAAAGCTGTCTCTCAGATAAGACACAAAATTCCTGTTTTAATGACTAGTTATATGGAATCTAAATGTGGCATCTGATTATAGCAGTTGTTTCTGCTACCAGCAGATTTCCCCAAATCCCTATCATGTTATGAACTTATTATAAAGATCAGAAGAGAAAAAGATGTTAATTATGCTCTACTTGTGTATGACCATATGCTAATTAGACTAATAGTTGCTTTCTTTATTAGAGTAATCCAGGTTATGCCAGTCGACATCCGCATAGTTTATTTGTATTACATCTGTAGGTAGACTTGATCTTGTTTACTAGATGTTCTCTTGTTGACCAGGCAAAACCAACTCCCAGACTGTGCTGTTCTTTAGATTAATGGTTTCCAGAACTAATGCCTCTGAAGCAGAGCTGGAACCAGTACAGATTTTGTTATGTACAGTCTAAGTGAGGTCAGCTCATTTGAAATAATAGCACCTGTGTAACATTGTCACTGACTATTTTCATACATTATCATACATCATTAGTTAAGCTTATTTAAGATTTTTTAAAAAAAAACAATGAAAAAAACAACAACAATGAATTAGTGCACTGTGAGAATTCAGCCAATAAAGATAATAACAGCATACATCTTCCAGTTAAGATAATGCTAGTTTTATTATCAGTTCTATTTGATGGGCTAAAAATGTTTGATTCCCTGGTAATTTAGTTTGGAAAAATAAATTCAGTTTTCTTCAATTCTTTTAGCTACAACTTTCTTTGCACTGATTGTGTTGTTGATTAATTGATGGATTATGTGCCATTAAGTCATTTTATACTCCTAGCAATCATATAGATAGATTATTTCTAGAATAATGTACAAGTAGTCCTTGATTTACAGCCATTCATTTAGCAACTGTTAGAATTTACAACAGGGCTGAAAAAAGTGACTTATGAACTCTCCTCACACTTAACAACCATCACAGCATCCCCATGCTCACACAATCAAAATTCAGGCCCTTTACAACAGTTGCATGTCATGTGATCATTATTTGCGATCTTCCCAACCAGCTTCTGACAAGCAAAAACAAAGTCAGATTCCTTTAACAATCACATATTTGCTTAATAATTGCAGTGATTTACTTAATGACTGTGGCCAATGGTCATAAAATTAGGTGTGGCTCAATTAACCACCTTGCTTAGCCCCAAAATTCTGTTCTTCATTGTGGCTGTAAATTGAGGACTATCTGTATCCCTAAACTTGGGTTGTTGCACTGATTGAATCCATCCACCTTGCTCCTGGTTATAGTCTTCTCTTTTCATCTGCCTTTCCCAGCATCAGAACCTTTTTCAAAGAGCTGGGTCTTTGCATAATGTGTCTAAAATAGGATAATAGGAGCCATTTGTGCCTCATTATGTGTTCAATTTATACTCAGGTACAGCAAGTTTAGAGAAGTTATTGCAGTCTGTGCTGTTCAGCACTTGGATCCCAAATACTCTACCCAACCGTATAAATCTAAGGAAACTTTAACTTGTTTCAGTTCACCATGTAACAATTACATTACCGTTAATTACAAATGAATTAAAATCTCATTTGTAATTAATGTGTTAATTTGGATTGCAGCACTTAGGGGAAGGTTGGACTCAATGGCGTCAGTGCAGACTTTTGATTTTATCAATGTCTGTGTATTCTTGGCTTTTACCCCACTGAAAAAGTCTTCTCTAATTGTAAATTAGATGTCATTGGATCAGATTATACAGAAGACAGTGAGTGCTTAATTCTGCAGAAAGTATCACGTTGGAAAAATATGCAGGGTTTGGAAAGAGGAAAATTTGATCCTTCTCTGGCATGTCTTCGCACTTTCACTTCAGCTAGATTCTCACTGCTACTTTCCATTTTCTGGTGGGGAAAAAGCTGTTTCCTTAGTATTACTGCCTATAAATCCCTATCTTAAATATTACTTTTAGCTTTGTGCAAATGTAGGGGCAGCAGATTTTTGAGGGTTGGTGGCAGTATCTACTGATTCTGTTGCTAAGCAAGTATATTTGCTGGAGAGGGGAGAAATGTGCTTCAGCCTGCATTGATGTTCTTTAGGACTAGAACTATTGCTGGTGAAACAATCAAGAGTTATTCATTGGAAGTTCTATAAAATAATATGGGCAGAATTCTGTATGAGAATTATGTTGCACAAGGCTACACAAGCAGTGAGCTCTTGGTCAGATGAGTGAAGTTATTTTGATATTTGGCTCTACGTTGTAAGAAAGTTGGAAATCCTGAGATCTTGAGGCATAGTGAAAATATGACTTTCTTTATTTTTTGGCTGTTTGGGGTGTGTTTCTCTGCCAAATCCAATTCTTCCATTGGAGAACTTGAGGAAAAGAAGAACTTGGATTGCAGTCAGCATCTTTTAAGTTTTGGTTGTTAACCCAGTATAAAGCCTAAGTGCTGGGCTAAAGTGAATCTGGAGCCTTATAAAGTGGAATGCTATTTTTGTGGTAGCCTATTACCTTTGAGGTACTAGAAGTTGCTATGGTTTTATGTTTTTTCATTATTTTGGGAGCAACTCAGGTTATGGTAGGGAGAGGGAGCCATAGTAGTTTACTTATAAAGAAATAGAAACATTATAAAGTACAATACAGATTTATCTTAATGCTACCCACCACCCCCTACTTGTCCCCTACAATCACTATAATTATTTTTATTTTTTAGGAAAGAGTTTAAGTTCTGTTTGGTGTAAAGACTTCATTTTGGTCTTTAAATTGTCACTAGATGACAGTTCCCCATCTTACCTATTTTTGTAGATTCAGCTTGGGAAACACCAAGGGAGATATTTATAGTCACGTTGGTAACCCTGTCCATATAATTGGAGGTCCCAGCAATAGAAGATCCCGAGCCAGCTGGTCACAATTTCTTCTTTTCTGTGCACTGCAAGGAGAAAGAATAGTTTGGTACTTATGTACAATATATTGACAAAAACAAGCAAGAGGAAAAGAGGTCGCCTTTTTGGATGGTTTTCTCCTACCTCCTTTCTTATTCCTCAGATATTAAAAGTTGTTTTGAAAAACACAGGACCGGAAAGTTCTATGGTGTTTGCAGCTTGGTGGTATTTTCTCAGAAGCGTCAGGTTTGAGCAAGAGATCTAAAAGTCCTGTTTTTAGTTCCTTTTATGTACTCTGCATTAGACATACTATCACTCCACCTGTTAATTTCAATCTTACACAAGTATTTTCCTTCTTCCATTTAGCTTCCCTTTTATCACACCACCACCTGCACCATTTCCCATGGTTCCTACCTTTCATGAGCTTTGAGGGGAAGCCAGCAGCTTTTTTTCAAGATGAGCTATTCGCCAGGAACTAATTTCACCTAATGACAATATATCTTCCACCAAGTATCCCCGGCTATTAAATGCCAAGAGGTGCCATAGCAAAGCTCCCCTCATCCAAGATCTGGATGACTCACGTGAGTGTTCCTATCTCTGAGATACACTATGAGGAAAAAAGGAGTGTAGCTGCACCTTGGAAAATACTGATGGGAGTAACTCTGGCAGGTAGAAACAGGCACCGCATTCCAAGGCTATTCAGCTTATCCCTCCTGCCCATATCAAAAGAGTTATGAGGGTCTGGTCCTCATAATGGGAAACCCAAGGAAGAAGCACTTAATCTACCCCTCCCCATCAGCCTGCTTAGCAAGGCAGACTGGCCAGCAAGATGTTCCCCTATGAACTCCTACAATGTATTTCAGTAGTCTGTTGGCCACACCAAGCTGTTTGACTGCCACAATAGCCTCCACAGCTGGCTAATTGAGTGACACTCTGACCTTTTCAAAGATAGTCAGGTTAGCCCACCTTATTCTACTCAGGCCCTCAGCCCAGAAAAGGGGAATCTACTCAGAGAATATGTGACAAGCGGAAGAAGAGGAAGATGCATCACATAGATGAGGAAATAGGAAGTGACATCTGGGCAACAGCTACAGGTTATAAACAGGGCTGCTGCTATCCAACTGCCAGGAGGACCACGGCCACAGGAAGCAGTCAACCCTGCTTGATCTCTGCCTGGAGCTCAACTTGGATGCTCAACAGCAACATTTCTTAGAACAGAGCTTGAAACTTAGCCAGGAACTTGGCAGCGACTTTGCTATGCGACTGTATTTACAAAAGGTGTAGCCACGCTGAGGCAGCATATCCAATGAGTGCAAGAATTTTTGGATGGAGAGACGAGGACTATCTGACACTTCAAGAACAGTAAGGATTGGTCTCCAAAGGCTTGCTTATGTGGCTAAGCCAAATCCTAAGAACCAGGAGGAAAAAGTTAACCCTGCTCAGCCAAGGCAGTAACTTCACATTGGGAGGCGGGTGTGTGTGAGGATATAATAAAGTGCTGTGTAAAATTTTCATCCAAGCTCCAGTGTAGTCTGTAGTCATTTACAAAATCCCAACTTAACATATATTTACTTGGTATTTAGTTTGTCACCAATTATCACAGTTTTAGGGCAGATGTAAGGCTGAGGTTCTGCATTGCAGATGTTGGACTGTCTACGGTGAAGTTGGGCTCTTGAGACCATTTGAATTTTTAGCTGTTATACCAGGTTTCCTGCTGTATAGCGATATCCCTAATGGGGTTACTTGTCTCAATTGCAGTGGGGGTCTTAAGATACAGCAGCTCTGGGAGATTTTAATTTGTCCTTCATGTGGCATAGACTGGGGTGGCTCAGGAGGTTATCACACAGTGGTTTTTATCTCAGGGCATTTGCAACATAATAGGAGGTTGAGGACATTAATCTCAGTCCAAGACAGAACATTTTATGGTTGCTTTTCAATATGCTGGTGCTGCCTCTGCTTTCCCTTGCATGGATGTAGTACCGATTTGATCAGTCCACTCCAGGTGACGAATGCTCAAAGTAGTAGCCTTTGTTTTCCCAAGAATCTAGTAGGCAGTTTGACTGAGGGCATAATTTCCAACTGCAATGGATGGCCCTGTTGGGTGAGATGGATGGATGGATGGATGGATGGATGGATGGATGGATGGATGGATGGATGGATGGATAGTCAGTTTGGTCTAGTGGTTAAAAGCACCAGGCTAGAAAGCAAGAGACAGTGAGTTCAAACCCTGCCTCAGCCATGAAAGCTGGCTAGGTGACTTTGGGCCAGTTATTCTCTCAGCTCAACCCACCTCACAGGGTTGGTGTTATGGGGAAAATAGGAGGAGGAAAGTGTGTTGGATATGATCATCACCTTAAGTTATTTCTAAAAATAATAAAGGCAGGATACAAATAGATAACTACTTTTTGTTTCTTTTTAGCTATTTGTTTTTCATCTGTTTCACCAAGAATATGTATTCAGAATAAGGAGACATTTTTCAGAATTATTGTGAGAATATCAAGAAGATTTAAAATGTATTATAAATATTGAGATCCAGCTATCAATAATCTAATGTTCTTGGCTTTTTTTTTCCAGGGTTTTGACCCACCACATCAGAGTGATAATCGAACTATTTATATTGCAAATCGTTTTCCCCAGCATGGCCATTATGTTCCTCAGAAGTTTGCAGAAAACAGAATAATCTCCTCTAAGGTATGGGAAATTTTAACACCTATACACATGCTTTATAAAGTGCAATAGTTCAAGATAAATTTTAGCGAGATATATCAGCATTTTTAAAAAAGCAACTCTCAGATGTGTATCTGAATAGGATTAGGGCATTTTATGAGCTATACTGTTAAAATAGTTCGTTTATATATCATTATAAAATTCGTTTTTGTGATGCATCATATTTCAAAAGCTTGCTTAACTAAAAAAAAGTTCTAAAAATTGTATCAGATGAGTATATTTTTAGCCTTTATAAGCAACTTGAACAAAAACAATGTGGTGATTCCCATTTTCAGTTCTAGATATGGTTTGAATCAATGTTACACTCTCTAAATGTTTTATGTGATCCAAAGTGATTATCACTTATCAAGAATTAATAAGTCTGTGTAGTGATTTTTATTTTTGATTAGGGATAAAGTCAAATTAAGCAAATGGCTTAATTATATACAGGGAGTCCTCAGCTTTATGAGCAGAATTAGGACTGGAATGTGATGTGGTTATTAAGTGAGTCATCACATGAAGAACCTAATTTTACAACCATTTTTACCAAAATTGTTATGCAAATCACATGGTACCTACCCTCACAGTTGTTAAGTGAATCTATCTTCCCCAATTGACTTTGCTTGTTGGAAGAATGACTGGAAAGGTTGCAAATTGCCGTCACATTGACTGCAAGATGCTGCAGCTGTCAAAGACAGCTGCTAAGCACTCAGATTGCTCATGTGACTGCAGGATGGTACAGCGGTTATAATTTTGATGCCTAGTCCTGAGTCACTTTTTCTAAGGCTGTCATAACTTTAAACCGTCAATGAATGACCATTTGTACATTGAGGATTACCTAGGTGTTTGCGTTAATCTCCCTATTAATATAAACAAAGTTTATTTATTTATTTAAATTGTTTAAATACCACCAATGCCACAAAGACACTTAGCTGTTTATAAAATTGAACACAACAGCGTTAAAGCAATTAAAATTAGTAACGTAAAGTTCACAAATTAATTTCAATAAAGCTCAGCGTTAGTGTTCACTAGCGTTTTCCTCTCTGGCGCTAGCGAACACCAGTATTTTGAAAGGCTCAGAACACTGGCATTTGTTGTCGCTTTTGCCAGATTGAAGTCTATTTCGCTGAGGGATTTCCAGTAGCCGGCTTTCTTATAGTTGTTCTCCATGGTGGGGCAAGGAGGGGGCCCAGGCATTCTTTCCACCACATCTGTAAAGCCAGGGCTCTCCCTCTCCAGTGCTCCGCTTAATGACCGCAAATGGGAGAGTTGGGATTGCAGTCGTTGATTAAAGTGGTTGCGTGAATTAACAATACTTCATACCTAGTTGTGTTTGTAGTGGAGGAGTACTCTTGAAGGCAATTGCAGTGCATTTAAGGCAAGCAACTTCATAGACGTTTCACTTTATAGGTAGTCCATTTGCTTAATGACTATTCAAAGTTATTTAAAAAACTGAAAAAAGTGACTTATAACCACTTAAGACTACTTATAATATGGCATCCCCACAGTCATGCAATCAAACTTTGGGTGTTTTGCAACCAGCATCTATTTACAGTGGATGCAGCATTCTGGGGTTCTGGGATTGTCATTTGCAACCTTCCTAGGGCGTGTCGGACCAGCAAAGTCAATGTGGGAAGCCAGATTCGCTTAATGACTGCATGATTCACTTAACTGTAGAGATTTACTTAACAACCATGGCTAAAATGGTCAAATGGGGTATGACTCTCTTAACAACTGTCCTGCTTAGCAATTTTGGACTCAGTTGTGGTTGTAAGTTGAGGATAACCTATATTAAAATCAAAATGAATATAACTTTCCCTACATTGTAGGAAACCCAATATCAGATATCAGTTAATTCATTTTTTTAATGAATTTCAGTATTGTGTTGCAAATTTAACACATAAAGGTAAACATGGAACTTAATTGGCTGATATGAATGTTCGAAAAGAGGCTTTGTTAACATTTGTAGAATATTAAACGCAGAATATACAGTTCTTTAAAAAATGATTGAATTTGAAATGGATTACTTCAGCTGTTTTTAAATGCAATTTTTTTTTCTCTTGCAGTATACTGTGTGGAATTTTGTGCCCAAAAATTTATTTGAACAGTTCAGAAGAGTAGCCAATTTTTATTTTCTTATAATATTTTTGGTTCAGGTAAGTTAGATAATTTAATACTACTTAAACATGTGTAATTGAAATGAGGTATTTGGGGGGTGGGGGAAATCATATTGAATATAACTGAGCATAAAGCTTGATTTTTCTGACTTTTGAAACAAATAGTGGCTTACTCTCAAGAGATAGAATTCATTTATTTCTAGTGACATGCCGCACTGCCATTATCTAGACATGTTCATCCATGTTTTTCTGTGGTTTCATAAGACGTTAGCTGATCTGCTTCATAAGGTTTATTCCTAGTGACTAACATATTTTCTTCGCTCTAAAAGAGAGATGTTAAAAATGTTGATGCAGTTTAACTATTATACATAATATATTTTGAAAAATCTGATTATCCTTCCCATGTACGATTACAAATTAAGGAAAGATAGGGAGAAAACATTAGTTGGCTTCAATTTCGCAAAACAAATGCATAGTGATATGAATTAGTAATATTGTCTAAATCGTGAGCTAAAGTCACTAGTAATGACCTTTCCTAATTTGGAATTTAGTCTCTGAAAGTGAATTCCTGGAGGAATTTAAGCATCAAAGTTATATTTCTATTTATTAACTGGTCAGATGGGTGATCATTTGCCTCCTCCATCCTACCTGGAACCTCGTCAGTACTATGATCAGAAATTTAGCTATCACTTGGCGCTTGTATTATTGAGATTATATTAATTTTTGCTATCAATTCCATCACAAGATGGTAGCAGATATTTAAAATGCTGTAGCATTGTAACAGCAGGTGGGACACATGGGGTTGACCCATAGACTTGATTGTTGTCCAAGCTAATAGGATGGAAGAGAGATTTATTTATACCCTGTCGAAAGAACAGGCTCTCAAAAAATCCCCCTAGAAATATGAAATTATGATATTGATGGGAAAATCTGTCTTAAATCTCTCTGCATGTGACAAGATTGCAGTTCTCAACTCCTTCCAAATGTGATACAAATGTGATACAAAATCTTGTTCTGAGGAATGGACTGAACAATGTATTCTTCAGATGTGTTTTGTGTATCCTATATATACTATGTACTGTGTTGCATAAACCACTAGTATTTGGTTCCATTTATATCTTTTGCATTTTATATCTTTTGCAAATGCTGCCTCAGGCCTAAGTTGCAATGAAATCCATGTTGTGGCTGTTGCAATAAGACTGTTAAAAATCACCTGACTCTTACCTATTGCATGTAAAACATGCTTTTCCCCCCTTTCATTATTCAATGTTCCCGTACATACACTGATGTAATCAGAAAATAGTTGTTACTCAGTTTTGCTTAGTTTTTCTTCTCTATTTGCACTTATGTATTTCACAAGTTGTGCTAAAGTTTCTTTCGTCTAAAAACTTCAGTGGAAAGAATTTAGCAAAAAAAAGTTCTATAGTTTAAGCAGTGTTTAAATGTTAACTGTTAAGTACCAAGCTCAATTAATCAGTAAGGCTTGTATGTGTTTTAGCTTGGTTTTTTTCTTTACATCCAGCTTTGTCACTATTTTGGCTGACCTATATTTGAACTCTTTACATTTCTACTATGAGATAAATTCAGAAAAGCAGCTTAATTTGCAACATTTGCTAGATGAATAAGAGAACCATAAATAGTGACAGAATGGTCATATGAGACATTTACTCATGAAATGGTTTAGAATTTCTATATTTCACTATACCTCTCTTTTCCTTCAATGAAATCAGAGTGGAATTATTTGTATTGTTTTTAGAATAGAAGCATTTCTCAAATATTTAAGAAAAAAAGAACAACCTACTAATGGCTGTGCAAGCCTTTATAGTCAATATTTCATAAATTACCCAAGTTTCAAGGGATAATGAATAGATTACCTTATTCAAAAATGAAGATACAGATACAGATTAACAGAGTTGGAGGGGACCTTGTAGTCCAACCCCCTGCTCAAGCAGGAGACTCTACACCATTTCTGACAAATGGCAGTCCAATCTCTTCTTAAAAGTCCCAAGTGATGAAGCTCCCACAACTTCCAAAGGCAACTTCTGTTCCACTGGTTGATTGTTCTCGCAGTCAGAAAATTTCTCCTTATTTCCAGGTTAAGTCTCTCCTTGTTCAGTTTCCATCCATTGTTCCTTGTCTGGCCTACAGGTGCTTTAGAAAATAGCTTGACCTCTTCCTCTCTGTGGCAGCCCCTCAAACACTGGAACAGTGCTATCATGTCTCCCCTGGTTCTTCTCTTCACTAGACTAGCCATGCCCAGTTCCTGTAACCGTTCTTCATATGATTTAGTCTCCAGTCCCCTCATCATCTTGGTTGCTCTTTTCTGCACTTTTCTAGAGTCTCAACATCTTTTTTATGGTGTGGTGACCAAAACCAAGATCTATTGCCCTTTAACAACTTAAAGTACTCCTCTTGCTTCCAATACAATTTGCTATGCTTTCTGTCATAATTCCTCTTTCTGTTGACAAATAGTGTTTCTTTACTGTGTCACCAGTATTCATATCCCGTGATTATCTTATACAGTTCACAGCATTGATAGATTATGTGCCATTAGGTCAATGCCATTTCTTAGCAACCACATGGACAAATGTTCTCCATGACAAACTATCCCTAACCTGGTCTTTTAGGTCTTCTAACAGAGTGCCTGTTGCCACTGTAACTGAGTCCATCCATTTCAGTATTCCTCTTCCTCTCTTTCCTTCTACGTTTTGCAGCATTATAGTCTTCTTTAGTGAGCTAGGTCTTTCATGAAATGTGTTCAGAGTCTGATCATTTGAGCCTGATCAGTTGCGTCTTGAGTGAGAATCTGGGTTGATTTGTTCGATGATCTATTTTGTTTCCTTGGTTATACATGGTACTCTCAAAAGATTTTTCTAACATCAGTGTTCAAACTTTCGCTTCCATAGAATGTTACAGGAAATGACATTGCCTACACCATTCTGATTTTTTCTGATCACAGTTCTGCCACAGCTCAGCATCTTAAGTTTGCTCGCGCTTGAAATACAATGTATGCATCCCCTTCAAAATCTCTATCCTGTTTATACTGAGAAGGAAAACCTCATCACTTCTGAGCTTTCAAAGGTCCCTCAAGACCTGATTATGTCAGCAGCCCTTGGGACGCCAAGGAATGGGTGAACTCATGAGGTGGCTCTGTTACTATTGACATCCCTTATTTTCCTTTTCTGTTTTATTTTTTTCTTTATGGTTTTTTAAAAATAATTTTTAAATTATTATAATGATTTGAGGTAATGATTGTTTTATACATCTACTCTTTTATTGGACTGTTGTATACCACCCAGAATCATTTTCTGTAAGATAGACTGCCATATAAATTTGATTAATTGACTGATTGATTGATTGGCAAGACTGGGCTTTAGAGCTGCTGTCTTAATAGCATACATCCCGTCCCCCCCTTAGGATTGGTCCATATGGAAGAGGTCTATGTTTTGTCACAGTGCACACAGTCGTCTTCCATTTCTACTTCGAGTGGAATGCTGTGTTCACACTGCGTATTTAACCAAGATCTTGCAACTGAACTTCCACCACATGCTATCCCGCAACAATTCTTAGCACAGCCTGTATTTTAAATTATTGACAACACATTGGTGTGATTGCCCACAAGCATCTTTTAATCTGGCAAGTATAGAAGGGAAATTTTTGCCAAGTTCATTTTCAGTTTTGGGCCATTTTAAAATCGATGAGAATCTGGCTGTTTTCCAAATGCCATTAAAGTCCTTTATAGGTAGTCCTTGACTTATGATTGGTCTCTTAGCAACCGTTGAAGTTATAGCAGGCCCCCTAAAAAGGTACTTATGACCAGTTTCAAAGTTCCATTGGACACACACACACACACACACACACACACTGAGGTCACGTGAATGCATTTTGGGTGCTTGGCAACCAACCCCCAATTAGGATGGTTTGTAGTGTCACATGATCGTGATTTATATTTATTGCCAGATAATCCAATTTCCAGCTAAAAATGGGTTCACTTAACAACTGTTAAAAAAATAACATTGGGCACAGACATGTAATGATCCACTTAATGAACAGCATGACTTACAGCCATAATTCCGGGCTCAGGTATTGTCATAAATTGAGGACTCCCTCTGTGCAATCAGCAACAAGCCTCGTCACATCACAAGGCAGCCAGTACACATTCTGGTTGCTGAACCTCACAAGGATCTTCTAGCAAGAAGAAGCAGCCTGAGTACCGAAAATAAATGGTTAATGTTATATTATGTTACATCATACAAGATAAATAAATAACATCAAAAGTCTATCCACTAACATTTGATTGGCTTTGGTAATTTTTGGAAGCTGCAAGCCATTTCCAAAGAGTAATAATTTTTTTTCTAAAATTTGATTTATATGCCGCCCTTCTCCGGAGATTTAGGGCAGCTTACAATGCGTTAAGCAATAGCAAAATATTACTGGGTGCAGTGTTACAGTAGCAACCACAAACCACTATTTACAGTTTTCTGAATATAACATACAAATGTAAACGTAGACTTTCCAAAATTTGACTCATATGCATATTCTTTCTGTCTGTTTTCTCTTCCAGCTTATGATAGATACTCCTACTAGTCCAATTACTAGTGGATTGCCATTGTTTTTTGTTATAACTGTGACAGCCATAAAGCAGGTAAGAAAATGTGCCTCTTTTTTTTTTTTTTGTAAGTTGCTTAGCACAGACATACACATTATGTTCAATACAGAACTGCAATTAAAAGTGGGCCATCAGTGTTAGCTCACAATGTGCTAATGTGTTTAGCGATATCAGCACATGGTGTATTTCTTCAGAAGCTAAGCCAGCAAAGGCAAGGCATGGTTCCAAAACACTAAATATGCAGTCTGAAATATTGTACAGAAAAAGGGACCTAGATGTGAGAATGTGTTTTAGTGAGATCTTCTTGTACAGAACAATGTCTAATGCTACCATTCTGCATTTTAAACATGAATATTTATATATTAATGAGTTAAGAATCATATGGATACTGGGTGGAACCTTTCACCTTTTTCGTCCAACTGTGATATGAAGGAGATAACTTAAATTATTTTGTCCCTAAAGATACCTTGTACCTTAAATCATTGCTATTCCATTTTCCTTGCATTGAAATGTAACAGTATTCTGTAAGGCTTTGAGCATCAGTTGAAATGAGAAAATACATTTTGGTGTTAGGAGTCAAAACACAAAACATGTTTTTGCCTGGGATTGCTTTTATATGTTTTCATGATCCATAATCAAAGCCTTCAGTGGATAGTAATGACACACAATAGTTGTGGAGGTTGGTATCTCAGTTTGAATTATGAATACCTTTTTTCCTGCTGTCTTAAAGGAATGAGGTTTTGCAAAGGAGTCTTCTTAAAATTGATTTACATAATGAGATATATTGCATTATTCAATTGTTTCTAGAGATTCTTCACAGTATTCTGGCTCCTGGAAGTTGATGGGTCCTGATTTTCCCCCAGTGCTTCCATAATACCTGTGGATAGAACAGATTTATTCACTTATTTATTTAAAGAACATTTCAACAATTCAAAATTAGTCTGCATAATACATTGAAGCAGCACAGGCTGGCTCTTATTTACTACATAACCCCCACTGTCTGCTTTAAATGAAATTACCTTCATCCAGCATTCAGTTTTACTTCTCATTCTTTATAGCTGATGAAATTCTGTTTTGTTATTTTTGTCAAGGCTGTGTCCTATATAAACATAACATTCTACAAACATGACCTTGGGAAGGACCGATAAGTAGGCAAAAATGCTAAATCCAGTCTAAACATCTGGCTGGCTGACTGACGGACCAACCATAATTTATATGTTGAGTGGCAGACATTTATCTGTTTGCATTCTAAAGGCTCAAAGCTCTTTAGTTCTTCATTTTCTATTACTTAACCCACTAGCAAGAATGGGTGGGACCACAAAATAGACAAAGTAATCAAAAATGAAAAAGCTAAAGTGCTCTGGGACTTAAGCATCTCTCATACAATGCCCCAGTCTTAACAATTGTTGATGAGAAAGATAATAAAGTGTGGCGAGTAAACGTTACAAGGCCTGAAGGCAGCAGAAGGGAAGAGAAAGAACTGGAGAAAAATCATAAAATAGTACCAACAGTAATATGCGCCCTGGGTACAATTCCAAAATATCTGGAGCATCGCTTGAACATCATCAACATTGACAAAAATCACTCAGTCAATTGCAAAAGGCAACTTTACTTGGAACAGCTTATATCCTATAACAATACCTTTAATATCATCAGACAACATCTACCTGTCTCAGGTCATTGGGAAAGACTTAATAGGTGAACAAAAATGCCATATTCAGTCTAAACATCTGGCTGACTATGCAACCAATCATGCTTTATTAAATGTATATGCCTCCCAACTCTCATCTGAGTAGGAATGACCATGCAATTGCATTATTTTCCTCATTTCTCATGACTTTTCTTGAGGTATGCATGCAAGTATTCTCAGGCAACCTTTTACCTATTTTGAAAATCTCTCTGTAACATCAGACAACACAGTTGTCTTTAACACACTTGCTTGAATTTATTGCTCCTACTATATATGTTTTCAAAATAGATGTATAGGTTGTCATTTTCCTCACTTAGTGGCATGAATATCATGTTAGAAGCTGATTGTCTGCTTCGGCTTGGCTCCATCTCCCCCAACCTTATCCCTTCCGAGTTTTTGGAGCTGATAAGAGTTGTAGTTTCAATCAGTATGGGCCATTAAGGAATGTTGAGACTGTAGTCCAGAGCTTTTCAAGGGCAAGCAGTTAGGAAAAATGAGCCATATGGATTCCATTTTTTTTAGGCCTTAGTTTGATCCTCTGATAAAATTTGAGATGGCAGCCAAGTAGCAGGCAAGATATATTAGTGACTTCCTTTGATCTTTTCAGGGTTATGAAGATTGGCTACGGCACAAAGCAGACAATGAAGTGAATGGAGCTCCAGTGTATGTTGTTCGTAGCGGTGGCCTTGTAAAAACAAGATCAAAGAACATCCGGGTATGTGTCTTACTCACGGTAAAACAAGGGTCTGTCTTCTGTAATTGTGGGGTTAAAACAAAACAGTCATGGCTATGTATTCAGTTTTACAAAGAATTTAATTAGACCGAACAACGTTTTGTTGGACTGTTTTAATCCAGTAATTTTGCAAACCAGTTTTTCCCATGCCTTCTTCTGTCTCCCCAGGTAGGGGATATTGTGAGAGTAGCCAAAGATGAAACTTTCCCTGCTGATCTCGTACTTCTGTCCTCTGATAGAGAACATGGCTGTTGCTATGTTACGACTGCAAGTTTGGATGGAGAAACTAATCTTAAGGTCTGCGTTCATACTGTTACAATGGATTGATTTTTTTGAAATTGTGGCTAGGGTATTTTATTACGTTTATGTAGAAAAGTGTTACATTTCTTTTGAATTGTGTTGGGTTCATATCAAAGCTTTAGGGTTGTTGGCCATGTTGTTATGGCTGTATTCATTGTTATGAATTTAAGGAAAAGTTTCCTTAAGCAAAGTTATGATTCATTGGAATTCTGTAGAGATTCTCAGTCATCCAGCTCATGGTTGTCCTAAAGGTGTTTTTTCAGGAGGCAACTGGACTTTCTCAAAGGAAAGCCCAGTTGCTTCCTGAACATCTTCAAAAGAAAAAAACAAGAAAGTCCAGTTGCCTCTTGAAAAAGCCCTTTGGGATTCATTGGAATGTCATGTATTCTGATTATAAGGAAGTGACTAGCAAATGTAAACAAAAAGGATACGGATATGCTAGAAAGCACTTTAAGGACAAATACTTTCTGTTTTCTACGCTATTTTCCTCTTGTTTGCCCAATTTTTGTCTTATTTTGTCAACTGGTATAACAAGACAGTAAGGTATGCAAAATGTTTCAAATTTAAAATATTTGAGCTTGAAACACCTATTTAAGTAAACAAATGTTTAAACGTTTCATTTAAGTAAACAAATGTTGAGTTTAAAATGGGACATTATTGTTTAAAATATTTTGAATCTGAAAGGTTTATATACCAGCCCAAAATAACCAGCAGTAAGAGCTTGCTTTTTTCCTTTCCTGTTATAGCCATTCATGCTTCCTTTTCTTTATTTGTTTTGGCATTAAATGCTCATTAATTCTTTCTAGGTGACCAAATCCCCACCTCAATATATTTTTTTCTCATTGGTTATTTACTTCCAACTATTTGTTTCTTGTATCAGACCACATACTACCCACACTTTTTTTACTTGCTTTTGTATATCTTGATATTACTCCAACTGTTTCCCCCTCTTTAGTATATATTCTACAAGAATACAGAGCTCCATCCAATTTATGATCTGGGTTTTTTCCCCCTACTGTTTGTCAAGTGATGATCCTCATGTGAGGGAGTCTTGCACTCGTTAGGATGAACAAAGAACCCTCACACATCGTTTTGTCAGGACTGAAATTTATGAACACAACACCAGATGGAAGAAATGTATCATTTTCCTATTGACAGATGACCAGTTTACCAAATTGTGGCTTGTTTTTACTTGGCATTTTCTATAACACTGACAACTTACTGGCAAATTAGGAATACAGTTTTAAGAGCTCATAAGGGATTTTTTTTAAAACTGTGGATCTGTGGAATACATTAACTAAGACTTGTCAAATCATTGCTTTTTTTCCCTTTTTCTTTTAGACACACATTGCAGTCCCAGAAACTGCTGTGTTGCAGTCAGTTGCCAATCTGGACAAACTTGTAGCTGTTATTGAATGCCAGCAACCAGAAGCAGATCTTTACAGGTTTCTGTTTTTTTTATTTATTTAGAGTCCTCGGAGAGTTGGTGGCATAGAAATACGAACAAATAAATAAATAAATAAATAAATAAATAAATAAATATTACTGTCCTTTTCTTTTTAAGAATTTGGAAAAGGAAGTTATGGCTATTAAAAATTAGGCCGAAACTACTCTGTAAATTCTTGTATTGGAGTCATGAATTTATATGCCTATGTGCCTTAGAGAAAACAAGGGCATGACTTATTAGGAATGCCCTATTAATTTCATTTGGGAGCTTCCCTGAGTTTGGAAAATTCTCCCAATGTTCAAGCATTTACTCCCCACTTCCTAGTTTAAAAAAACAGGATGTAGCATTTGATTCTCTATCATCCTAACACTTGAGAGTTCTGCCAACAGATCTCCCAAGTCAATGCAGATTTGCTATAGAAAAATTGTTACAGGTAGTCTTCGACTTACAGCCTTTTACTTAGTGACTGCTTGAAGTTACAATGACACTGAAAAAAGTGACTTAGGACCATTTTTCAAGCTTAACAACCACTGCAGCATCCCAGTGATCATGTGATCAAAATTTGGATGCTCAGATTTTTGACAGTTGCATTGTCCCTTGGTCATGTTGATCACCTTTTGTGACCTTTTGACAAGCCAAGTCCATGGGGAAGCTGAATTCATTTAACAGCTGTGATACTAATTAAACAACTGCAGTGATTCACTTAACAACCGTTGCAAGAAAGGTCATAAAAACTGTTTTGCTTAGCAATAGAAATTTTGGGATACAATCGAGAGACTGCCTGTATTATTTTATAGATAAACATAAGGAAAAGTCCCATGTTAAACTGTTGTATTTAAATGGAAGAAAGTTAAAGAATGTGGCTTTGAATTAAGCTAACCAGGAAGCCTCCACCTGTGGTTTGTTTAGCACTATGTCTGAACTGGGATTTCTGATTGTTGCTTCCTGGTTTGTTCTTGGCTTCAGATTCCTGGCTTTGTTGATCATGGCATGCCAGGAATTGGGCTTACCCTTACATGCAAACCTTACATGCAGGTCAGTTTCTTTAACTCATTTCCTACGCTGTTATGGTCAAGGTTTAATGGCATTTTGAAAAATTAACAGTTCCATTTATTTATTTATTTATTTTTGAATCATAACACATTCATATTGTTTTGCAGATTTGTTGGGCGTATAACCATAAGTCATCAAATTGAAGAAATAGTACGGTAAGCCAAATGCCTTCACTCTCGGTGAATTCTATATCCAGGCAATTTTAACTTCTGTAAATAAAATGCATTTGTATGCATCAGGCACAGGGAAGATTAAGCACACTGACCAGATGTTCCTATACTACTTTTGTGATCCTTCTGTTCCCTTGTATTTTTCGTTGCCCTGTTCTGTTAATCTAGGTTTTGTTTTGTTTTTTTGCTAGAATGCTTTTAAAGAACTACTACTGCATAAATAATATGTTGTAGTGGAAATAGCTTAAACTGTGAGGAATACAAGCTATTGCAAGGTATTGTAATTTATGGTTACAAGCTATTATTCTTTCCTGGTTTGGGTGATGCTGTGAACTGCCAGTTACTAGTTTGACCAGTTTGGACTAATTCATACACCTAGTTGTTATTGTTGTTGTTATATTAAAATAACAATAACAACTAGTTTTCTTTCTAACAGTACATTCTGAATTGGTACAGACCAGTTCAGGCTCTATGTACCTGTTAAACTTGCTATTTCTTCTAATAATTACATAGACATTTCAAGCCACAATAGATAAATGGTGCCCAACAGGTTTGTCTTAAAATTGAACATTGGGTCAGCATGGCTGACAATTTTATTTGATTCAGGATCTTTTCTCACTGACCCTCATGACTCTTTGTAAACATCTGTATAAATATTGTAAGAATTATTGCTGGTCAGAGATTCTAATCACGGCAGAAAACCTTAAGAGAAACAGGTGGAGTTGAAATTATTACCAAGAACAACAAAGCATTTCATAAACCAAGTATCTTCTCGGTAAGGGGGAATTCAAGTATTGTTTCCTTGTGAGATGAGGGAGTTGTTCTTAAGTGGCACATTCAGATGAATCCAGAACTCCTTGGAGAAGGCGTTGTGGAGAAAAACAGCCAAGTAAACAGTAGCTGAGCAGCATGAATAACAAACAGTATCAAATGTCCTGAAATACTAAAGGAATTTTTGAATTGCGTGTAATATATTTAACTTTGGTTGTGGTTATTTAGTTTCATTTTATACATCTTAGGTAGCACAACAGAATGTAAAAAAACCCCAAACCTTAAGAGCCTTACTGGACTGAAAGAAAGGACTCGTATAGCATCTGTTGTGTCTTATGACCAGGTGGTGCTCCTATGAAGTTCACAGATAGAATGAGATGGTCATTACATGACATACTGTTCACGGTGTCTCCGGACTATACGTGCAGATTAATTAGGTGTCAGTGACACCTATGAATTTATCTTTTCCTTTTTAGGGAGTTGCCTACTGGATAGGCCCAATAAAATTGCTACATTCTAGGGAATTGAGGGGTAGTTAGATCAAAACTGTTTTGATTCCCAAATACAAAATTATTCACTCTTTATGTTAGAGCAGAGGTGGGGAACTATGGCCCCTTTATGACTTGTGGACTTCAACTCCCAGAATTCCTGAACCAGCATGGCTATTTCAAACTGCTCAGCATGTGTGTGTGTGCGTGCGTGCGTGCCTTCAAGTCAGTTTTTGTTGCCTGATGATTTGCCTGCAGTTTTCTCGGCCAGTTTTTCAGAAGTGTTTTGCCATTGCCTTTTTTCCAGGGCTGAGAAAGAGGGGCTGGCTCACTTTAACCAACAATGTGAACAAACAATGATCTTTCTTTTGCAGACCGCTGGGGCCCGAAAGTCTTTTACTTCGTGGAGCAAGGTTGAAAAACACTAAAGAAATTTTTGGTGTGTGACATAAACAGTTTCACTAACTTGGTTAATATTTCTTGAATGGGTGAAATTCCATAGCATTCTGTTAGAATAACTATCGCTGGCAAATCCTCCGGGTTAGGACATTTTTCCTAATTAAGAGAAAGAGTATCATGTTGAGTATAATAACTTGCACCAAGAAATACAGGTAGTCTTCAACTTGCAACTTTTTGTTTAGTGACCGTTCGAAGATACAAGGGCATTGAAAAAAGTGACTTATGACTGTTTTTCACTCTTATGACCATTTAAGCATCCCCGTGGTCACATGATCAAAATTTAGACACTTGGCTATGATGGTTGCAGTGTCCCAGGGTCACATGATCCCCTGCTGTGACCTTTTGACAAGCAAGGTCAACGGGGAAGCCAGACTTGCTTAACAACTGCAGTGATTCTCTCAACAAATATGGCAAGAAAAATTGTAAAATGGGGTAAAACTCACTTAACAAATATCTCACTTAGCAACATAAAATTTGGGCTCAATTGTGGTCCTAAGTGGAGGACTAACTAGTTGATTCTGGTGCAACCAGGAGAACCCGGATTCTATGTCTGTCTGTCTTTCACTTTCTTAAGTCCTATTAGTGCTTTCAATCCCTCTATTCCAGGAACCCAGACTACTTAAGCTTTCTGCTGTAAAAGTTTTTATCTGTTGCCTCCTGGGTCCACTTGATTTTGTTAGAATATCTTTCCCATTTAAAAATCTGGAAAAAAAAACTAATCACTTTTTAAAAATCTCAGCGTGAATTTTTTAAAAAAAACCTGTCACTGCAATCATAGAGGGGATTTGGAAACCCAACCGAGTGGCCAGCCAGAAACTGAAGGAAGCCATGTGTGTTTGGCTCCTCAAAAGAAAGGGAAGAGAATGAGCCTTAGGTATTACACAGTTTTGCTGCCATGATGAACATTCTTTTACCTTTTTTATAGGTGTTGCTGTGTATACAGGAATGGAGACAAAGATGGCATTGAATTATAAGAGCAAATCACAGAAACGATCAGCAGTAGAGAAGTACGTGGTTAGCAATATTTTACTCCATTAAAGATTAATGTATTAATTTAAACTGTAAAACAAGAGGAATTCAGAGTAAGGGGTAGCATAGGACGAAAGGGAACAGTGCAGATATTTATTACAGTCATAGACTAGCAGGGTGGAATACAAACAATTTTAAAAGCTAAAAAATACAAAACACACTGTTAAAAAAAAAGGAACATGTTAAAAAACGAACATGTTTTAAAAACATCTTTTGAACATCTCTTGTTGCTTGAATCATTTGATAAGTATTTATTATTAGGCTAATAAATGTTCACATGTTCTAGTTTAGCGAAATTAATATTTCCTTTTGGAATATTCAGACGCATTGAATGTAGACTTGGTTCTTCAAGAAAACTGGGCAATAAATCATGTGAAATGTGATGTAATCAAACTAAAACCCCTTCTGATAGTTTGTTTGTTGTTTTGTTTTGTTTTGTTTTGTTTTTTGAGAAATATTGAAAGGTCATCAGCGTGTGACAAAGTACAGCCCTGGCGATACTGAATCCATTCTGCGTATCGGTTTGCCCTGAGTGTTTTACTTTGCTTCACTTCTGATGAACCAGCCTGTATCTTTCTCCCAAATCTCGTCCTCCCATGCCTTGAAGCAAGAAACCTCTTGTGATTTTCCATCTGCTGCCTTTAATAGAGAAGAACTTTTTTTTCTTCTTTTTGCAACCAAGGGATTAGACAGAAAAAGCAGAGCTGGTGGTTTTCAAGAAAAGACTGGACAACCATTGGTCCAGGATAGTAGGAGGACTCCTACACCGGGCAGGAGTTTGAACTAGATCAGGGGTCTCCAACCTTGGCAACTTTAAGCCTGGAGGACTTCAACTCCCAGAATTCCCCAGCCAATTCTGGGAGTTGAAGTCCTCCAGGCTTAAAGTTGCCAAGGTTGGAGACCCCTGAACTCAATGACCTCTAATGTTCTCTCCAACCATATGATTCTACGAAACATTTCCTTTTTGGATCTCCATCCTCCCCCATGTACAAAGTTCAAGTTAGCTGAATAAAACACAAAGGTTGCTAGAACTATTGTTGCTGTAGGGTTGTTTTGTTTTGTTTTGTTTTGTTTTGTTTTGTTTTGTTTTGTTTTGTTTTGTTTTGTTTTGTTTTGTTTTGTTTTGTTTTGTTTTGTTTTGTTTTGTTTTGTTTTGTTTTGTTTTGTTTGAAGTAATGCGCAAATATCTTTGAATTGTCCAGAGCTCCCTTGGTCTTCAATGCTCATCTATTTTCTCTCTCCCCCCCCCCCACTCCCCATAGGACAATTTTAATTCAGTGGGATTTAGGTATTAAATTGGCTCTCACTTTTGCCCGACAGGTCTATGAATTCTTTTTTGATTATCTATCTAATAATCCTCCTTGGTGAAGCTGTCTTAAGTACAATACTGAAGTATGCCTGGCAGTCCGAAGAGAAGTGGAATGAACCTTGGTATAACCAGCAAACTGATCATGAAAGAAACAGCAGTAAGGTAAAATGTAAATGATATGCCTGATTTAGGTGTTTTCCCCCGTTTCAATAGCATGATGTGAAAGTTTCGATTTGAGTAATAAAAATAACTAAAGGGAAACAAGAATTAGCTTCGGTTAATTTCTTGCTCCATTATCGTAGCTATTGATATATTGATTGTTGTAACTCATCTCCTTAAAGGAATGTTGTTAAAAAAACCTCACAGGCTTAGAAGTTGTTTCTTACTTACTGTGTGCCAAGCAAGGAGAAGAAATAATACTTATATGCAGCAAAGAAAACCCAACCTTATATAGTAATCGGCAGTCTTAGAGGAGAAAGATTCCTTCACATGTCACATTAAGTCAAACTGAGATTAGAGTTAGTATGTTATCTGAATCCAGTCTCGGACTGATACTATGATCAAGGCTTCTGTGTCTCCCCTTCAGCTATAACACCATTTACCAATAAAGGCCAATGGAATGAGTGGTTTTTATATAGAGGTAGTCCTCAACTTACGATCACATTGACCCCAAAAGTTCTGTTGCTAAGTGAGACATTTGTTAAGTGAGTTTTGCCTCATTTTACGACCTTCCTTGTCACAGTTGTTAAGTGTCACTTAACAGTTAGTAACATGGTTGTTAAATGAATTTGGCTTCCCCATTCACTTTGCTTGTCAGAAGGTTACAAAAGGTGATCACATGACCCCAGGACACTACAACCGTCAGTTGCCAAGTGTCTGAATTTTGATCCCTTGATCATGAGGATGCTGCTATGGTCATAAGTGTGAAAAACGGTCATAAGTCGCTTTTTTCAGTGCCATTATAACTTTGAAAGATCACTAAATGAGCTGTTGTAAATCGAGGACTACCTGTAGTACTTTGAGCTCAGTGGTAAAGGGACGAGACAGAGGAATAACAAATAAGAACCCTATTCTGGGTTAAACTTATTAGATCACAAACAGAAAAGTCACTACTTTTGGAAGAAACATAATTTTGGTTTGGTAATCCTTATATGACATACAGGTAGTCCTTGACTTAAGACCAAGCATTCAGCACATTTCAAAGTTACAACAGACCCAAAAGTACGTATAATCCGGATTTGAAATTTTGCTAGCCATCTCTTCCCCCATAATCACATGATTGCATTTTGGGCGCTGGGCAAACCAGCCCATATTTATGACAGTTTGTAGTATCACGATTGTGATGTACGGTCTTTGCCATAACCAGCGTTTACTTCCCGTTTAACAACAATGGCATCTATGTAATGACTTGATTTGTTTAACAACCATTATGACTTGTTTAATTGCCACAAAAAGAAATAAATCGGGTCAGTCACAGGATGACCTACTTAATGACCAGCACAACAATTTTTGGCTCAATTATGGTTGTAAGTCAAGGACTATCTTTAGTTATTTTGGGCTATTACAGAATATGCTCTGACTATATCAATATTGCTGTTCTACATAATTGTATTTTGGTGGCATCTGCTATAATCTTGTCCTCAAATGCTTTCTGTCTTATTTTTTTAGTTTAATAATACTGTTTCCTTTACTTCTTTTAGATCTTGAGGTTCATTTCAGATTTTCTTGCTTTCCTGGTACTTTACAACTTCATTATACCCATTTCGCTTTATGTGACTGTGGAGATGCAGAAATTTCTTGGGTCTTTTTTTATTGGTTGGGACCTTGATCTCTATCATGAAGAAACAAATGAAAAAGCTCAAGTAAATACATCAGACCTGAATGAAGAACTGGGGCAGGTATAAAATAATTCAAAATAGTGTTTGAAACAGGAGGAACTAGATTTGATTTAATTAATCAAAAGTGATTAAATTCATAGTTGTTCTTTTACACAGTTAATATTCCCTATGTATTTTATAAATTTTTTTTGGTCTCCCTAAAAATTGTAATTTGGAAGTGGTCCAGCAGTGGACCGCAATCTGAGATTGTAAATGAGCACTGCTGCCCTGTAGGGTACATTGTGTAATTATTAGAAAAGATCATTTAATACTTATTTTCCATGTATGTATAAACAAACAATTACACCTATTTTAGATAAGCACAATAAATGTGCACAAGTCTGAACTGAATGTAGCATTCACCATCTGCAGACCATATGAATGTCCCACTAGTGCAGGGGTGTCAAACTTAATTACATTGAGGGCCGCATCAGGGTTGTGTTTGACCTTGGCGCAGTGGGCATGGCCAGCTCGATATCGCTTGTGTCGGGGGCACCTGTGGTGACCCGAGCACTCCGCCAGTGAAAACCGGCTCCTGAGCTCCATTTTCAGCTGCAACAGCCTCCTGCAACCCTCTGCCACTAAAATTGGAGGTTGGGAGGGCAGCGTGCAGCCCTCCCGAGCTCTGTTTTCTCTGGCAGAGGCACCACGGGCTGGTCCTTCATTGTTTCAGGGCGGCCCCGTGGGCCAGATCTAAGCACGCCGAAGGCTGGATCCAGCCCCCGGGCCTTGAGTTTGACACCCTGCACTAGCGGATGTGAAGGAGACTTGCTGCCTTTTTTAACTCTTAAATTTATTTGACTGATATAACTTCTTAACTTACTGTAGGTGGAGTATGTATTTACAGATAAAACTGGCACATTGACAGAAAATGTGATGCAGTTTCGGGAATGTTCCATTAATGGTCTCAAATACCAAGAAATCAATGGCAGATTAATTCCCGAGGGATTGATAGAAGACTTTCCAGATGGAGTACAGCCCAGTCTTGTAAGTTATTTCTAAAATTAATTTCTTGAAATTAATTTTGAGCTTTCTATAGTCTAAAGTTTGGATCCTTCTTGAATCTCTTTTTATGAGTGTTTTTCAGAAGTAACGTCTAAACTTTCCATTGTTTGAAATTCCTTTAATTCTGACTGCAACTAAGATCTGTTAACATTTAGGTTTCTTAAAAAAATTAGTATATTATCTGCAAAGAGATCAATTGCATTATGCTCCATTTTTTTGTGTATGTCAATGTTCTTATTTTTCCTAATGTTCTGTGCTAATTGAGAGAGAGCATCCGTGTTTGGAATCCTATATTTAAAAACCTTGCATTCAATCCATTGATCCTTATTACTGTTTGAGTATAAAGTATCAATTATCCGAAAGAACTACTTTCAAATCCCATCTCTAACAGTTATTTTTTAAAAATGTGTTTTTGCTCTTTCAAACTCAGAATGTAATGGCAGCAGTGCTTATCTGCTGTTTTAGTGCAGCTAGTATGATACATTATTAATACTCTTCTAACTAAAGCCTCTATATTTTGAGGGAAAGAAATTCAGACTGATCTTAAAGTAGGACAACTATTTAATCTTTTGACCAGCAGGTGGGAGAATTATGTGTGCTTCTTTAAAATGCACAAAATAAAGGCAGGATATGAATGTAATAATTTTTTTAAAAAAAAATTATTTTCCCTGGCTTTATGTAATACCTTTTAACAGAATTAAAATAAAACATATTCAAAATTTAAACTTATTACATAAAAACTCCTACGACTGGGAAGATTATGTCTGATCGGGTACTCCTAATTCTGTCTCTTGGATTATAAAATGAAGAAGAAAGAGGTTTGACAAACTAGACTTCCTACATACGTAATATCTATATGTACAATAACATGTTCATTATAAAAAGCCGATGCTTAGATTCTGCGTGAAATAATAGAAAATACCTGGTAGTTTGTCTGTATATAAGTAGTCCTTGAGTCTTAACTCATCAGCAAAGTTACAACAGACCCTAAAAAAGGAACTTACAAATTGAATTTGAAGTTCCACCATCCACCTGCTCCCCCCTTCCCTTTATCAGATGACCACATTTGAGACATTTAGTAACCAACCCACATTTATAGCCATTTGCAGCGTCCCACAGTTTACAATATTTTTCAAAAAACTGACATTTATTTCCCAAATTCTCTCTCGTGAACAGTGGGTTCACTTTACAACTGTTACATTTGCTGTACAACTGTTACATTTACATATGCAACTGCAACACACTCCCCCGCCCCCCCGCCCCCCAAAATCCAGCTTGTAAAATCAGGCAAAATCATGTAATGACCTGCTTTATGACTGTCACAACTTATGACTGAAGTTGCGGGCTCAGTTACCTTCATAACTTGAGGACTATCTGTAGACTTTTAATTGTTAATAAAAATAACTATTTTAATAAACTTGTAGATAGGACCATTCGTGAAAATGTAAAAATCTTGTCCAGAGTTTTTATAAAACACTGTAAGATCTTGCTCAGTACCTTGGACAATATTGTGTGTTGTTTTTCTCTTAACTAAAAAAAGCAACACCACACAATACTGTCCAAAGCACTGAACAGTCCTCCAGCTACGATAGGTCAGATGTTTACTATGGAAATACACAGACTTACATTTTTGTGGCTAATCATAACTCGTAGACATTTGCTTCATAGGAGAAAGATAAAATTAATAAATCAGATTCATCACAGTATTTTGTCTTTAATTTTTTTAACAGACACATGAGGAAGAACTCTTCCTGAAAGCTCTTTGTCTCTGTCATACAGTGCAGATTAATAATGACCAAACTGATGGCATTTGTGACAGCCCGTGGCGTAGCAATGGCCTACCATCTGAACTGGAGTACTACGCCTCGTCCCCAGATGAAAAAGCTTTAGTTGAAGCTGCTCGCAGGTAAGGATTATAAGGCCAGGCTCTGCATTATAAATGGATACGTGTTTGTCTGGAGTCCAGTTGAGGCAGCAAGCAAGAAGTCCAAGTGCTGTCCAGCCTTTCTTTAACTCTTACCAGATGTGCTCTTGTATGACTTTGAGAATACCAGGGAGGAGAGCATTACATCGGTGTTTGTAACATGAGCAACATGATTGGTTAGTAAAGTAAAAACCATAATACCAGACTGATTATCTCAGGGCCGCCTGTTAGAGTTACCCTACTTTGCTCTTCCATTTAGTAAATTCAGCTGATAAGTCTCAACTGCAGCCAAAGTATTGCAGAATTAACCCTAAAGTAACTAAATCTATATGGCATACATTTTAATTCTTGTTCTTTAATCTAGCTGCATAGAGATTAGCAAATATTGGAGTCTAGATGTCAATTTTGAAATTTTTTGATTAAATTAACTGGCTTTAATACAGCTTGTTACTGTTCAACCATCCTTAAACAGGAGTCTTATGAATTCTAAAAGCACATTCATGGAACAATTATTTAGATTTCTTTCTAAAAGTATTTAAAAGCTATGAATAGGTAATGGTGAGCAATGTTACTTTTCTATCTAAGACATTGTTTTTAATTTCCATAAGGCTTTCCCCTTCGTTCACTTTCTTTTGAATTTTCAGGGTTGGTGTTGTATTTACTGGGGCAAATGCAGAAAGCATGGAGCTTAAAAGCTGTGGAAAGCCAGAAAGGTAAAACAGCAAAGAACATATTTCCTTGGGTTTTTTTTTTAAAGTTGACATTCAGTAGGGTAGGAGTGAAAAACTATGTTTGCTGAATGCAACTCCCATCAGTCTCAGCCAAAGTGGATTAACAAGGTCCTAATTTCTGAATCTTAACTCATTTTGATCTTTCATCAGAATCTTCATCTCATTCCCCCCTGTTTAGAAAGAAGCAGTTTAAAAGAAAACAATAACTAAGGAACATTTTTTTTCCCAATAAAGTGTTTCTTCAAATCTTGGGATTTGTAGAGGTTGTAAACATTCATCCTCAAACACTTATAATGCAGCCTTAACAAGCCAATCTGGTCCAGGCATCTTTCTTGGTTTACTCATTTAGTAGCTTCTTAAACATTGTATCTTCCACGAATTTGCCCTTCGAATAATGTTATTCCTCCTAAGCTACAAACCTGAAAGTCCTCTCCTTAAGTGTCACTTGAACAGTTAATGATATGTCAGCTTTAAAATCTGCTTGCTATGAGCACTTTGTTTTCTTAAGTACAGGTTGTGGTTTGGTTACATTGAAGAAATAGAAGTCTACTTAAAACGAATCCTTATAAGTAAGCCACTTAGTGAAATGAGATATGAAGATCAAGTAAATGGCAAACGGCTTTGGGGGAAATAGTACATTCAGGAGTCTCTTCACCTTTGTTCCTTCCTTTTTCCTCTCCCTGCATCAATTACAGAAATGACTATAATCAACCACTCAGTTGAGAGGAGTCCTCTTCTCTTCTCCAGGCCCTGCATGCCCATCAAGTATAACTTATGTGTGCAATTGCAGGCATGCAGTTTTCATAAGAGGGACGCAGTGGCTCAGTGGCTAAGATGCTGAGCTTGTCGATCGAAAGGTCGGCAGTTCAGTGGTTCGAATCCCTAGTGCCATGTAACGGGGTGAGCTCCCGTTACTTGCCCCGCTTCTATCAACCCAGCAGTTTGAAAGCACATAAAAAAATGCAAGTAGAAAAATAGGGACCACCTTTGGTGGGAAGATAACAGTGTTCTGTGTGCCTTTGGTGTTTAGTCATGCCGGCCACATGACCATGGAGACATCTTCAGACAGCGCTGGCTCTTCGGCTTTGAAACAGAGATGAGCACCAGTTGGGAACGATTAGCACATATGTGCGAGGGGAACCTTAACCTTTTAGTTTTCATAATTTTCTGCATTTCACAAGTATGGCCTTCATTTCCCAAACCCAAACTAAACACGAGCCTCTTCTCCTTTTAAAGGTACAAATTACTACACGTACTGGACTTCGATGCCAACCGTAGGAGAATGAGTGTGATCGTAGAAAATCCGTCAGGTAAGATAAAATATGTGACGTTTTTGATGTTAACGTATTTCTCCAACGCCCTGAAGCCAGCTCTATAAAAGGAACATTAATAGTCTCTGAGAAGAGCTACTAATTTGCACTTTTTTGCTTTCTTGGGTAGGTGAAAAACTCTTATTTACCAAAGGAGCAGAATCTGTCATTCTTCCTTCCAGTAAAAATGGTGAAGTAGAAAAAACAAGACTCCATGTGGATGAATTTGCATTGGTATGTTAAGAGCACTGCTTTCAAACTTTCTAGTAGATGATGGTAGAGGTGCTGCTAAATCAGGGGTGGAACTATGGCCCTTTATGACTTATGGAATTTAACTCCCAGAATTCCTGAGGCAGCATGGCTGGCTCAGGAATTCTGGGAGTTGAAGTCCATAGGTCATACAGGGGCCATAGTTCCCCATCCCTGTGCTAAATTAAGAAGCAATTATTATTGTAATAAATACAATGATACAATAATAAGCAGTATAATATATAATATTTCAGATCCATTAAGTGTTTTGGCTAAGAGCTGATTTGGGCATCGTTAGGGAATTTTATTCAGAGTACATTGGCTTATGATCCTGGGATAGCTACCTGATGCTGACCCCATTTATGGATTTTGTTTATAAAGCTAGGGAGCTGATGGGAGTGTCTGATTTTACCACAGTCTTTCCCATCATCCCCAGCTTTGATGTTCAGAGACTTATAGGAATTGTAGTCTAAACGTTTTGAGAGAATGGCATTTGGAAAAATAAACCATTTCAGCTTCTTCAGACCATGCGCCTTTCTCTACTTCCCTCTCTTCCTCCTACTTCTCCCCATATGCAGTTGCCTCTGATTTAAGTGGCCCAGAGAGAAGAATCTCTTCATTGCCTTCCAAAATTAGCATCCTTTGGCAGACTGCAGTCCGCATTTGTCCTTGAACTTTGGTCTATTATGCTTGGTTTCATCTCCTTCCATTAATGGGTGTAAAAGTGCCTTGTCAAAAAAAAAAAAGGCACTTTTTGGGAGACCTAAACTCAGGGCTTTCATTTAATAAAGTAGCACACTCCATCAGTAAGCAAGCCTTTTCGTCAGTGTCTTATCTAAATAACCACTCTCTATTCTTTTCACAGAAAGGGCTAAGGACTCTTTGTGTAGCTTACAGAAAGTTCACAGAGGAGGAGTATAAAGAAGTGGAGCAGCGTCTTTTTGAAGCAAAAACTGCCTTGCAGCAACGAGAAGAACGGTTGGCAGAGGCATATAATTTTATTGAAAAAGACTTGGAATTACTTGGAGCTACAGGAGTCGAAGACAAGTACATACTTCCTGTTTATTTGGGAAAAGAAATTCTGGCACAGGCAGAATAGCTTGATGCTCATTCATCTCTCCATAAATAGCATTATCTGATATGTATGATTTTTCCCATCAGCATTAAGGAGGGAAGATGGCAATTAACAACCATGTTACTAACTCAACAACTGTGGTGATTCACGTAACAACTATGGCAAGAAAGGTTATAAAATGGGGCAGAAGTCACTTAACAACTGTTTCGCTTAGCAACAGAAATTTTGTGCTCAGTTTTGGTCCTAAGTCAAAGGCTACTTCTATCCTATTGAACATCTTGCATTTCAAAGGAAAAGCTTTGTAGCTGCCACCCCACAACCATAAAATGAATTAGGAAGGCGGCAATTGGTATTTAACAGACCTAGTATATGATCCCTGTTTAACAAGCATCAGTGTAGTAAGACTGGGAATTGATAACCAATAGAAGATAATATTTGTAGCTCAGGATTGAACTGTGGAGTCCTTGTTGCTCTCTGAGCTTAGTTGTCTGAATGAAATCTCTGCAAGAAAACAACCAAACTCTACTGGGAATTGAGATTATTAAGGTATAGCTTATGCTAACCAACATGTTCCCTATGGCATGAAATCTGACCTGTAGTGGGGTAACCATCCCATTGATGGCCTAGATGTTTTTTATACTGCATAAAGGTGCAGTTCAATTTTTGGTGACATTTTGTTCACCACAATGGGGAAGTAGTTTGCCCCAGCATTCTTTGGGAATACTTGTTTATTTGTAACTTCCTAGTCTACCTTACACTGTAGGATTTCCTGGTGATCTCCTAGGTCCGTGATGGCGAACCTATGGCACAGGTGCCAGAGGTGGCATGTGGAGCCATATCGGTGGGTACACAAACTCAGCTCCGGCGCCCATGCATGCGCCGGCCAGCTGATTTTCGTGCCTTCTGGGCCCACCAGAAGTCAGGAAACACACTGTTTCCGGCCTCCGGAGGGCCTCCGGGGGTGGGGAAAGCCATTTTCACCCTCCCCAGGCTCCTAGAAAGGCTCTGAAGCCTGGATCGAGTGAAAAACAGGCCGAGAATTATGGATGTGGGCACGCGTGCGTGTGACCCCACCATGCTCCCCTGCTTTTGGCATGCGATGGCAAAAAGGTTAGCCATCACTGTCCTAGGTCCTTCGTACTTAGCTTCCCCCCCATCCCATCCCCCGCAAGATCAACCAAAGTCACTAGATGCTACTTCCCACTGTTGGGCCTGTTAAAAATGAACATTGTTTCTAGAGTTGTCGCTTCTTGGAATAAGCCTGAATATGGAAATAGCTTGATATAAACATCAAGTTTGATGAATGCATTGGATGCTTAGACATGAAATATCCAAAGTGTTTGAATATAAAATATCCAGTGGTTGGAAGGTAAGCCTTTCAGTCTTCTCCATTAATAGTGAAAACGGATAATCTCAACAAAATAAAAAAATCAGCAGGAGCCCCTTTTCAGACAAACAAAATTTGTTCAAAGGCATAAGCTTTCCTGAACTGCAGTTCACTTCATCACATCCATCTTCATGGATGTGGTCGAGTTATGACCACAATTGAATTACGACCACAAGTGAAATATTTGTTAAGTGAGTTTGGCCTCATTTTACAACTTTTCTCGCAACAGTTGTTAAATGAATCATTGCAGTTGTTAAGTTAGTAACATGGTTTTATGTGAATCTAGCTTCCCCATTGTTTGTCAGAAGGTTTCAAAAGATTATCATGTGATCCTGGGACACAGCAGCCATCATAAATACCGTATTTTTAGGAGTATAAGATGCACCGGAGTATAAGACGCACCTACCTTTTTTGGTGAGGAAAACAAGAGAAAGAAATCTGCCTCTGCCTCTGCTCAATTTTGCCTCGTTACAGCAAACAGCCTGCTTTACTTTCGTTTTCGTTTTCAGCATAGCTTGATTAGCAGAAGGGGAAAAAAATCTGTTCCAGCAATTCACCTCTTTGCAGCAAGCAGCAGAGCCCTGCGCGAAACAGCTGAGAGCAAATCAGCTGAGAGTTGGGAGGCTGATCCAATCAACTTGGGCTAATTAAGCTGTGCTGAATCTGAAAGGAGCTGTTTTTTGTTGCTGTTTGCTTGCAAGGAGGTAACTGCTGCGAGACACCCGAAAGGGTGGGGACCAGTGGGTGGGAGGGGCTACATTCAGTGTATAAAGCACACCTAAATTTTCACCCTCTTTGGGGGGGGGGAGGTGCGTCTTATACTCCGAAAAATACGGTACATTCCAGTTGCCAAGGATCTGAATTTTGATCATGTGACCATGGGGATGCTGCAGTGGTCTTAAGTGTAAAAATGTTCGTTTTTTCGATGCTATTGAACAGTCACTAAATGAACTGTTGAGAGCTGAACACTACCTGTCGTCATCTTTGAATAAAACTTGTTAGTCTGAAAAGACCCTATCAAAGTCTTTCTGGTGTTGGACTAACTGATTATCGCAGTTAATCTATGCTATGCTACAATGTCTGAGCACAGATATTGTGACCCTGACCAGTCAGTTCCTGATCTTGTTCACCATTGCAATTTGCTTACTTTTAGGCTGCAAGATAAAGTCCAGGAAACCATAGAAGCTCTTCGATTGGCAGGGATTAAAGTGTGGGTGCTCACTGGAGACAAGCACGAAACGGCAGTAAGCGTTAGCTTATCATGCGGACACTTCCACAGGACCATGAACATCCTGGAACTAGTGCAGCACAAATCAGACAGTACGTGTGCCGAGCAATTGAGACAGCTCGCCAAGAGGTAAAACCTTGCACATTTCTGAACTGATGGTCGACGGCCTCCGATGGGGCAACCGTGGTTTCTAAAATAGTGCTTCTTAAATGTGGTCCGAGATCCCCTGAGGGTCCCCCAAGACACTGTCACGGGTGCTCAAAATCAAAATCATTTTGCCAGCCTATGTTTAAAAATAATACAATATTAAACTCTTATCAAGCAGCTATGAGAAATGGCAGCAGCAGGGAATGCATCAGTTTTAATTTTTAATATGGCAGACATCGATAAATATAACCCATAATATGAAAAGCTCCTTTGGGGTCCTCCATAACTTTTATGTTGTTCAAAATATTCCAAAATAGCCAACATAGTTCTAGCATACAAATCCTGAGAGGAAAAAAAAACCAATTAAGAAACACTGTTCTAAAAGATTCTGTCTTTTTTTTTTGGATACCTGATTTTAAGCTAGAAAAACTTGGTTTTGAACAACAAATAAGTTGTGTCGTCATTACCAGCGATACTCTAGTCTCAAAATGGCTCTATTTTTAACTCGGAGCACTTCTAGAATGGTTGTAAACAACATGAGGGACACTTTAAATCAGCTCAGAATAACTAAAATAGCATATTTCCAACTTGAAATGTTTTTTTCACATTACTAAGGCAGAACTTTCCAGTATGAAAACAAAGCGATCTATATTACATCATCATCTTCGCTACAAAATTAGCATATAATATGCTAATGAGCCTGCTGCTTAGCAGGTGGGAAGGGTTCCTAGTTCAGCCTGTTCTCATGGTTTGTAGTTGATCATAAAGCATTTGATGTGTCCATGAAACAACGATGGATTTGTTTGTCCCTTTTTTTTTTTCCCTTCCTTTGTTAGAATAAAGGATGACCACGTAATCCAGCACGGGCTGGTAGTGGATGGGACCAGCCTCTCCCTTGCCCTCAGGCAACACGAGAAACTCTTCATGGAGCTCTGCCGAAATTGCTCTGCTGTGCTGTGCTGTCGCATGGCACCCCTGCAGAAGGCAAAGGTGAGTTATCGGGAGCTCAGGAAGGTTGAAGCATCAGCCATGTTTGGCTGCTATAACACCTGCCACAGCCCCTCTCAACCTTCTGAGCTTAGAAGGATTGAGTGTTCTGCCTAATAACCCCCTGCCCACTGGGGGTCTACAAAATAGATAGGCAATTGGGCTTGCTATTGTCTTGCAATAGGATTTGCATGTGCGTCTTACGTGTGCAAGTAGTTCTCAACTTTGAATGGTTTAGTGATGAATCAAAGTTGCAACGGCACCGGGAAAAGGCTGTTTTTCACAACCCAGTGGTCACTTGAGCAAATATCAGACACTCGCAAATGACTCGTATTGATGAACTGATCATGTGATCACCTTTTGTGAAATTCTGACAAGCAAAGGTTGTAGGGAAGCCAGATTCACTTAACAACCATGTTACTAACTTAACAGCTACAGTGATTAACAACTGTCGCGGGAAAGATCGTAAAATGGGGCAAAACTCACTTAACAACTGTCTCACTTAGCAAGAGAAATTTTGGGTTCAGTTGTCGTCATAGTCAAGAACTACCAATACACAAAGTACACCAACATTTCCCAGCCTCTCAACTTCAAAAGTCTTGATATAGCAATTCCTTTTAACAGTATGTACTGTTTATTAAACACTGCAGTAAGCCTTGATTATTTGCTTTGGGTCCTGCATTTGATTCCATATATTGAGCAAATGAGGATTGCTGGCAATTATAGTTAAGCGGAGTAGGAGATGCTCCCTACCTCTAATGCAGAAAATGTGTTCCTTTTTTTCTCTAAAATAGCTTTCCTAAAATTTTAAGAGACAAAGCCAATTAAACTATTTTGGAGACATTTTATTTATATGCCATATTTGCTTTGAGAAAAAAAAAAACTAGCTATTTGGATTTACACTGTGTTGAATAATAGATCAGGAGATCCTAACCCTAGATCAGTGGCCACCAACTGGTGGTCTGTGGACCACTGGTAGTCTGTGAGAAAATTTTGATGGTCCACAGAAAAATTATTTGCATTTTTTATACTGCACTAAATCAGGAGTCCTCAAACTACGGTCCCTGGGCTGAATACATGCAATGAACGTTTGTGTTACTGCAGAGAGAAGACCCCTTTGGGGTCTCATTGTGTGGGTCGGAGGGAGGAAGAAATTCCGACTTGGGATCTGCTTCAGCCTCCTGGTGCAGGGCTTTGGGTGAAGGCTGGAGAGAAGTGCCGCTGGTGGTGAAGAGCCGGAGGGCCTCATTCCAATGGGACTGCATCATGGCCTGGAACTGATTGACCATCTCAGCCAGCTGAGCCTCCAGGCGCCGGTACCTGGCCTTGCACTCCCACAGGTCTTCCCTCTGCTTGGAAAGCCTATGCTTGTAGTCCTCAGTGAGGTGCTTCTGCTGAGCCTCCTTCTCAGTCAGATCCAATTTGAACTGAGTTGTTTTGCTAACTCTTTCTCATGGTGGCTTAGCTCCAACTGCTTTCTGCTGGGGCCCTAAGGAGCCCGGGAGGGCAGGAGAGGAGTGGCTGGGAGGAGAAGGGCGAATAGAGGCTGGCGAGGCGCCCCTTGACATCAGTGACATTGAGTTGGCCATGCCCACCCATTCGCGTGACCGCCTAGCCATGCCCACCCAGCTGGTCATTAGGTAGATCATATTAGTGGTCCGTGGGTTTTAAAATCATGAATTTAGTGGTCCCTAGGGTCCAAAAGATTGATGACCCCTGCCCTAGATCACACCCAATGTTCCGTCAATCAGTTTTCAGTGGAAGTACATTCTTGATTTATTGGAAGCACATAGGATTGATACAGCTCCATGAAAGATAGATCTTGATCTCTGAATTATTTTCTATCCATTAGAAAATGTTTTGGTGAAAAGCTTGAATTTTAAGTATTGCCCTCTCAAGTTTGTTGAGAAATATCAGTATCTCAAGCCACTGGTTCCCAAATAATGTCAATTTTTTGTTTTTTAAGAAGTCTGTCTTTCCTTTACAGGTTGTACGGCTGCTGAAAACATCTCCAGAGAAGCCTATCACATTAGCTATCGGTGATGGAGCTAATGATGTGAGCATGATACAAGAAGCTCATGTTGGCATAGGTAATATTTAGGTGATGGTCAAAGTCTCACTGTATTTAAACTTCATCAATTGGGATTTATAACCGGTATCACCTCCATAGATAAAAAAGTACTAAACTGGATTTTATGTACACAGGAGCCTTTCAGCTAAATAAACTAATAAGTAAAACATATTTAAATAAAGAAAGCATCCTTACATCCAGCTTGTCAACCAGGAATGTCTTCCGAAAAGGCCTTCAATTTAAAAGCATCATCCCAAATTCAGAATCCATCCCAAGCTTCAGGAAATCTGTTATAATTTGGCTTTTTAAGAAAAGCATAAGTAATGATCCTGTGATGGGTTTATGATTGCAACTTCTCAGTTGCAAACGTTTTCTTGGAAATTTAGCTGCAATGGTTAATTTTTAGACTATAATTTTGTTTTCCTAATTAGAATATTAGAATTCTTCATTGGCCAAGTGTGATTAGACATAAGAGGAATTTGTCTCCGGTGCATAAACTCTCAGTGTACATACAACAATAGTGATAGATCGTTATCATAGTAATTATTATCAAATTATTATCATAATTGTCTTAATGTAAGATGGAAATGGAGGCCACTTAAAAAGAAATTCAGATTGCAGTAGAATTATAAGTAAATAAATGAATAATCCCACACCCTCTGCAACTTGATGCCCACCAAATATGCTATAAGTGTTAATGCCGGCTGGGTATATAGTCCTAGCATATTTGAAGGAACCTAAGTTAGTAAAAAAGGTTAAAAAAATGTTCGTTTGTTTTTAATGGGAATTGATGGCTTGCCACTGTTTCCAAGCAGTTTTCTTTAGAGAAGAGGAATTGTAGCCGAGACCGTCTCAAATGTCCGCAAAGTCAAAATATGCTAACATTTCTCAGTTCTAATTTGTAATACAATATATATTAATAGACATAATCCACATAAATACCGAAGCTCTCTGTGATCCTCAGCCATTTTTAAAAATGAAAATGAGACCAAAATGTTTGAGAGCCGCTACTCTGGAGCAGGATAATAGATGGTGAGAATGCTATTGGTAGAAATATCTGCCCTGTCCCCTTCCCCAAAAATATTTCTGGATCCTTCCATGAAAAAAAGAGCTTGGTTGTGTAACTGAGCAATAGAAAATACCTACACATATATACAACCTTTTCTCTTTCAATTGTGGAATAAAAAATATGCTCTTAACTGGTCAGGCCTCTTTTAAAACTCCAGACATCACCCTAAAAGGCTGCATCTTCCATTATTGTTGCATATGTTGTTTCACTTTGACTTACATCAGGGGTGAAATTCAGCAGGTTCTGACAGGTCCTGGAGAACCGGTAGCGGAAAATTTGAATAGTTCAGAGAACCGGCAAATATACCTCTGGCTGGCTCCACAGTGGGGAGGGAATGGGGATTTTGCAATATCCTTCCCCCAGGAGTGGGGAGGGAATGGGGTTTTGCGGTATCCTTCCCCTGCCACACCCACTAAGCCATGCCCACAGAATCAATAGTAAAAAAAATTTGAATTCCACCATTGATTTACATGTGTCATCATGCTTAGGAAGCCAAGTTAATTTTTGTTATTTTTGCTTACCCAAATTGCAGGTATCATGGGCAAAGAAGGCAGACAAGCTGTAAGAAACAGCGACTATGCAATAGCAAGATTTAAATTCCTCTCCAAGTTACTTTTTGTCCATGGCCACCTTTATTATATTAGGATAGCAACCCTTGTACAGTACTTTTTTTACAAGGTAAGTGTCTGTAGCATATAATTGGGGATTCTTTTAGCTCGGAAGTTTTTCTGTTAAATAGTGGGCTTACTTGCAAAAGTGGAGTAGTATACAGTATAAACTCTGATACTCAATTATCATTACAATTATGCTTGGAACTTGTAACATTTAGGAGGGTGATGTTAAGAAAAGAGGTATTGTAGAAACTGAATCTACAAGTAGTCCTCAACTTACAACAGTTTACTTAGTGACCGTTCTAACTTACAACGGCACTGAAAAAAGTGACATGACCGTTTTTCAGAGTTATGACCTTTGCGGCATCCCCATGATCGTGTGATCAAAATTCAGATTCTTGACAACTGGTTCATACTTATGACCGTTGCTGGGTCCCAAGGTCATGTGATCTCCTTTTGCAACCTTCAACAAGCAATGGAGAAATCAGATTCGCTTAATAACTATGGCAAGCAAGGTCATGAAATAGGGCAAAACTCACTCAAGAAATGTCTCACTTAACAACAGAAATTTTGGACTCAATTGTAGTGCCAAGTTGTGGACTAGCTGTATGTAGTAACATTGTACTAAAAGCATTTTTAAAGCAAACCATGAACACAGAGACTTAGTCTCTAGGAGAAACAACTTTTGAATATAGTCACATAGACACATAGCCCTCAATTTAGGACCAACTAGTCCTCAATTTAGGGCCAAATTCTAGTGGGGACTAGAATTTCTGTTGCTAGCAAGGCAGTAGTTAAGCGAGTTATGCCCAATTTTACAATCTTGTTTGCCATGGTTGGTACACGAATCACTGCAGTTGTTAAGTGAACCATCTGGGTCATTAAGTGAATCTGTCTACCCCCGCTGACTTTGCCTGTCAGAAACTGGGAAGGTTCCAAATGGCAATCATATGACACTGGGATGCTGCAATGGTCATAAGTGTGAGGTTCAGTCATAAGTCACTTTTTAATGACATTGTAATTTTGAACTTTGAACTTTGAAGTTGCTAAATGAATGGCTATAAGTCAAGGACCACATACAAGGTTTTTCCCTGATGATATTTGGTTAGGAGCATCCATCACCTTCCACTAACTTGCTACTAATTTCTTCACTTCCAAGCCAAAACGTATCTGCAGTAAGGCTATTTCTTGTTAAGCCAGCTTTTAATCATGGTTGCAGTGTCTAGATTATAAACAGGTTGTGATCTCTTTCGATGTGCACATCATGCAGATCACAGTTAAAAGGCAAAGTGAGACGAGAGCATTCTGGCTAGGTATCAGGACAGAGTTCATGCTTTCTGTTTAAACAAGGCCTTATGGAGTTTCTAAGTCTAAAGTGGATTAGAGTGATAGTAAAGACTGCTTCATTGTTTGCAACATTGATGGAACCCAAATGCCTTATGGAAATACTTCCTGTCCACCACTTCCTTCAATCATCATCGTCATTTAATGACCCCATAATCCCTTGTGGGGTGGAGTCTGGGCAACTGACTGGAACTAGCAGAGTGTTTTAATGGCCGGATGCCCCTCCTGTCGCCAATGCAGAGTTTTGTTTAACAGATATATTCTCAGTGCGCCCAGAGAGAAAAATATCTGCCTCTATTTAGGATTGAACTCCCGGCCTCCTGATTGTGAGGTGAGAGCTCCACCTCAAGGCCACTAAACCACTCTTCCACCAACAAGAAGTTTAATTCCAGTCAGTGATATCATTATCCATCTGGATGATGAATCTCAGAAAATGAGTGGTTTTTTAAAAAAAAACTTCTTTTGATATTCAAGGCGTTTGGATGGGCGTGATAGAATTTGGTGTTTTATGTCTCTCATTGTTTGCATCGCATCTTGTTTTCCAGAATGTGTGTTTTATTACACCACAGTTTTTATATCAATTCTTCTGCTTATTTTCACAACAAGTGAGTAGTCAATTTTTTTTTTATTCTTCTCCTCTTTCTGTCTTTACATTTGTAGGCAGCCACCAAGAAGTAAGCAGAGCTAAAATCGAATACCTCTTACTAACAGTTAGATGATGTTTCATTAGCATCTGTTTCTCCATCCTTATATATTTCCTTTAAATTTTCTGTCTGTAAAAACGTACCCAAGAACAATCCCATTTCTTGTCGGGAGCCATTTTATTGTTAGGCAATCATAAAGATAAAAATTGAAAGTTGTGTTCCATGCGGAATAAGAGTTTAGTCAAAGTAATATTTATCTTTGGATAGTGCTGATTAGTTCTGCTAATTCTTTTTCTATGTTAGAAAGCCGTTTTAAAAAACGGATTTCATTTTATATCTGGGAGACAAGTGACAGTTATAGCCAGATCAAGAAGGGATTTTCTTATTAATCAGATTTAGCTCATTTAAATGTATACCGGTTTAAATTTAAGATTTAAATTTAAGATGTGCTGTATTGTAACTCAGATTATCCACAGCCAGTAATGTTTGTCCTTTCTTGCATTTCTGAAATTAATTGCTCTTACTCTATTATGAGTTCTAGCAAATTCTAATTTATCTTAATACATATATCTATAAATAACCTAGTAAAGACTATGGGTAATCCTGATTGGCCCCATTTAAGAATGATTAGTAATGGAGTCTTATCGCAGGCTGATTTTCCTACCTCCAAATCCAGTATTTTAAGTATTATTCTAAACAGGCAATAATGTGAAATTAAAAAGTGGGTTGACTGAAAAGAAACCGGGTGACACTTAAGCAGAAAGAGTTTCTGTCTGAAGTGAAGAATAAGATGATAGCAAACACCCACCCCACTCCACCCCTCCCGCCTTTCCTCCTAAACTGCTCCAGTTCTTAACTTTTCTTTTACATGGATCATGGGATGGCCTGCATTGAGTTTGGTGTCAAACCACTTTCTGCTTCAATAGGGAGGGGCCAATAGGCCTTTTCTTGACCACCCAGCATCTATCATCTTAAGATGTGGGGACTTCATTTCCCAGCAATCCTCAGCTAGCAATGCTGGGATTTGAAGTCCCCACACCTTAAAGTTGCCCAGATTGAGAAACACTAACATAAAGTGACTATTTAACTTTGTCCAATGTTAAAGCCTTTTCTGCTCCCCGATACACACACACACACATACAGCATTTTCAAAGTTGATGCTCTTTTTTTATATCTTTTTGCAAGGGTGGGCTTCAAAAATTTTAGCAAGGGGTTCTCTGCCTGGTTGCTGGGTGAGCATGGGCATGGTGGGCATGGCCTAATCGGCCTCCTGCACCAAGGTGTGGGGGGGGGGTTGTTTTTGCCGTCCCCGGGCTCTGGAGGCTTTCCTCAAGCCTCCAGGAGGGCAAAAACGGTTCCGGAGGCCCTCTGGAGAAAAGTCAACAAATTTCTTCTTCTCCCTCTCAAAACACAAATGGTCTTAACACTCTTTCTAAAAAAGTTCTTTGGTGCAGCATCCAAAAAGGCAGGGTTGGGCTGCTGGGGATTCACAAGAACCTCTAGCTAAGATTCTGTGCAGTTCGGAGAACCCCCAAATCCTGCTCCTGGCTGGCCCTGCCCTACCCCGCCTCTCCCAGGAGTCCCCACCCAGCCTGTTTTGGATGCAGGTAAGTGCAAGGCACACATGAAGCCTTGAGGAGGGCAAAAAACGGGCCTTCTGGAACTTCGGAAATTTTTTAGAAAGAGTGTTAAGACCATTTGTGTTTGAGAGGGAGAAGAAATTTAAGTACAGCATGGAAGGAGTTTGTAATAATTCTTTATAGTTGTACAGCTTCAAGTCACAGAAACTGTCTTTATTGCATTCCTTCTTTGATAATGTTAATATAATAAAACAGACATTTAGATTGGGGTGATTTTGTTGTTGTTGACTTTTCTGTATATGGGTTTTAAAACAATCACCAATTCTCCACCTTTCTCACCTTTCAGACTCTGTACGACAGCGTGTACCTGACTTTGTACAACATTTGTTTCACTTCCCTGCCAGTCCTCATGTATAGTCTTTTTGAACAGCATGTGCATCCTCATGTATTGCACAGCAAGCCAACTCTCTACCGGTAAGCATGGTCTTTTCAGGAGAGGATTTTGCTTGGTAAGAGACATGTATGGCTCCTCCTACTCAAAAACCACTTGTCAGAGACCCAAAGGGTGCTGGGTTTTAAAGTCTAGGATAGGTTGTTTGTAGAAAGAGCTAATACTCATTTGAAATATTAGAGGAATCCCTATGCTGTTAGGCCATGATGGAACATATTCTTTATATCTTAAGCTTTAATGTAGAGTCAGTTCTGCCATCTTCCGTCAAGTAGTTAGTTTGTTCGTTTATTGAATTTATTTGACTTGTCCCCCATCTCGTAGTAAAACAACTGTGGGTGGCTTCCAGAATTAAAACAGTAAAATCCATTCCCTGCAAGGAATACAAATCCTTCCATTCCACACCATCCAGTCAGAGCTGAAGAAGCTTCTTGGATGAGAAGCGAAACATCTTCAAAGAAAAACCAGAAAGACCAGTTGCCTCTTGAAAAAGCACCTTTGGGACAGACAACCATGGCCTGGATGACTGAGAATCTCCATAGATATTCAGTGTAATCCTAACAAATGTCTTAAAAGAACAAAAGTAGAAATCCCAATCAAGCTAAAACATAGTGGAGGGAAGGAAGAGGATGCAAAGGGAGGGGGTGGAGATTTTTTTTAAAAAAAATTTAAAAATTTAATTTATATGCCGCTGTTCTCTGGAGACTCAGGGCAGCTTACAATGCATTAATCAATAGCCTTCATACTTTTGTATATATCTGCTTAGTAGGGCTTTCGGGCCCCTCCTAAGCGGTGTTCTTTTATACAAAGTCAGCTTATTGCCCTCACAATCTGGGTCCTCATTCTACCTACCTTGAAAGGATGGAAGGCTGAGTCAACCTTGAGTCTGGTGAGATTTGAACTTGCAGTAATTGCAGGCAGCTGGTTTTACTTAACAGTACTTAGTCTGCTGCGTCACCAAGGCTCTTAGTGGGATTGCCTCTTGATTCAACAACCACCCCCAGTGTGATGCTGCCTATTAGGGCTCAGGCCCCTGCAGAAGGATAGAAGAAGTAATTTTACCTCAGGAGGCAAGATGTCCCAAAGAGTTTCTGGAAGTAGAACCTGAAATTGCTTTGGCTGAGATATGGATAACCCTGATAAACCAGAGAGGATCTAAGGATCAGAGTATAGAAAGCAAGGGATATTCAAATTGTGGCTCTTACATAATTTTAGATGCCCTTTGCAAACGGTCAGCTGAACACTCTGAGGAAAAATGTCTGCAGAGATTCTCAGTCATCCAAGTCATAGTTGTCTCAAAGCAACTGGACTGTTTTTTCCTTGAGGAAGAAGAAAACATTTCATTTCCCTTGCAAAATCTTTATCAGTTATGATGGGGAGAGGGGGGTGATGGACGGTTAGGTACTAACAGTTAGGACCGGGATGGTAGGGGGATGGAAGGATAGGTTCTGACCGGATGGTGGGAGGGGGAGATGGAAGGATTGAGGAAAGGAGACCTGTACCTCCTGAATAGTTTGTTGGGAAGAAGAGAGAGAGAAAATGCTGGCGTTCAGTGTCCAGCTGTAACCTCACCTACCACTGTCCTCAATATCATCCTTCATTTATAAATTTATCTGTATGTTTGTTCGATTTATTATTCACCTTTTGTGTACAGGTGCTCAAGATCTATAGTGCTTCTTCCTGCTATTTTTCCTAATAAATCTGTCAGATAGGAATCTGCATTCCCCAGTCCTACCGAGATCAGTGTCTTAGCCACTGCACCCACTGCCTCTCAATAGCATGCCGCCTCTGATTAATTTGAGTTCAGAAGAATCCCTGAAATCTAAACCCTCTTCTCTTTATTGCAGTGTCAAAATGCAGCCATTATGTGCCTACACTTGAATTTAGATTTTATTTATATTTAGTCTTATTTATTAGATTTACGTGTTGCCCGTCTCATTTAGAGGTGACTGACAAACATTGCTAAATAACACTATGTAATTAATTTCGGGTCCCCCTCCTATTCCTCCTGAGTCTAAATGATAAAGAGATTTCTGATTCCAATTACACCATTTTTCCCCTTATTAAAAATAATGTATCTGTTTATACGAATTTATTCAGAAATGTGACCATACTTTGGTCATTTATAAACTGGCTCATTGACTGACGATTGTAATTGGGTGGGATAGGGTAAGCAAATAGGGAGTTAGTATCATCCTTTCTCCCCAAACATATTAGTCTTTAGTACCAAGTGGCCATGAAACATCTCAAGGTCAGTACTTAACAGTAAGAAGTATGATATTTTGTTCCTTTCAACTTTTGAAGAGCATTTATAGCAAATTCTCAGAATAGGTAAAAAGGTAGATAGATGAATTTTATGAGTGCTCTTATAACATTAAAGATGATCTTATGTATATTGACGTCATCGTGCATCAAAGTAGTTTTTGTTCCTTTGAAAATAGCTGCCAGAGCATTATACCTTTTTTTTCCATTTCTTTCTACAGAGACATTAGTAAAAATGCCCACTTGGGCTTTAAGCCTTTCCTCTACTGGACCTTCTTGGGATTTTTTCATGCATTTGCTTTCTTCTTTGGCTCCTACCTTCTGATGGGAAAAGACACTTCGCTGTTAGGGAATGGCCAGGTAAAGTAGAATGCTAATTTATTGTGAAAACTGTATTCTGGGATATGTAATGTTGTGCTATGTAAACTGAATCATTGTAAAACATATATCAGCCAGAAGTGTTTGTGCTTTCATAATATAGCTATTGAGATACAAATTTCCTTGAAAAAGGGTGAAACTTAAGTTGCCTGGAGATAAACTAAAAGTTCTGTAAATAATATATAGATTGAGATATCAAACAGAGTTGGGTGAATATTAATTATGGGATTTCAGGAGTTGATTATGAACTGCTCATATTTCTGTTTCATATTCTGTTTGGTGTATTTCCTCTGGATTGCTCCACACAAATTTGCAACCAGAGAATTGGGTGCCCAAGTTAATTATTGACAGCTTGTGAATAAGCATCTCTGAAAACGAACAGAGCTGAGCAAAAACCTCTTTCCCAGATCTCCCTCAACTGCCTTATTTGTGATCTGTTATATTTCTGTTATACAACTAACTAACATACCCTGGGTCAGGGGTTGGCAACCTTAAACACTCAGAAGAGCCACTTGGACCAGTTTCCTACAGGAAAAAAAACACACCGGGAGTCACAAAACCTGGGTGGATGTGGCCAACTCGATGTCATTCACTCCCACCCAGTCACATGACCACCTAGCCACGCCTATCCAGCCACAAAACTATCCTCTCTCTCCCCCCTCTGTGTCTCTCTCCCCCTGTATCTCTCTCTCCCTCTCACCCCCTCTCTATGTATCACTCTGTATGTGTCTCTCTATGTCTGTGTGTGTGTGTGTGTGTCTTTCCCCCCTCCCACTCCCTTCGGGCGACCGTCCTCCTCGTCCTCCTCCTCCCCTCTTCTCTCGTAACTCCCTGGCTGACTGTGGCTGAGCTGGGAGCGTTCACACACGCAGGGAGACTCCAGCCTGAAGTGGCAAGAAGCGAAGGCTGCCCTACGTGTAAATGTGGTGCGACGGCAGGTACAGGGCAGCTTCATTCCTGCACTCTCCGGCGACCCTCTTCCCCCTCCTCGTCTCAGGATGCCCGGGATGGGCAGGGAGACCCTCCTCAAGGGAGTGCCAAAGCTCAGGAAAGGCGCACACTGGGCAGGCAACGGTTCACTTAAGAAGGGTCTCTCCCCGCGTGCGCACACTCCCAGCTCAGCCACAGCTGACCAGGGGGTTACGAGAGGAGGAGGGGGGAGGAGAGTGCAGGAGCGAAGCTGCCCTGTACCTGCTTTCACGCCACATTTGCGCGTAAGGCAGCCTTCGCTTCCTGCCGCTTCGGGCTGGAGTCCAAAAAAGAAATAAGAGGGGTGGGGCACTTGTGGCTCCGGAGCTGCAGGTTGCCGACCCCTGCTCTGGGTGAACTTGGTTTCTGAATCATTCTGTGGGCACTGTCAAGAATCTGGGATAGCCTAACCACTGTCTGCTATTTTTAGCTGGAATACAAAAGTACACCATGGGTGCACTCTTAATTTCAGCATAGCTGGCACGCAGGAAGAAAGAATCCATGTTGTTACGTGTGAATTCTGAGAGGTTGATTTAGCTATGATGTAGTGTAACAGCTGTACACTACAATTTTGCACTTTTAGCTTCCTTCTAACCTGCCCCTTTTTTTCATGCTGTGCATGTCGCCAGGTATTCAAACCTAAGAGGCAAATGGTAAGATTTTATGTTGTAGGATAAAAGTCGTGCAGATGCTAAATGCAATACCTTTGTAGTGGTATTCAAGAATGCATCACTCATTCTCCTTGAACACATTAAAAGAAACTGATTGGATGAGCTTTCTCATCCTTCCTCATTCTAAGTGGACAACTAGTTGTGTTCAAGGAAAGGTTCTTGTGCATTAGTGAAATGTTGCCAAGTTACATGCTTTTTTTGTCTTTGGCTTCCCCACCCCCTGCCTTTCTACAAACACAATCCTTAACGCAAACTGTAGGCGGTTTGGGGTGTTTACCAAAATCCTCTTCTCTTCCACCTCTAACAGTCTCCATGGCAAACATCTACTAATTAATAGTAATTGCTTTCTGCCAGCTTAAAGAAAGCTCTTCGTAGACAAACCATCCTTCGGTGAAGGGGACTTGCATCCTCGGCTTTTCACCAAGTCCAGATTTTTCTCAGTTCTCAGGACTTTCAATCTCCTGGTTACAGATAGCAATCCAAGAAAAAGAAAATTAAAAAAACATGCTGTTAGTAGGTACAAAGTGAGAGAGCATCACTGCTATTGATTATGGAATTTGCTTTTTCCTAATGGGCTGGGCTCTTTTTCAGGGAATCTTGGATAATCTCCCTGTTGAGCTGTGTACCAAAATCCCTTTTCTGGCTCTAGTATAATTTCAGTTTTAAAATGTCTTCTTTAGAATGTAGTGGAATAAGTGAATGTCATACACTCAGTGTATCTTTCATCCACAACCATACTTAGACTGGATTTTTTTTCTGTACAAATCTGTATTTCCCAAGTTAAGGCTTCCTATAGCATGACAACACAAACAAGCAGAACAACTGCATTTTAAGAACCCATTAATTAAAAACAGTTCATGAAATGAGGAGAAACAATATTTAACACAATCTAGCTCTTTCAAGAAATAAGTGCATAAGTCTAGATTTTTCATGAAATGAAAGGAAATAATCAGATTTTTGCAGGTGAGACTAAACTGGATGGGATAACCGGTACTCTGGAATTAGATTCAAAATAATCTTGATTCTTTAGAGACGAGAGCTGAAAAATTGTACAGAAATCTAACACGGACAACTGCGTTTTGTTTTTGTTTTTTTCACTTAAGAAATATAAATTTTTGTGGGGCTTGTTTTGTCTTTTACCCTGCTAGTTTTACTAAGCTGTTCTAAATGGGGAAGTGTTCGTTTGACCAGTAGTGGGACTAGCTTGTTAGCATAATGGCGGTGTTGCCTCTTAAGTATCTTCCATCTAATTAAATTTCTTGTTTTCCTTTTTAGATGTTTGGAAATTGGACCTTTGGTACTTTGGTCTTCACAGTTATGGTTATAACGGTTACAATGAAGGTACTTCAGTGCACTTGTAATTTTGCTTTCTAAGTTCTTAATTATCTTTAATAACAGTCTGAGATCAGTGCTGATGAGATTTGACTATATTTAACCGAGTCCCTTGGGGAGAAGGGCGGTATATAAATTTGAAAAATAAATAAATAAAATAAAAATAACTGGAAGAATTAAGTTAAATTGATATTGAAACCCATCAGTTTTGTTTGCTTTGAGATTTTTCTAACTGCAAGTTAGTGTGGTTGTATTCTTCCACTGGAAAAAGTAACCACTCCTACAAATTCAGTTTTCTGAGGCCAAATTATTTATTCAAGGGATGTCAAAAGATGCATCTTTGTCTTTAAACCCAGCTATAAAGAACTCCTCAGCTGGAAAAAAAAACATAGGCTCAAGAAAGTCCAAAAGTTAGAACAAAGAGAATTCTTTGATACCTGAACAGATGCCTTATCATTATTGTTGATCACACAATCAACAATGTTTTTTTTTTTATTTTAATGCTTTTTGCTGTTTTTATTGCTTCAAATGTTTTAATTGTAATATATGTTTTGAATTGTGAGCCATCCAGGGTAATTTGCTGAGGTGGGCAGTTATAGAAATCAAATAAATAAATGAATAAACCCAGCCAGATGTTTAAACTGAATTTTGCATTTTTATCAACCTACCGAGTCCTCCTCAAGGATAAAATCAGCTGTATTCTGCCATGATTGTTTGATCAAGAACTGGCCTTTTATCAGTTGGCCAGTGTAAAAGTCAACTACAGAGAAAGGAACTATTCACATGCAGAACCAATGTTGTCTTAGGACTTTCAGAACAAGGGTTGTGCACACCTTGGATTTAGAATACCAGTTCCCAATAAAACATATGACAGCCAATTTGGTGTAGCAGTTAAGATATCAGGCTGGAAACCAGGAGACTGTGAGTTTTAGTCTCATCTTAGGCACCAAGCCAGCTGTGTAATATTGGAGCCTTGGTGGCGCAGTGGACCAAAGTGCTGTTAAATAGCACTTAGCTGCCAGCTACCTGCAATTACTGTGAGTTCAAATCTCACCAGGCTCAAGGTTGATTCAGCCTTCCATCCTTCCGAGGTAGGTAAAATGAGGACCCGGATTGTGGGGGCAATAAGATGACTTTGTATAAAAAAGAATACTGCTTTGGGGGGGGGGCAAAAGCCTTACTAAGCAGGTATATACAAAAGTATGGAGGCTATTGCTTAACGCATTGTAAGCCACAGTCCTTCGGGCAGTCCTTCTTTCTCAGCCCTGGGAACTGTCAGTGGCAAACCACTGCTGAAATCTTACCCAGAAAACTGTGAGACTTGTCCAGACAGTTGCCAGCAGTCAACACTGACTTAAAGATACACACACACACCACACACACCACACCACACACACACACACATACACAAAATATAAAACATGCAATGTTTTCACAGGCTTTAACTTTGTAATTACCTGTTTATTAAGCGATACAATTTTCTTTTTCTTTCTTTTCTTTTTGTGTACTTAGATGGCAATAGAGACACACTTTTGGACTTGGATAAATCATTTTGTTACTTGGGGGTCCATTGGGTTTTACTTCATCTTTTCCTTATTCTATGGCGGAATAATCTGGTAAGTAGTTCACTCTATACAAACAGAAGAGTAGTAAAATATTGCTGCCTTAAATTGTTGCCATCAACAAAGCCATGTTTGGATCTGTGAGCAGGCTGTGACCAGTGGTACATATGTTTGTGTGTACACAAACAGAACTTGTATTGCTGCATTTCTCTGAGCAGCTAAACCAACAATCTGGCACAGAAGATGAAAAGATTAATTAAAAATAGAAATGCTGTCATATTATCCATCTGTCCATTATCCAGTTAGGAGGGCTTTGTTGTTTTATAATGGCCCTACTTTGTTGCCCAAACCTGATTTTTTTTTAACTTTGAAACTAGAATTTGACATAGTATCTGAGATGGAGTATCACACCAGTCAGTGCTAGTTTTTACACAGGCAAGCTACTGTTTATAAAGAAGGAAATAAACCCCACACTCACTACCACTGATGATGTTACCTACTTGGGTAATAAAACATCTACAAGCAAACAACCAAATCAGAATATACCAAATACCCCAGAACTCAACCCTGATTTACATGTATTCTCTTTTTGGAGGATATTTTGCAGGAAATATATCTAAGGAATAAATAAATAATTGATTATTTCAATTCCCCATTTTTCAAATATATGAAAGCCAAAACATCTGCCACATTAATTTTTAGAGAAATCGATAAAAATACCTCCAGAATTTTAGGGCTTAACTGTGCACGTTGACATAGCCTTTCCAAATGCCAAATACAATTATCGATTTATTAGGGGACAGTATTAAAAATAAGAATGTATCTGGAAGGATCTTCCTTTAGATCCTCAGCTCAAAAATTTTGTCTCATTTCTAAATCACAGTCAGCCTTTTAAACTTCAAAAGGATTGGAGCTACATTCAGTGACTGATTATTTAGGATTGCAAACTTATGTCTCTTGAGTTCAAAAAGTCATATGCCACTGCTTTCATCAGAGAGGCTGACTGCTGATTTTTATTATAATCACTATCCATTTCTTAAGTTTCCTCATTATCTCCCTTCAATATTCTAAGGCAGGGGTGTCAAACTTGATTTCATTGAGGGCTGCATCAGGGTTGTGTTTGACCTTGGGAGCCGGAGTGGGCGTGGCCAGCTCACCGTCATTCGTGTCAGGGATACCTGTGGGGGCCCGAGTGCTCTGCTAGCGAAAACGGGCTCCCAATCTCCGTTTTCAGCTGCGACAGTCTCCTACAACCCTCTGCCAGTGAAAACGGAGTTCGGGAGGGCTGCGCGCAGCCTTGGCGAGCTCTGTTTTTGCTGGCAGAGGCACCGCGGGCTGGTCCTTCGGTGTTTCCAGGGCGGCCCTGCGGGCCAGATCTAAGCACCCTGCAGGCCAGATCTGGCCCACAGACTTTGAGTTTGACACCCCTGTTCTAAGGAGTCTGTCTGCACAGTTTCACATGACCAGCCAAAGTTGACTATTTGCTGCTGTGAACCTGCCCAGACTTTGAGATCAAGGTTAGAAGTGACATTTTCTAGCCCCAAAGCCATGAGGCTGGTGGATACTAGCAATGAGGCTTTCTGTATTTTGGGTTTTATATTTTTGGAATTCATTCCCTGGGAAATACAGGTAATCCTCGATTTAACAACCACAGTTAAGCCAGAATTTCCCTTGCTAAGCGAGACAGTCGTTAAGTGAGTTTTGCCCCCATTTTACGACCTTTCTTGCCACAGTTGTTAAGTGAACCATTGCTGTTGTTAAGTCAGTAACACAACAGTAAAATGAATCCAGTTTCCCCGTTGACTTTGCTTGCTAGCAGGTCACAAAAGATGATCACGTGACCCCGGGACATTGCAACCGTCATAAATAGAAACCAGTTGCCAAGCAGCCAAATTTTGATCACGTGACCATGGGGATGCTGCATTGGTCATAAGTATGAAAAACAGTCATAAGTCACTTTGTAAAGTGCCCTTGTAACAGTCACTAAATGAATGGTTGTAAGTTGAAGACTCCCTACTGTTCTTAAGAATGTCATCTAATACTAAATGTTTTCCTTTGCTGCTGCTTAATTTCCATTTTCTGGTGTCCTTTATTCTTCCAGGCCGTTTTTGCACACCCAAGACATGTACTTCGTATTTGTTCAGTTGCTGTCCAGCGGCTCTGCTTGGTTTGCCATAATCATCATAGTTGTCACTTGCTTATTCCTTGACGTTGTGAAAAAAGTGTTGTACAGGCACCTGCAGCCCACAAGTACAGAAAAAGTCCAGGTAACTTTTGCTTATAAGTGGTTTGATTAACATTTAAGTTATTGGGAAGATTACATTTTTGAGCCTTTCTCTGGATCTTTATTGCTATTTTGCCTGCAGTTCTTAATTTATAGTGATCCTATGGTGAGTATTCTTTTTTTTAAAAAACTACTTTCCAGTATATTTAAATTTTTTAATGTAAATTTTTTGTTTTCCTCTTGGTCATATTGCAGTGTCATGAAAGTATTAATAAAGCTAAGGGAGAAAGATTTCTAAAAATTCTTAACTGAGCCAATGATTCAGTTGTGAACTAGTTACATTCTTGTCAGCTTAATTGCTTATTATTAGTGATGAGTAAATATTGACTTGGAATCTATCAGAATGATTTAGTAATACATGTAATTAGTGTTATCAAACAATTAAAGGTAGCTACTTTTTCCCAAGATACATAGATTTCTTCCATGGAGAATATTTAAAATATACTGTAGCACAACCTATAGAATAGCCTTTCCCAAGCTAGACTCCCAACAGATGGATGAATTATAATTCCCCAAATTCTGATCTGGAAAACAGATACCAGATCAGATACCATTCCCAACATTTCTTTGCCTTTGGCAATTACTTAGAAAAGGGACTGGTAAATGTTTGGAAACCCAGCAGGTAAAAATACTGTGAGGAACAGCGGGTTTAATAAATGTATTTTGAAAGAGATCAGATCCTGCTAAGCATAGGTTTTCTTTAAAAAACACTGGGGAACGGAGAATATTTTAAAAATCTTTTAAAAATTCTGCTTTCCCATATTTGAGTTTATCGTATGATCACTTATTGTTCATCTCTGGCTTGGAGAAAAACACTTTTCCAGTTTTGTTGAGCTGCTCTGTAGTGCATTTTCTGGGAGGTATTGCAAAATTGCTGATGGCCATTTGGCTTCCGTTAGAGAATCATTTCCAATGATTCCAGTAGAATCTGGCATTTCTGAAGTGAGAAATGTCAACTTTCTCTGTGGTACACAAATTGCATAATCTTTGCAAAGCATTCTATAGGTTTTTAGCTATGTTTCATGCAAGCAAAGGATTCTTAATCAGTTTGCCTCTTAATGAAAAACTACCCCTGTACGTTGTTCTTACATGCTTGTTGGAACCATATGCTTACTTACAAGCTGCTAAAATTAAGGTAATATTGACCATCCCATAGTTGGACATGCAGTAATCATAAATTCATTCAGCAGAATAAATATGTGTCAAGAGTTTGTTGCAGAAATCACATCCAGAAAGCACACACAGAGAACTGATTCAGCAGGATTCATTAACTTCTCTTTATGTATAAAATAACACAAACAATACCAACAGCAGATTCTTCCAACGTGGTAGTAGTTACAGGCAGAGGAGAGAAGAGTTTTGAGTTTCATTTTAGCAGACTAGTTTAGCTTCTGCACAGACTCAGATCTCAGCACAGCATGCTTAAGTTTCTGTTTCCAAACAGTCCCCGTTGGCTGATCTGTTGCCTTGCCTATTTATTGGCTGATCTTGTTACCATGCCTTATTCCAGTTCATGAATATTCTGTCAATATGCTAGACCAGGTGGGCTCCAAACTTGACAACTTCAAGACTTGTGGATTTCAACATGCTGGCTGGGGAATTCTGGGAGTTGGAAGTCCACAAGTCTCTTAAAGTTGCCAAGTTTGGATATCCCTGCGCTAGATCATTCTTCCTTTTTTCACATTAGTTAATGTGTGAAAGTGAAGTGCCGCCTCTTATTTTTTTAAAATGGCAGTTGATTTTTTTTCCTTTGAAATCCATTTATTAGAAGAGCCTGTGCGGTATGTGTGAATGTCCTTGGATCTGTACAGGATGCTGTCAGCTGGTCTTCAGACTTCCTAGCAACATTAGGCTGTTGCTGTACCTAGTATTCCTCCCACAGACAATTGACGTGGTGTGTGCTTTGTTTATACTGACCAAAACCACAGCAGCTCATATTAAGCAGAGAGTTATAAAGAGACAAATGAACACAAATAAAAGGCCAAGATTACCTGCTCGGTATCGCCCGTTCCTATTTTTTTAAATGTAGTTATTTAAATAACATGGCAGTCCCAATCTCTGTTTAAAATCTCCTTCCCAATCACCCCTGTACAATTACCGTATTTTTTGGAGTATAAGACGCACTGGAATATAAGACACACATTAGTTTTTGGGGAGGAAAATGGGGGGGCGGATTCTGTCTACCAGGTATTCATCTGGCTAGTCCCAGCACGTTAGTTCATTCTCTGGTTTTGAGATTGAGACTGTGCTTCTAAAGCATAGCTGATTGTTGGAGGGAGCAGCAATTAGAAAAGCAGGCAAAGCATGGAAGATCGCTTCGCTCGCGTTGGGGCTCAAAAACAGCTTCAAAAGCACAGCTGATCCTCGGAGGGAGCTCCAGTGACCAAAGCAGGCAAAGCATGGAAGGGGTAAGAGAAGTCAGCAGCTGTTCTGGGTAGCCATTTTGGGCACTGCGCATGGTTACATTCGGAGTATAAGATGCACCCAGATTTTCAGCTTCTTTTAGGAGAGGGGAAAGCGTGTTTTATACTCCAAAAAATACAGTAATACCTATATATACATACACATATACATACACATACACATACACATACACATACACACATATATATATGTCTATTTTCTTACTTTTCGTAGGTTTAATGTGTGTGTTTCCTTTAAGCCAGGTTTTTCCTACGTGACCAAGATTTTTCTGGAACCAAAGTTGAGTGAAACCACATTCACTACTTTCTGGGTTTTTTCTCCATCTTTTCATTCTGGCAGCAAGCAACACACAATCTCCCACAATGCAGCACAAAATTTGCTTGCTGCCAGAATGAAAAGATGGAGAAAAAACCCAGAAAGTAGTGAATGTGATTTCACTCAATTTTGGTTCCAGAAAAATCTTGATTACGTAGGAAAAACCTGGCTTAAAGGAAACACACACACACACACACACACACACACATATATCTATCTATCTATCTCAGGTGGTTTCTGTAACATTGAACAGCCTTCCCCAACAAAATTGAAATTAATAGATGATTGGGGAGAGAACGCAGTGTGAACACATGCAGAGGGTGTCAGATTGAACATCACTGGTATGGAATAACAGTATTGCTTGAGAAGCAGGAGTCTCCAACCGTGGCAACTTTAAGACCTGTGGACTTCAACTCCCAGAATTCCTTAGCCAGTTGGAGACCCCTGCTTTAGAGAATTGGACCCATAATGACATCCTTAACCTCTTAAAAGTATGGATCTGAACAGAGCACTTGCACTTAGAGATCAAGCAAGACTATTTTTCCTGTTTCTTTCAGGAAGGTGTTTTTGTATGCTTGTAAGCATTTTATTTTCTTCCTCCTCTCTCTGATGTGCAATTTATTTACTTGTCCACATGGCAGGATTGGATCACATTGGAAAGTTGATCCAATATATGTGCAATCATGAAATAAAATGATTACTCTGTATCAGAAAGCTTTTGTCATCTTGCTTGACTGAACAGGTTGTAGGTTCCTAAACGTTGCTAAACTAAAACGTCCTTCTCCATTGGCCACTCAACCCGGGGCTGTTTCAAGTTGTACTTCAGCAAAATCTGGAAGATTCATGTCTTATTTGACAGGTGTTGGCCAAACTGAAATCAATCCTTGCTTCCAGTTACACTGAATCAAATCTGATGAAAGTCCCCAAGTTACGTCTACTGTCCTCTATAATTGTATGCAGCCACTGAACATAGCTTCATTTCTAAGGAGAAAGAAATGGACACTTGTTATTTAAGGCTAACTTTTCTACTTTTCTTTAAGCAGAAATATTTTATTATATATATTTTGTAGTCCTGCTCAACAAACAGTTTCTACTTTTCACTCACCTTTTATTGGGATTTTATTTTTAAATTATAAGAACTCTCTTTATGATAAGGTTGTCCAAAGATGATAAGCATGAAAAGAGCAATTTTGATGATAAAGGGTTAGTTGAAGTGCAAAATCCATGTAGAAAAAAATGCTAGATAGTTTATAATAGAGAAAGTGATACAGGAAAAGTCCAGGTCCTTATAACTGTTCTGACTGGTATCTTGAGAAAAAGCAAGATCATAATCTTTCTTTTTAATATACTATCTTAAAACACTTCTTGCAAACTGATTTCAGTACATATACAATAGGTGAGAGAACCTGCTTATGATCTCAAGCAGAATAGAATAGATACAAGAATCTTACCATTCATATTGGCAAATGCCCTTAACCAGGTCCGTGTCAAAACCTTCGGCTGCATTTATATAAGTAATCCTTGACTTACAACCACAATTGAACCCAAAATATTGGGTTGTTGAGTGAGACAGTTGTTAAGTGAGTTTTGCCCCACTTTACGTTTTTCTTGCCACAGTTATTAAGTGAATCACTGCAGTTAAGTTAGTTGTTAAGTGAATCTGGCTTCCCCATTGACTGCTTGTCAGCATCTGAATTTTGATCATGTGACTATGGTGATGCTGCCATGGTCATAAATGTGAAATAAGTCACCTTTTTTTCCCCCAGTGGTGTTTTAACTCCAAAAGATCACTAAATGAACTACTATAAGTCGAGGACTACTTGTACAACCTGCTAAAGGGGCAGGGTGTGATAGTGGAGTAACTTAATCTATTGTATGAACCCAACTGATTTAATTTTTAACCACCTTAAACATCTTGCATGAACCCAGCTAATAATTGCTATTCTCAAGATCTGATGAGAAGTTTCTATGATAATGTTCAGATCATTAAAGGTGATAATACAAAGTTCCTATTGAGTAAACCTGTTATATCGATCTTCAAATTATTTTTGTGTAATTAACTTGACCTTCATGGTGGACTAGGAGTCTGGCTTTTTAAAATCTATTACTTGATTTAAAAAGCCATGATATTTCTTGTGGAAATTGATGCTGAAAGTCTGAGTGGAGATGAAATGTATTGTTCAGAAGTAGTTGTAGTCCTTTTAAAAATTAGCTATATGTAAATGCCTCATTTTTAACTTTAGAGCAAGAGTTGACTGCCTAATTAAATTACATTCAAACAGCAAATCTGTGATCATCTGATTATACTACTACTTCATCTGGAGAGAACAAAATTGGAAAAAGCCAAGTTAGAATTATGTAGCCACATAAAGATTTAGATTATTTTTAAGTGTTTAAGAAATAACACGATTTGGTTGGTTTATTTTGCTAAGAAATCGCAGTTAGTAAATGGAAGTCCAATTCTATTGACATAAAAGCTGTGTTTTCAGGACAATCTTCTACAGAAATAAATTACTTCTTTGCATTGTAAATACAACCACTGTTTTGAACTCTGATCACACAAACATTTAAGAAGCCCTTGAAAACCAAATTTATTTGCACCCAGTATCTATTTTAAATTTGTACTTAATTGTGGGGAAGTTCCTGAAGGCCTGTTTGTTTACCGTGTGATATTTGCATATGCCAAAATGGCTGTTTTTCAGTCTAATTGGAAGTAGAAATGCAGTTTTGACTTTACTGTTTTGTATCTTCTTGCTGTCATCTTCTGTGCCATTATGTAGTTCATAGGAGGGGGAAAAATACCTCTAAGGGAAAACATCTCAGTAAGAAATCCCCCTTTTTCCCTTTTAAGATGTGGTTTATCCAACTCTAAATCTCTAAATCTAAATGGCAACAGCAGCTTTAAAATACGGCAGCTAAAACTGAATGACATAGATGGTTTTAGAAAATGGCCTGCTTATATTAAGTCTCCTATGTGTAAGGAACACTGGTTTGCAACACCGACAACAAAACATTAAAAGGAATCGTAACTAGGAAGTGAATCTAGCACAGATTCCCCTTAAACAATACAGATGGGTATAAATGCTGCCTGTATTTAAACTGTGAACCAGAATTCTTCTCTGTATTGATCAAGTTGTTCCCCGCCCTTAATCCTTCAGAAACCAGTGTCTCTGCACATACCTGCTTTGCAAATGAAAGTTGTACCTTTTTGAGAACTTTGTCCTGTGTCTGCCTTTTTTAACAATTGTGACTACTTCTCACTGATCTGTGTGTTCCATCCCTTCTTTGTCCACTTGTAGATGTACTCCAGCAGAGTTGCTTTAAGTGAGGAATGCATCGCACTACAGCCGTTGTCCAGGGCAACAAGTCAGCTGAGCAAAATTAGGTAGAGTAGGAGGGGCAGTTCTCCATCCAATTTTATGCATGATGAAGGTCAGCTAACCAGCACTTAAGAGAAGGGGAAAAGGCATGTTGGACTCTAGTGTGAACTAAGAGGGCAGTCACAGCTGCACAAGTTGGTACCTTTCTAACTTCCCCTTAGCTTTGCTACTTACGTATGTTTGCAGGCCAAATAATAGCATGAGTTTCATTTCTTCCCTAATACTTCTTGGGAGGGAGGGGCAAGGGGGAAATTGCAAGCATGATAATCGGGTGCAGAATCCCAGTCTACTCCATGATAAAGGTATCATTTTATTAAAATAAAACCAAGCATGGTCTAAGCGCTTCTGCCTAACTCAACCATCCACAATGTTAACAGTGCATGTGGCATGCACTGTCAAATAGGAACAGCTGCGGCAAGAGTCTGTCCTTTGTAGATCATTGTGCCATTTGCTAACTAGATTTTTCTCCTCTTACTGTCTGCATAGCTTTATGTTTATGGTTTGCGTCTAAGTGTATTACGGATATTGTCTACTTAACAAGATAGTTGATGGAAAGGGAATGGGCTGGGTGAGGAGTTTTGCAGTTGAAACCTATAGCTGATTTATTGGGTCAGGAGATTAAACTGCCCAGAGATGGGATGCTTGAGACTAAGCATCCCATCTCTGGGCAATTACGATTGAGCCGTGGTGGGGCAGTGGTTAGAAGGCTGTATTACAGGTTAATTCTGCTGACTGCCAGCCTGACCAGCTCAAAGTTGACTCAGCCTTTCATCCTTCCGAGGTTGGTAAAATGAGGACCCAGATTGTTTTGGGGAAATACGCTGACTCTGTAAACCACTTAAGAGAGGGCTGTCAAACACTATGAAGCGGTATATAAATCTAAGTGCTATTGCTACGTATAGAAGTAATTTGCACCAATATGAAAGACCTTGTTCTCAGTTTCCAGATTTATTGTTTATCAGTGTACAGTATAAACCAATTTTTACCAATCAGGGAAATGTCCAGTTATGTGGACTTCAGCTCCCAGAATTTTCATCTGTGACCGAGTGCCTGGAAAGTTTGGAAGTTGAAGTGTCTCTTATCTTGCAGGTGCCCAAGTTAGGGAGAAATGGTCCAAATGGCCTCTTTAAGACATAAGACTGACTTTGAGGTTAGCCAGCCAAGATTTACCTAGTTTTCTTTAGCAAGCCAAGATTTACCTGGTCCTTCTGCATGTGCGTCTCAGCTTGTCTCATCCCCTCTTTCCTTCCATCAGCACCAAAGGATGGTTTAACCATGGTTACTGTTCTAGAAGAAATAACAAAACGATGGTGATTCTGTGCATCAAAAGAAGACTCGGTGAATAAGGAGCATTAAGACATTCAGAATTAATGTGTCCCTTCAAATTTGGCCAATCTATTGGTGGCAAGAGTAGAGCCTAAAGTATAACATTTGCATCAGTCTCTTTCCAACAGTCCTTCCTCTTACCTGTCTAATAGGTTGAAGGCCAATACAAACTAATAAATATTGGCAGTAGCTTTGTTATTGCAAACACGAAATGAGAGGGCCGAATATATTCAATAGTAGAGGTTAACCATATACCTGTAGACAGTATGTTGATACACAAGATACTTAGACCCTCTCTTTGCTCCTGAACTAATTCAAAGCACTAAAAAACCCCTGTGATTTTTAATGTTTGAATGTTATTCATCTAATGGGAAAGTCAATAATAATAGCGTGGAATCAAAAACACAGATGCCAAAGCAAATAAATGAGGTTCACTGCAATGTTTATTAAACAATGCATATGGGGGAGGGGGGTCTTTTCCAAAAGAATAGCGGGAGGTACCCCTGAAGACAAAGCAATGCATTCATTCATATATTTCAGAAAGGGGGAGAAAGGGATCTAGATATACAAATGCATAGTGATGTAAACATTCATATTCATAATCAATACATCTCAGATTATCTCCTGCCCTTCTACTGTTGCAACCTTCGAGAATGATTGTCTTAAAAACATGACAGTGGGCTGCCAGTAACAATATGATGAAAGCAACAACGGTACATTTCTTACAATATCTGCAAGAAATATCATTTGCCTACAAGGAATAACAGAGTTGGAGAAAGGGACCTTGGAGATCTTCTAGTCCAACTCCCTGCTCAAGCAGGAGACCCCTGTTACCATTTCAGATAAATGGTTGCCCAATCTCTTCTTAAAAACCTCCAGTGTTGCAAACACCCACAGCTTCTGAAGTCAAGTCCTTCCACTGATTAATTGTACTAACTATCAGGTACTAGTGGGAACACAAAATAGACAAAACAATGGAAAATAAAGATGCTAAAGTGTTCTGTGATTTAAGAATTCAACAAGACAAGCACCTGTCACATAACACCCAGATTTAATAATTGTTGATAAGAAAGACAAAGTTTGGATAGTTGAAATACCTGGAGACAGCAGAATAAAAGAGAAAGAACTGAAGAAAGATCACAAAATACAAAGACCTACAAATAGAAGTAAAACAATGATGACAAAACAAAACAAAGATACTCTCAATAGTAATAGGCCCCTTGGGTGCAATCCCAAAACACCTGGAGCAGCCGTTGAAGACCATCAGCATTGACAAAATATCCATTGGTCAATAGCAAAAAGCAGCTTTACCTGGAACAGCTTACATCTTGCGATGATACCTTTAATACCATGGAACAACATCATCTGCTTATCTGAGATCCTTGGGATCTGACTATATTGGTGAATATAAATGCCAAATTTAGTCTTAAACATCTGAATGACCGACCAATCAGAAGAAGGAAGAAAGGAACAGTGGTAGCAACGGGTTAGTACTTTAACTAAGAAGTAGTCTAAATTTATTTATTTATTTAAATAGATTTTCCATAATTAATAAATTATGGCATTTCCCAAGATAGTAATGAATTTCCATATCACATAATCATAAATCATAGAGCTGGAAGGGACCTCATGGGTCTTCCAGTCCAAATTCATAAATTCATTTTGACATTCCCTAGTAAATTGCCCATTTTCTCTTACTTTTAAGGGCTATGCAAGATGCAGTTTGTCTCCTGTGAAATTAACAACAACAAAACTAAGATTAATCATAGATCGTTTCATAGTTAATAGGCCTTTAGATTTCAAGGGTGCCTTCGGTTAATAATTCTAAAACTGGCCTTCATTAATTCAAATATTTTTTGAATAAGAAGAATAAAGATAAAAGGTATATTTGCTGGGGATGTTAGGAGATCAAATCAATACCTCATAACTACCAATCTTTCCCAAATGTTTTGGTAAGTAGAAGATTAAAATGTTGTAGTATTTTCAAAGATGCTGTGGGCTTTCTAATATACATCCCTAGGTTTCCTTTTTGTTGTTGTTGTCTCATACAACTTTATAAATTTTACCTTTTATTTATTTATTTATTTATTTATTTATTTATTTATTTATTTATTAATTAATTAAATTTCTATACCGCCCTTCTCCTTCCGGACTCAGGGCGGTGAACAGCCAATTTAAAACCAATACAATACAAAAAAGTTAAAAACGTACTAAAACCAATATAAATTTAGGCTGAAAATGTAAAACCAAATAAAACTCTAAAACTCTAAAAAGTTTAAAAAATAGGAGGGATTAGGCAAGTCCGGCAAGTTGGAAGAGATGAGTCTTCAGAGCCCGACGAAAAGTCCGGAAGTCAGCGATTGTCCTCAGATCTGGAGGGAGATCGTTCCAGAGGGTGGGAGCTACCACAGAGAACGCTCTCCCCCTGGGGCACTGTCTGGCTGATGGCACCATGAGGAGGCCCTCTCTGTGGGAGCGAACCGGCCGGTGGGAGGCAATAGGTGGCAGAAGGCGGTCCCGTAAGTACCCTGGTCCTAAGCCATGGAGCGCTTTAAAGGTGATTACCAACACCTTGAAACGCACCCAGAAGTCAACCGGCAACCAATGCAGCTCACGCAGGAGAGGTGTCACATGGGAGCGCTCTGTTGCTCCCATAATCCCCCGCGCGGCCGCATTCTGTACCAGCTGAAGCCTCCGGATGCATCCCAAGGGGAGCCCCATGTAGAGAGCATTACAGTAGTCCAAGCGAGACGTGACGAGCGCTTGAGTGACTGCGTAGGGAGTCCCGATCTAGAAAGGGCCGCAACTGGCGTATCAGGCAAACCTGATAAAAAGCTCCCCTGGCCACAGCTGTCGTATCCTCCTCTAAAGACAGCCGTGGGTCCAGGAGGACGCCCAAGTTGCGCACCCTTTCCGTGGGGGCCAATGATTCGCCCCCAATAACCAACGATGGAGTCAGTTGGCTATATCGGGACGCCGGCAGCCACAGCCACTCGGTCTTGGAGGGGTTGAGTCGAAGCCTGTTTCTCCCCATCCAGACCCACACAGCTTCAAGGCACTGGGACATCACTTCCACGGCATCGTTGGGGTGGTCTGGGGTGGAGATGTACAGCTGAGTGTCATCAGCGTACTGATGGAATTCCACCCCAAAACCACGGATGATCTCACCCAGCGGCTTTACATAAATGTTGAACAGAAGGGGCGAGAGGACCGACCCTTGTGGCACCCCACACACTAGGCGCCTCGGGGTCGACCGCTGCCCCCCTGTCAACACAGATTGCGACCGGTCGGAGAGGTAGGAGGAGAACCACCGCAGAACGGTGCCCCCCACCCCCAATCCCTCCAACCGGCGCAACATGATACCATGGTCGATGGTATCAAAAGCCGCTGAGAGGTCTAACAGCACCAGGATAGAGGAGTACCCCCTACCCCGGGCCCTCCAGAGATCATCCACCAACGCGACCAATGCCGTTTCGGTGCTGTAACCAGACCTGAAGCCGGATTGGAGCGGGTCTAAATAGACAGCTTCATCCAGGTACCGGGGGAGCTGCCGCGCCACCACACACTCAACAACCTTCGCTAGGAAGGGAAGGTTGGAGACAGGACGATAATTTGCCAAAACAGCTGGGTCCAGGGAGGGCTTCTTGAGGAGGGGCCTCACCACCACCTCCTTCAAAGCGGCCGGTAGGGCACCCTCACTCAAAGAAGCATTTATAATCTCCTGGAGCCAGCCTCGTGTAACCTCCCGGGAGGCCAGCACCAACCAGGAGGGACACGGGTGCAATAAACATGTGGTAGCGTTCAGTCTTCCCAGGATCCTGTCCACGTCCTTGGGAGCCACAGGATCGAACTCAGCCCAGATAACACTCTCAAGACTGGGCTCAGTCACCTCGCCCGAACTAACCCAGTCAGTGGCCAGCTCATCCCGAATCTGAGTTATTTTATCATCCAGATATTGAACAAAATCCTCAGCACGTCCCTGCAAGGGATCCTCCTGCGCTCCCAGATGAAGGAGGGAGCGGGTCACCCTAAACAGGGCGGCTGGGCGATTATCTGATGATGCGATAAGAGCGGCGAAATAATTAGATTTCGCCGCTTTTATTGCCACTAAGTAAGTCTTAATATGAGCTCTTACTAGTGTCAAGTCAGATTCGGAGCAGCTGGCCCTCCAACCACTCTCTAGGCGTCTTTTCCGGCGCTTCATCTCCCTCAGCTCCTCGGTAAACCAAGGAGATTCGGCGCCGGGTCAGAGGCCGCAAAGGCGCGACTCGGTCCAAGGCCCCACCGGCTGCCCTGTCCCAAGCAGCCACCAGGTCCTCAGCCGAGTCGCGTGTCAGTGTCTCAGGAAATGGCCCAAGCTCCGTCTGGAACCCATCAGGATCCATCAGGCGCCTGGGGCGGAACCACCTAGTTGGTTCCGCCTCCCTGCGGTGGGGTGCAGCGGTCAGAAAGTCGAGTCGAAGGAGCGAGTGGTCAGTCCATGACAAGGGTTCTACACCTATATCCCCAATATCATGACCACTCAATCACTGACCAGAGACAAAAACTAAGTCCAGGGTGTGTCCACCAATGTGAGTCGGGCCCTGAATTACCTGGGTCAGGTCCATGGCCGTCATGGAAGCCATGAACTCCCGAGCCATCTCAGATGTTTCACCGATAGATGGCAGGTTGAAATCCCCCATAACTATAAGCTTGGGGGTATCAACCGCCACCTCGGCTATAACATTGAGAAGCTCGGGCAGGGTCGTTGCCACGTGGCAGGGAGCCAGGTATGTGACTAACAGACCCATCTGCCCACCAGGACCCCATCTCACAAAGGTGGACTCACACCCGGCTATCTGAGGTACAGTGGCCTCCCTCGGACCCAGACCCTCCTTAATAATGACCGCTACTCCCCCACCCCTGCCCTGGGTTCTCGGCTGGTGGAATGCAAGGAAACCCGGTGGGCACATCTCCACGAGGGGAACCCCCCCCCTCGTGGCCCAACCAGGTCTCAGTGATACCAGCCAGGTCCGCACCCCCCTCTTGAAGAAGGTCACATATGAAAGGGGCTTTATTTACAACGGACCTCGCATTGCATAACAGCAGCCGGAGCCCCGGGTCCTGAGACTCTAGACAACCCGGGGAACAGGAATAGCTCTGGGGACCGGGGCAAGCAATCGCTCGAAGGCAGCGAGTGCGTGCCCCCACCACACAATGTGGTCCCCTGCTCTCGCCATATCCGCCCCTCCCACATAGCGTATTTATCACACGACCCTCAGCAGGGGGCTCAGTAAGAGCCCTCTTACCTCCAGAAACTAGACCCCCAATGGCATCCGAGACTACCTGGCCTGTTCCTTTCCCCCCTAAGTTTTCCCCCAAACCCACACCCTCCCCCACCCCAGAACCCCCTAAAACACCAGTTTAAAAAGTCCTTAAAAAACCCCTCAATCCCCGTTTTTTAACATGCCACCTCTCGGGGTCCCAAAACCCGTCATTAAGGTAGGCCCTCGATAATGTAGAGGGCCAAACCCGCGAGAGGGGGGAATCTCGCAGGGCAAGAAGCGAAGACCTAGGGAGCATCCAACAAATAGCAGACAAGAGAATGGGGGGCATGGCATAGGTCCATTATAAATGTCCTGAAGCAGGACCAGGTCCATCAGGAGAGACGCCGCTACCCTCTCACGGTAGCGGCTAGGAGTCTCTGCTAGGTAGCGGCTAGGAGTCTTTTGCTATCAACTGCCAAAAATCCAGGTCCACTTGAATCTATATGTACTGTTTTCATTTGAAAACACTTGTGACTTCTACTGCAGTCAAGAAACACCCTAGAGAAAAAGCCAAATTTCTCTTCTTGGTTACAGCAGTGTAACCCAACCTTGACCATTTGTGGACTTCAGCTTCCAGAGTTTCCCAGCCAATATTCTGACTGGGGAATTCCTGGAATTGAAGGCCACACATTTTCAAGTTGCCAAGATTGAGAAACGCTGGATTACAGGATAACATGTCAAATTCCCCTCTGCTTAAATTTCTGATTCCCAGAGAGCCATATCACAAAACCTAGGTCATTTGTTATTTGTGAAAGACAAAATGTAATCTGAAGTTCAAAGGTGATACTGTTTTGCACCATCAGTTATGTTATATTGGATTTTGAAGTTTTTTTCCCCTCACAAGCCTAGAATTAGGCCTCCATCAAAGGTTTCAGATTTGGAGGACCAGAGGCAGACAGATATTTCTTGGGGAATATTTAAGGTTAATGTGCCATTATTGACAAAGGAATAAATTCCTGATTGTCTGCCTTGAATTTAAGAGGTAAATTGGAGAGGAATCCAGAGCAATAATAAACCAACATGGACCTTTAGTTGGGCAGCCAATGTAGAGATAAAGTAGAGGTTAGAGATTGTGTGTGAACCACATATTGAAGCTCTTTTTAACAAGCAGGCTTTATTAGATATAAACCCTTGATTTTATATTCCATTACATGGATTTATTTATTTCTTTGGTTGCATTATCAGGAGCATATTCATTTTTATCAGTTGCTGAGACAGATTTGTTGTTCTCAGTACCTCATTCACTCCAGCTGAATGTATGCTGAGTGTAGAATTGAAGTGGGCTATTTGATTACTTCATTTGCCCCCATCAACTACAAACAGTTGATTTTCGGCAGCAAGATTTTTAGTATGTTGTTCAAAACCAAGGATAATTCTGGGAAAGGAAGGCCTGTGACATTAAACTTTGCATTGAAGTCCGAACCCCCTCCCCCCTTAAAATCATTCTGAATTTATGGGAGTGCCCAGGAGTAGAAATGGAACCAGTTTAATTCCCGCTCCCAGTCTTAAACTGTTGCCTAAAACACAAGTGTGTGCTGGGAAGGAAAAATGTCGTCATCATCCCTTCTGGTGAGGTCATTCTGAGGTCTCCAGCTAGCAAAGAAAAGTATGTCTCCCCCTCTCCCCCTCAATGGTGAAACCCAAATTTTTTTACTACCGGTTCTTTGGGCGTGGCAGAGGAAGAATACTGCAAAATCTCCATTCCCACTCCACTCCAGGGGAAGGATACTGCAAAATCTCCATTCCCATCCCAGTCTGGGGCCAGCCAGAGGTGGTATTTGTCAGTTCTCCGAACTACTCAAAATTTCCGCTATCGGTTTTCCAGAACCTGCTGGGTTTCAGCCCAAATTCTGTAATTCTGCGAAGTGCAACATTCTGAATTAGTTCCATCAACTGTGTCTAATCTGCCTTCCATTTTCTTGGATGGTGAAACGGAGAAGAGAGTGTCTGGTTCTTTTGATACAGCTGGGCCATTGGCTGTCCATCATAAAGTAACCTTTTTTCAGAAGTCATCCTTTTAATAGTTTTCCATTATATCCAAGGCCATCATCATAAACTAGTCAAGTTCTAGATTCTCCCATGCTTGGAGTTTTATTCTAAGCCCTCAGTCTTAGTTCCTGAGACAATGCAAAATGCGGCAAGCAGACATTTCCCTACTGTTGCTGTGCTAAACTCTTGCTTTGGCAAGACCGACTAACGTCAAACATCTTCGTAATCTATAAGATGCTTATTCTAATATTGGTGCTTCAATTCTACATAAGCCAGCATGTATGTTAACATCCATGTTGCTGCACTTAAGAAAATGACCCGGATGAGCTTGTTCTTAATCCCAAAAAGAGGATCGGAAATCTTTCAAGAGCTTTTTTTCCCCCTGTCTTCTGATGAATAGAGGAAGACAACTCAAATAGTACAGGATACTATTGCCTTAAAAAAAAAACATTATGGATCCATGGCAGTGCCTGTTCTCCATGTCCTTTGGCATGGTTGAAATTTTGTCGAGGTATTTTGGTTTATGTTGAAGAACTTGATTGCCATCAGTAGTCACAATGTCAAGTTCCTTGCACATCAGCTTTTTTTAAAAAAAAAAATTGGGCAGTTCAGAGTTTTTGGGGCCACAGAGCTGAAACCTGCATTGAATCAATGTTTTAATTCCAGTGTGATAAGGAAGCTGTTATTTGCAAGCCAGGTACCCATCCACATGGTCCTTGTTTTGTGTCAGGCTTTAATAACATGTAGTGCTACCTTCTGTTGGGTTTGAGTGGGAGATAGAATTTTCCTCCAATTTGCTTCTTCCTGAAAATGATCTCCAAGCAGGTGTGCATTTCAGGAAAGGGCTGTATAATAAATCTTTCTCAGTAGTCCTCTGAGCAATCTTAAACGTTACAGTGGGAAGGTTTTGGGACTCTCGGGCATAGATAGTGGAGGAGGATGGGCACATATTGGGTGCAAAGGAGCAATTTATAATTGCTTGTTTGTGAGTCAGGGATCCTCTTTGGGTCTTCTGTTGGCAAGACACTTTTAAAGGAACAGAATCTGGTTTGGTTTGGTTTGGTTTTGGGGGTGGGGGGATGATAACATTATTCAAAACTGGGATAGAGGGTAATTGGGTCAAACAGTTTGAAGAGCTACAGATTTACTAGCATCTGTCTTTTCCTCAAATTCCATTCATGGTTAACTGCAAGTAAATATTTGAAAGTGAGAATCATCTGGTGGTGGTGGTGGTATTATTATTATTATTATTATTATTATTATTATTATTATTATTATTATTATTATTATTATTATTATTATTATTATTATTATTCTACAATGTCTGTAAGTCCAAAGCTGGATTTTCCAGCTTTAAATCTGACCAGATGACAAATGATCCCACTTCTGCATAGGATTTACAACAGAAAACTGGCAATTAATTGTTAGTCAACCTTTTAAGTTCAAGCTCTAATGAAACAGGCAAATATTTTCATTTGAGAAAAGGGAATTTTCCAAATATTTCTGAGCAGTATTGGGATATTTCTGACATGGATTTTAAAACTAATTTCTAATTTAGTTATGTAAACAATTGTTCCCTCTTGTTAGTCCTCAGTGCCTAATTAACTTCTTATTTTTAAATCCTCAGTGCCTTTTTTCCTAATAACCAGTTTCACACTACTTTTAAGTCATTCTGATGATGAGGCATTTTTTTTTCAATTTCAGCTGAATATCCTTGTTTTTCCTTAATGACATTGATTCTTGTCTCAGATAAATAAACTGTTTTGTTTTGCTTTGTTCTCTCTTTAGAGTTCTTGTGGCCACTTTGTGCAAGATGAAAATTATTTCCAACTCTTTTAATAACTGGTGTCAGCACTTTCCTCTCTCTTTGATTGTATACCCCAGGCCATTTTATATGGAAGGAGAAAAATGGGTATGAATAGAGAGAAAAATAGATAGCAGCAGAGTGGCCTAGAGATGAAGACGCTTACCTCTCACTCGGAAGGCTGAGTGTTCGATCCTAGGCGGCGGCAAATATTTCTTTCTCAGGGCACAAAGAGAAAATATCTGCTGCAAACCACATAGGCGTAAGGAAGGGCATCCAGCCAGTAAACGCTCAGCTCCATTCAATTGCCCCGACCCCACTCTTTTAATCCCTTTTAAGGGATTAAAAGGGTCGTAGAAAGAAAAGAGAGAGAGAGAAATAGGTATGAACAGATTTCAGCCTCTTTTCTATCAGAATTTCTGTCCATTGACTTCCCTTGGAGTCAGCCAGACTGCAAATAGGTTTCTGAGTTCTAGTTGTAGATGAGTGAAATCACAGTGGTAGAGAGAGAAAGAGTGATTAATAGACTGGAGCTTAGTGCTCACGTCTTCTGGCCTTCAATTGTCAAATAGACAAATGAACCTTTATTACTATCATATAATTCTCAGAATATTTATGGAATTAAGCTTCCCAACGCTTACATGAAATACACAGAAGATGCATGCAAGCTAAATCAGAACTGCATCTGTGCTTCTAAAATGTCTGTAATTGTACTAGCAAAAACCAAAGATCTTGGTGAGGGTTTGCTAATTTCTCTCACGCTTGTTTTTCCTGTTGTTGTTTTTTTTTTCTTCTCCCCCACAGCTTACTAAGACAGGTCCAGGTGTCAACTGCCTGGAGTCCATGTGTTGCTTCTCCGATGGGGAACCAGCCTGCACATCTTTTAGAAGAATGCTGGAGCGAATAATGGGACGATGCAGCCCTACCCGAGTCAACAGGTGTGGAATTTCTCTGAAATGCCTTTGCTGCAGACAGTTCTCCTATAAACTGGAACACGATGAACCGACAACTATAGATGTCTAGTTTCCTAGACAGGAAACCCATCTTTCCTAGGTTCAGTCTGGGATCTTCAGAGGAGATCCAAGTTTGTGCTTTGAATGTGGGGGAATGAGAGAGCGTTGCGTTAACTGGTTTGTTGTTGAAAAACCGGTTGAATTTTGTTTGTTTGTTTTTTTTTTGAATTGACGCCGTCTTTTCTCTGATCCTGCAACTGCTATTGTGCCTTCAGTGGCTTTGGCGTTATACGCTGTCTCAGGCTCCCCTGTTCTTTTCGAGCATCGGCCAGTAATTCACAAGCGTGCTTTTCCTTGGCTCTGAGCTCTCTGTGTGCATCATTTTTGCCTTTCTACTTAACGTGCGCATTTCAGTCTAGTTTCTCCTCTTCCTTATACAGTATATCTTTTTTTTTTCCTCTGAAAGTCAGACAACCGTCCTTGTTTCCCTTCCCTTTAGTTGCTTTGCCTTTTGAAATCAGAAGGCTTATCCTGTGTTTGATCAACATGTGTCTCCCCTTCTAGACATGCAACCAAACTTCCTTTTAGCTCCAAGGCTTTTGTTCTCTTCCCTGAAATTTTCATTTCGGGGGTGGGGGGAGGAAAGTTTGGTAGCTTTCCTCTATTTCTTGTTCATCGACTGTGAAAGTCAATTACTTTTAACAGTATGAAACAAAGTTCGCATCTGAGTAAAAACATAATAATCTAAAGCCACCCCAAATTATGATTAAAAGTAGACCTTTTTTAAAAAAACTAATACGAAGCCATTCAGAAATAAATGCTAAGCCTGTTTATATGTTCACTAATTTATACAGGTCTGTGGTTTTGTTTTGTTTTTTTTAATTTTGAAAAGATCTCAACAGGAAGATCAATGAGAAAAATTTCTTAGTTTACAGAAGTTTCTATCTTAAAAAGAACATGTGAAAACTCTATAGAGATGTTGTAGAAAAAAGATTAGGAAACCCCAGTGTTTCTGTACGCTTGTTTAAATGTCAGGTTACGATTGTTTTCTTCTTTCCTCGATGATATTAGCCACCATCTTCTGAAGCATCAGCTGAGAGCAATTGTTCATCTTGGTCACAATTAAACAGCAGTTTGAGCTGAGATAAGATGAGATCAAGCAAATTATTAGGGTGAGATTCCCAGTTTGGGGAGACAGACATGAACAAAGATAAGGCATGGATGTCCTGCAGTCCTATTTGGGTTGCAAAAAAAAGGAAGATACTGCTTTCAAAAGATCAGGAGAAACATCTGAAGATCTTACAGATGGCCCACACAAGTTGGAAGTACGGCTACCAGGTCTCTATGGCAACAGAGCCGGACAACCATTGGATGGCATAAATAATTAGTTTGCTATATTGGTTTGCTGCTGTCTGTTGGTCAGCTGGATGTTTGCAGTCCTCATTGAAGGATGCAGTAGCTTTTTATTAGTAGCTAGTTACTTTAAGGAAAATTTGGAAAACTTACTGTGGTGACTTCTAAATTGTAATTTTCAGTGCTCAGCTCTTCTGAATGTTTCCTTCTCTCATTGATTTTTTTTTATAAAGAAAACCTCAATATCCTCAAGTGTGTTAATCCCTCTGTAGTTCCATTTTAAGTTTTTACTAAAGTGACTATTTTTTGCATCATAAAATGGGACTGTTACAAGCCAGGTTTTTAAAAAAATAGTAATCTGTCTCTCTTTGGAAAGAAAGAAGGCAAAATGTATAAAATAAAATATTTCCTAGACATTTTTAAAACAGGAGCAGTATCTGATTGATCTTAGTTTTTTTTCTCCCCTGGGGTAATGATTTCTGATAAAAGTATATTTGCACCTCTTGGATATTCTCTACCATTAGAATACCTACCTACCTATACTTGGAGTTTGTATTAAATGAGGTCTTGTCAGTGTCAGAGCTGCCTGGCAGGAGGGGATACAGTGTCTCTGTAATTCACCCAGCAGAGACACTTTGAACTCCTTCCTCTGCAAGTTTGAGGATTACTTCAACCCAGAGGCATTCACGTTGCACGTCAAACACAGAGCCTTGATCAAACCATCATGGTTGCTGCCTGTTCTGATCTAGGCTTCCCAAGAGCATGAAGCACACTCCTTCTCCTGACAAAAACCCCTTTTTATTAAGTTACTGTGAATTCCTCTCCAGCAAACTCTTTCAAGGGGGAATTTACAGTCACAGACCTTATCTAACTTGGAGAGCTGCCAGGCCGATCTCTTCAAAACTTGGCAAGAAGTCTCTTGAGAGTCACGAACCAATCAAGCGAACTAATTGTCTCCTGCAAACTCCACTCCCCTGTCGCTCTTTTATTCCCTATGGGAGGAGCCATTCACCATCCACCTGTAGCTTTACTCCTGAGTCAACCCTTGTTCCTTAGCTGTTCCCTTCTCCTGGCAGCTCTGTGCATACGCATACTGGGAACAGGCTCCAGCTGTTCTTCTGCCCCACTTATCTCCGACTCTGAAGGTATGGACAGCCCCGGCCCCATCTCTGCCTCTAACGCAGACCACTCATCAGAGCCTTCCCCAGCCTCCAGGACTGGCCCATGTTCCTCTTCAACCTCCTCACTGTTTACCACCAGTTCCACTGGCCGCTGGCGGGCCACAACACTGTCTTTCCATTTTAACCAGCCCCTGTGGATAGTCCTGCTCCATCCCCATGGTCAAAGAGAGCAACCTTGATTGCACCAGAATTTTCATATCAATCTCTTTCATGTCCACCTTTTAAAATGATGGTCATCCACCTCGTTCTTACATGGGAGAGAGTTATGTTTGTTGTTACTGTTGGGTTGTATGCATGCCACACATGTATCCCATTCAGACAAAAACATAGCAGATTCATCCTCATCATATGCTAAGCTTGGTTGGTGTAACCCCGGCTAGTCTTTTTCTCTGGTTTAAGCATAGCGCGCTAAAAACTATGATGGGGCAAGAGATTGTGCAAAACCGGGAAAAAATGTGATTTAATTAGTTAATGATAGTAAATGTGCAATCTGAATGCAGCCTTGGGTGGGAAATTGAAGTTAATTTGGAGAGGTGTACTCCTATCTCATTAGCCCCATCTTACGTCATATTGACAATGTGATGCTACATTGTTGGAAAGGAAACAAGTGATATATTCAGAGATCTGTGCTATCTTGTACGTTGAGGGTTTAATATAAAATGTCACTGAGAAAGAAGCTCACAAATCCTAGCTATGGTTCTGGCAAAAGGTAGGTATCGCCAGCTTCAAAATCAACCGTAAATAAATACATCTTGTGATTTTTTTTAAAAAAAAATGTTTTCCTGTTTTCTGTATCTTAACAAATACAAGGATATGATTTGACTCTCATGTTTGATAGAAGATGAAGTACTCCTCCTTCATCCGATCTGCATGCTGATATGTGGAAGACGGATTGCCAAAATAGGACTTTGAAATTCTGCTGGGTTTTCTCCCCAAATTAGAACAAACTTCTAAATTATTGTTACTTTATTATTTTAAAATACAAGGTTTAAAATTGCACTGCCTTCCAGGCACTTTGAATGGGGTCTAAACTAAACTGAAGCATTTCGTAACGGAACCATTGATCTTACTTGAATAGAACTTGGTTCATTAAAATCAAGGATTTAACGGTAGTGACAATCTGGGAGGGTACAGTCATTTCGCAGATTTGGTCAGGACTAAAACTGCGGACATATGACCCTTCCGTATTTAGTTTCCTACCTAAGCAAAATACTAAGAAATGCATATTTTCAAGGTACAAAAATCTCACACACTTTGTAACCATTCCTTATGAGCAGGCAGAGTTACAAAGTGAACTTAGCCTTCTATTTTGACTTGAGAATGTATTAGTCACATTTCTTGCAATAGCAGCTCACCGGGATATAAGTTCAAAATATTTCCCAGTAGTTTACAGAAATGATCCATGATGCTTTATAGAAATGACCCAAATGAAATGTGTTCTGCAGGCCATCTCTTCATTTGTTCCATCGTAAGATAATTAGTAGTATAGATGGAACAAGGTTTACTTCATCTGTGCAGCATTAGACAACCCGCCACGTCTGGCTTTGTGGAGATGCTTGACCTCGTCTGAAGCCCATTAAAATACCCTCCACATCTCAGGTGAAGAGTCGAAGACTCATATCCAGTTGGCAGATGTACAGTACCCAATACCCTACACCTTGAAACTGATTTCTGTGGTCTTTAACCAACTACTAGGGAAAGTTGTGTTGCCAACCAAATCATCTTTGTACTTAATATTCTGTCAAATATGAGGATCAGAGTACGAAATCAAATCTATTGAATAATTTGGATGAGTGATCTCATATTTCATCTAATTGTGTGCTTAAATGCTTGGAGTATAAAGGAAAGAGATATGGTACCTAACCTTCTCTTTTAACAGAATGAACATCTATTTTAATTAAATCAATTAATGGAGCCCTAGAGCCATTTCTTGTTTTCATTGTGCACAGTTTTCTTCAAATCATCAAAATCTGTTCTTCATGTCTCTTCCATCCAATTGTCTCTTGCATTGATTGCTCCAAATCCAATGTTGTGTTATTAAACATATCCATTTGCAGTGTTTTGCTCAGCTGATTTTGGGTGGCTGGGGTAGATATTTACATGTTTACATTTGGGGACGGGGGGGGGTTGCACCACCAATTCTAGGATTCCTTCAGTTTCTTAATAGCTCTGCTTATGTGCATAATCAGCATTCTGGATGCACGAGCCTGCTGGAATACAGTGGCATAGCCCTGTCTTCTATGAGAGGGAAAGGCTTTAGAGCAGAGGTGGGAAACTATGGCCCTTGCTGGTTCAGGAATTTGGGGACTTGAACTCAACAAGTCATAAAGGGCCCATGGTTCCCCACCTCTGCTATAGAGCACGCCTGTGTTTACATGAAACCTTCACGCCTACGGAACTCTGGATTAGAGTAACTATATAAAAGCAAGTCACGTTATAACTGATCTGATAATAGGGGTCTTCCCAAGAACTCATGCAACCCTACCATTTCTGATCTTGGTTCTGGGAAGTTTTGGCATCTCTGTGCCTAATTTGCCACCAGAACTTTGGATCATATCTTAAGTCATTTCTGAAAACACCTCTGGGACCAAAAAACTCAGGTTTCCCATCAGCAAACGTTTCTTTCTTGTTATTACTTTAGATCTTGGAGCTCTACGGAACCTTTCTGTACCAGCGACCGAAGCTTCTTGACATTATCCACAATGGAATCCATTGCTTGAGACTTTTCTCAATGCCTTGTGGAAAACCATGACTTCTGGGTCAATCTACCGGGCCCCTTGTGGCATCCTTTTTAAATGTCATGGCCAGGTTCATTTATTAGGAAGTTTTTTTGGGGGGGGGAGATTTAAGCCTGGTTATTTGGAACAAAAACTGCTGAAAAACCGTACATTCCAGTGGAAACATTAGCATTGTTTAGATGGATGCTTTTAGTTTTCCATTGTCGTGTTAATATGCTAGAAATCCTTCAGAAAGGCAACTGCTTTGGCTTCCAATTATCCACAACTGATTATCAAAATATGAGTGGCTTTGCTAAATTGGGAAATGGTATTCTTCTATTCTCCACAAGCTGAATAGATCCTCCTTCATAGATTGTTGTAGCTAATTCTGAAAGATTTTCAGCATTGAGGGGAAAAATACATACTCTGTGGAGAAAGAGAGAGAAGTTCGTTGAGGATGGATTCCAGCATAAGCCCGAAAGCTCGGAAGGATAAACTTTTGGTCCTAGTGACTGACTCAGATTGGATCCTGCAACTTTTATCATGGGACACGTATATTTACTTTCATTGGGGTGGGGAGGAAGCTGTTAAATAAATTAGCTCTATTTCTGGACATTCTTGATTCAAATTTGAGGGAAGGGATGCTTTTTGAGGCATTACTTTTCTCCATTTCCACTCCTCCCTCCTCATTTAGTCACGTTATACTCTTGTTGAGAGCACTTAAGAATTCTCCCTGATTTTGCAGGGGCGGCAAAAAAATAATAATATGCAGCCGTACTTGTACATAGTTTATATCAAATGAAGTGCATGCTGTTCAGGACAATAAAGGAGATGATGGCCTTAGCCAAAAAAAAAAAATGCGTCTGAATTCTTGATTTCAATCAAAACGGCTTGGCGGGCTAAAACGCCACAAAAGGACCATTGAAAACATTTGTTCCCACATTTTTCACGAGATGAAAAAGTTTTGCATTTACTACTCCAGTCCCACCTCTGTAGCGGCAGAGAACCCTTCATAAATGAATAGGGTTGTGGGTTTTTTTTTTTTTTTTTTGTCAACAATGAATTTCACAATTTGAGAATGCTTCTCTGGGTCCCTGCAGATAAATGATAAGGTTATCTTCCCCACCCCCCATGCTTTGGGGTGAGATGGCCCCAAATAGCCTCTTGCTTCCAAAATTAAGCAATTATCAGAACCCCCCACTGTGTAAACACTCTGGTCATACACTTGCATACCTTTTAGGAATGTCAGTTCCTTTTATTTATATTTTTTATGCTGCTTTTTCTCCCCCTGTTACAAGCCAAGAGTTTAATTCAATAAAGCAGTGTTTCTCAACCTTGGGAACTTTAAGATGTGTGGGCTTCAACTCCCAGAATTCCCCAGCCATTTGTTAGTAGCCTTCTGGCCGAGTGCCATTCATTTCAAGGGAAGAGACAAAGGGAAGAGCTTTTCAGGGAAATGCCCCTCGCAATCAGCAGCCTGCTCTGACTTCAACATGTTTAATGTGTTCCCCTTATTTCAAATATCATTTACTCATTTCTATCCTGCCTTTCTACCCCAAGTGCTTATTTAAAGGAGCATCATTTCATCACCACCATAGATCACTCATAGCCATCTTTTCCATTCTGGTTTGTCTCCCCCAACACACACTTGCCAAAAAGAACCCCAACTTATTGTGAAAGGATCCAAAATTTTAAAAAATCAAAACTCCAAGCATTTATTTAAATCCACATCATCGTGCAATTCATGCTTCCGCTTTGGTTTTGTATGACGTTAGCATTTAACTCTTTTTCTTCACAGATGTTACGATTCTTACTGGAACTGACTTCCATGTTTTTTGTTTTTTAAATTCCCATTTCTTTCTCGTCCCTCCTCAGTGTGTGTAAGGGTGCAGAAGAAGCATGTATTTAAACAAATTCAGGAAGAGTTTAAGACTTGCATCTGTCCAAGCCGGGTATCAGTTTCTAACTAAGGGGCAAAAGTAACACCAAGTGAAGACCTGTTCCCTTCTCCTCTTTGTTTGTTCTATGACCAGCAATTCGGGGTCAAAATGGAAGGAAAGCAAATGTATTTGTACGTCGGATCACAATTAAGTTTCATCCTTTCTTTCTCTGAATGTTTGTGTCTTTCAGTAAACTCCTGAAAGTTTACTTCTAGGCTGAGGATTAGGCCAAAAATACATTGCAGAACAGAAAAAAGGAAATGCAGGAAACTCCTGTGAAATGAATGAATTACCACAGATTAAGCAATAACAGTTGAGATAAGCCAAGGAAGGAAGATGATTTTTCTTCATTATATTTTTGGGGGATGACAGGATAAATTCTATAAGTCTTTTGAGGGTCTTCATAAAACAAAAAGCCATTTTTCCCCCATCAAGACCAATAACTTCATGGACAGCCGGTCATGTAATTTTCTTGGCAGCTACACAGAAGCTCATGGAATAGTTTCATGCAATAGTTTTCAACTTCCCAGTTGAGGCTACTCCTCTGGCAACAACCCGCTTTAGTATTTTTCTCCACTGCTTTCCACCGAGTTGCAGAATCCCCTATTTCCAAACAAAGACGCCATTGATGTTGTGTTCGGTCTTTGTCCTGGTGAGCAAGAGTGGAGCATCTCACCTATAATGCACGGTGGGGTAAAGGATTCGGGGCAGAAGGAGCTGTGAAAAAACAGTCCTGGATAGCGATGGCATCAAAAGAACTCCGAAAGGGCATCGGATCTGGGTTGATCTCAGGAATTTCTACGTTCAGTTGCAGGATGAGATGTTAAGGGGCATGGAAAGCCCTCTTCTCCATGCTCACTGAAGATGAAGCAAGTCCCATTTTTCTCTCTGCTGTAGGATGGTCCAGGTTTAATTCTCCCCCAATTTCCAGTGGAGGCATGGCATCGTTTCATATGACACACCAAAAACGTTGGCAATTGTTGAGGGACTGACTGTTCCTTGGAATATGGCTGTTTAAAAGAAATAATGTAGGATTGACATCTGTCCTCACATCCAGCCACCATAGGTACGCAAAACCCACATTACAAATTCACTTATTTAATCACTTCTTGATCCTATGGAGCAGGGGTCTCCAACCTTGGCAACTCTTAAGACTTGTGGACTTCAACTCCCAGAGTTCCTCAGCCAGCTTGGCTGGCTGAGGAACTCTGGGAGTTGAAGTCCACAAGTCTTAAAGTTGCCGAGATTGAAGACCCCTGTGTATAGAGAGAGATGCCTCCTAAATTCAGTCCATTGTCTTTGCAACTTTAAAAAAAATACTACTTTCTCACCTGTGAAATGGGTGCCAGGTTGGATTTTTTCCCCCCATTTGAACTTAAACTACAGTAAAGGAGATTCTAGTGCAGGAATTTCCTGATGGTAAGAACTGCTAACCAGCTGTCCCAAAGGCTTTAGCGAGGTTCCTGCACCAGGTAAAGGGCTGAATTAAATGATCTTATAGATCCCTTCCAACTCTATAATTCTATTTTATTCCAGTACGTCCTATTAAGAAAGGCGGAGAGGGCCTGTGATAAATGTTGATTAGTTTGGGACTTTAACTAAGACAGGTATGGAAGTGCAATCTGAACTTGAATAAACTCACTCAGTAAATCAAACCTCACTCAGGGAAAAAAAATGCATTTTAGATTGCTAAACATTGTCCAGCATTCCAAAGAACATAAATGTACCCCCCCCCTTTTTTTTTTTTTTTAGTTTGAACTTTTCTCAGGATAAAAGGAATTGGCATTTGTTTGAAAACGATGTCTGGATTTTCTGTGTTTTTAACAAGTGACCAGAGACTTGAGTGTAAAACTTCAAAGTTCAGTCATAATTAGTCACTCTGGTACCGAGTTTCTATGTACGGAAAATAAGAGGAGGAAGGGGGCATGATGTATGTTCCCTGCCGTGAATTACTTATAAAGTAATAAAGGCAGATTAAAAATGTATCCCAAAAATGGAGTGACAACCAATGATGGGGGAGATTTGATACGTCGACATCAAACATAGAGGTAGTCCTTGACGTACGATGACAGTTGAGCCCAAAATTTCTGCTGTTAAGTGAGACATAGGTTAAGTGAGTTTTGTCCGACTTTATGACCTTCCTTGCCAGTTGTCAAGTGAATCATTACACTTGATAAGTTAGTAACGTGGTTATTAAGTGAATCGGGCTTCCCCATTGAGTTTGCTTATCAAAAGGTCGCCAAAGGTAAACACATGACCTTGGGACAGCAATGGTCGTAAGTACGAACCAGCTGCCAATCACATGATCATGGGGATGCTACAAAGTTCGTAACGCCGCTATAATTTTGAACGATCACTAAATGAACTGTTGTAAGTCGAGGGCTACCTGTACATACATTTTGTTTTTTAAGTATTGCATTTCTTGTTCAATTTTGTGCATAGGGTTATTGTCAAGATTGCTTTCTTGGGTGTTAAGAATTTCAGTGTTTATTCCAGTGATTAATATTAGCTAAATAACATGGGTTACTGTCTGAAAAAAATGGATTAGTTCAACTGCTTGATGTGGTCCCCTGTAGGCACTGATGAACTGTCTACGAGCAATCTTGAGCACGCCTCAAACTAAACCACAACATGCTAGTTTTGCTGAACAAAACACAATTGTAACCATCAAGCTATGTCCTTTGATGCTCTGAATCAGGAGTGTCCAGCTTTGGCTATTTTTAAGACCTGTGGACTACAACTCCCAGAATTCCCTAGCCAGCCATTATGAATGGGGAATTCTGGAAGCTGAAATCCACAAATCTTAAAGATGTCAAGGCTGGGCACCCCTACTCTAAGCCATGCCAGTGTCTGGGTTTTTTTTTTCAGAATTCCTCCTATGCCATTGACTTAATGTGGGAGTCTGTTGGTCTTTGTCTACAAATAAATTGATTTAGGCCTGGAGTTAGGTCGGTGATCCAAAATATATCTGTTGCATGGAGAAATACTCTGTTTCAATACCGGCATCATCAGGGAATGTTGAAGTAGACTGCTGAAACCTAGAAATTCAACTGCTGGTTGAATGTTATGGTACAGCTAGTCCTCACTTAACAATCACACTTGGGACTGGCAACGCCATTTCTAAGCAATGCAGTCGTTAAATGAATCACCCAGGGTCATGAAGTGAGACTGCACTCCTTGCTTGTCCACTGACTTTGCTGTTCGGAAACTGGCGGTGGAGATCACAAATGGTAATCTTGTGATAGCAGATTACATTGATCATAAATGCCCACCAGCTGCAGTGTGACCCAGAGAGGCCGCAACAACTTGTTATGTTTGAGGACCGGTTTATAAAGTCAAGTTTTTCAGCCCCGTCATAACTGGTTGCAAAACAGGATGGTTGTTAACTGAGGACTATTGAGATTTGATGTATTATAGGGCAGTTTCTTTTATTACGTATTGTCATTGTAGTAAACCTACTAATGAAACTGTCGTTGTTGCAATATGGAGATTGCAGTTTCTTCAAAGTACCGTAACTAAACATTTACTAAAGATCACCAGTCGTCCTAGGACAGATCCACTAGAGCAGCTGAAGTAGAAGGTACGTTATAGTTGTAAAGCTGCTTTTAGTTCTTAGTGGTGGATGGAATTAAAGGTAGATCCTAGCTCTAGGGGAAAAAAACCCTACTGGCTAAATTGTTGGTGTCACAATTTTTTAAAAAAATGCTAGCAGTTAATGTGAAGAACGCAACTACTTCGCACATTTGGTCCTTTGTCTTGTTCTGTATTTTAGGAGTTCTTGAGATAAATTCTGAGGTCCTGAAAGTTAAAAAATGTTTTAAAGCTTCATCCTCTATAAAACAGTAACACATTTAAGTTTGTGGTCCTACATGTATGTAATCTGGGAAGAGCTTCCATTAAGCATAATCATGTTTAATTGTGGGAGGAGGGGAGGGAACATAAAGGAATATGCTTTGATTAATAAATGGATTTCACCAGACTAGAGCCAAATGTCTGGTTTTAAAGAAACCCAACAGAATCAACAGTACTAATTTTTGTACTTTCCAAATGAATGGCCACTGTTTAAAACAGGGGTCTCCAACCTTGGCAACTTTAAAACCTGTGGACTTCAACTCCCAGAATTCTGGGAACTGAAGTCCACAAGTCTTAAAGTTGCCAAGGTTGGAGACCCCTGGTTTAAGAGAAACCCTAACCCTATTTTATGTACGCCCCTTTGTTTGTAAAAATGCTATATTTTTGAATTTTAAGATTGCAAAAGAAATGTCATTCCCACTATGCCAAAGATGGCGTCCTTAAATGTACTTAACTGACTCTGTCCTTAAGTTCTTGAAGAATGAACCTGCGAGATGATCTGTTTTAAACAAGCATGATAGGGTTTATCAGCCTTAAATTTTGGAAAGGGAAAGCTGAATATTCCAGTTGGGAGGACAGAATTCATTTTGAGTCGTGTGCCGCGGATGGAGCGGAACAGCTGGAAGCCAGAGCAATCCATCCCTGGTCCAAAGGACTCGTGACTTCAGACACTGTGGCCACCTCACCATCATGTTAAGATGCTTTGTGGCAAAACGGTCGAATGCAGCTTCCTGTACTGCTATGTGAATACATTGTTATACATACATAAAAAATAAAAATGGAGATTATATTTATTGAATAAAATCTTTGACTTTTTAAACTGCCTCGGTTTTATTTCTGAGCAATTCGGGGATGAAGAATTGCAAGTGGGAACGCAGCACGGTCTTATAAAAAGGCTGCGCACCGACAGACTGACTTACGGAAAGGAACCAGAGCTTTTGGACAAAACGCAAGCCTCGATTCCTGGCTAAAGAATGTTTAAACTTTCATCCAGCTTATTTTCAAACTCTTACATATTTGAAGGCCATGTTGCGCCCACATTTATTTATTTATTTGTTTATTTGATTTATATGCCGCCCTTCTCTGGAGACACAGGACGGCTTACAATGCATTAAGCAATAGCCTTCATATTTTTGTATATACCTGCTTAGTAGGGATTTCGCCCCCCCCCCCAAGAAATGTTCTATTTTATACAAAGTCAGTTTATTGCCCCCCACAATCCGGGTCCTCATTTTACCTACCTTGAAAGGATGGAAGGCCGAGTCAACCTTGAGCCTGGTGAGATTCGAACTTGCACTAATTGCAGGCAGCTGGCAACTAAGTGCTACTTTAACAGTACTTAGTCCACTGCGCCACCATGCTACTTTCCTTCCATAAACCTTCAAAAAAAATTCCAGGTCCATTTACCGACGTTGAATCTCATTCAACCCACAGTTGAATGACATGAGGATGATTTGATATGAGGCTTGAAATGTTTTTCTCGGACTTGACCCAGAGCAAATGCCTTCACTACATTGTTCCTTCACACACAGAGAGAGAGTCTGACCAGATGAAGATTTGACAGATAAATTTGCAGAATCTAGCCAATGTGTTATTTGAACTCAAAAAATAAAATCCAATGAACCGGTTAATCAGGTTTTAATGAATGCGGCCATAGTATAAGAAACGTCCTTTGCCTGTTGTTTCTCTTAATGATGATTATTTTGACACCTGGCTTTAATTGGTGGCATCCATCCTTGTTGACTCAGCACTACGAAAAAAAAAAAAAACCCAACGTGTCTAGGATACTGCCAAGAAAACTGCATCCTTCTAATAAGGCACTGAGATAGATTCTAAAGTCATTTTTACTCTCCTTTTTAGATATCCGAGGATGAACATTTCGTAGCACCTGAAATACCTGTTCCTTTTTTTATTGCAGTAACGGATTTGGCACTCTCTCAGAATCTATTAATCTGTTGCAGGTTAACACTCCCTGCTTTTTCCTAATGACAAATACTTGTTTTTATTTCTGCAATGGGCTGACAAGGGCTTTATTTTAACCACTGGATCTCTGAAAACCACAGGTCGAGCAACTGAGGTACATGATGTGCAGGAAATATTTAACTGGAGACCCAAAGGTGCAACTGGACTTTCTTTTTTTCCTCAAAGACGTTTCGCTTCTCATCCAAGAAGCTTCTTCAGTTCTGGTTAGAATTCTTCAGTTCTTCAACCAGATTTTGAAGAAACTTCTTGAATGAGGAGCGAAACGTCAAGGCAAAAAAAAAAAGAAGGAAGTTCAGTTGTTTTTTGGAAAGCCCCTTTGGGACAACCAGGACCTGGATGACTTAAGAATCTCCACAGACATTCAGTTGAGAATTACCTGCAGCTGTCCTTAAGCTAGGCTTGAAAGATGTGGCCATTACTCCTTGCAATGGTCAAATGCAGATAGTCCTCAACCAGTATTTGAACACCATTCATTTAGTGGATTTTATAGCCGCTGCAGCATCCTAGAGTCCTGTGATCAGCAGGTGTGACCTTCCCAGCCCTCGTCCCATAAACCAAGTCAATCAGTGAAGGTGATTGGTTTAACAACGGCAGTGATTCACTTAATTGGATGCAACTCAACAAACCAGCTTGCTTAAGGAATGGAAAGCCTGGTCCCAATTGCGATTGTCAAGTCAAGGACTTAAAATAGGTTTCAGGTCAACCTGGCATGGGTTGTGAAACACGGTGATGTGCAGTGAGACCTTGACAGGGTTTGTGGTCTCCTAGTGTAGTTCCTCCTTATCAACCGTATCAAATAATGCTCTTTCCAAGCAAAATCTGAATTTTCTTCCCGCTAGAGAAAATACTAAAGATTTCAAGAACTGCATATTAATCCATCATAGGCCAAATAAAGGCTGAAACTCACATTCTTTGGGTATGTAATGCAAGCAAGCGATGGACAAGAAAAACATGAGCAAGATCGGAAAAAAGGGAAAAACAAGATGGATGGGATGGGCAGGAGCAGAGACGGTCAATGGAATGTCCTTGGAAGGGAGACTAGTTTTTTATGGGATCAGGTCAAAATGGTCCACATTTTGGTGGTCCACATTTTGGCATTGGTCCACACAACTGCCAGAGACCAAGCTTCATTCAATGGCAGTCTCAACAGCAAATCAAAATCTTCATACACTGTATGCATTTTTATGAACATTTTTTTTAAAAAAAATCAAATGTTCTCTGCACATCTGGCTCAAAAGTTGACCAACCAAAACTTTTGGTCATACTTAATGATAGATAAGCATTGTGTTTAACTCCTTTAAAGTTAGTTTTTTTTAAAAAAAAACAAAAAATCCTTCAGAGGGGCATCACAGGGTAGTTTTGAAGAAATAAGTTACTTTATTTAGCAGGTTCACAATTCATAGCTTTGGACCAACCAAAGAAAACATCAAGGTACCACTTTTTTTTCCCCCTTACCCCACAAATTAGAAACTTTAAACCATGTTTGGGAAAAAGAAACCCTCCAGTTTGTGCAACCACAATCTGTGTTTTATATGGCAAGCACAATGTTAATTTGCAACATTCTCTTCTTTTCCTCAACATGATTTGTTTTTTTAAAAAATAAAACTAATCAAGAAACAAAGTCATTTTTGCTTCTTCTCCAATGGCATAATTCACGTGAAAGTTTTGCCATGACAATCGGGCTAATTATTTTATTGACTCTGGGTTGCAGAAAGTACTTTTTCTCAGTAGTTACAATTCAAATTACAGAAAAATGTTGATCACATGACTGAAATAAAATTACCAAGTGATCTGCATGGCTGAGGAAATCTAGTCTTACAACAATAAAACTCCAAAAGTAGATAAGGTTAAGCATTTACTGCTTGTCTGGTATTTGGCAAAAGGAAAATGATTAGGAAGGGTCAAGTTACCACTGGATGCACACATGGGTTGTTTTTATTATTTAAATCAACCCAAGTAGAAATTCAGTTTACATTTTTAAAACTTAAAAAAAAATCATGCACACATACATGGGGATATGTCTGAACATTTTTAGTCTTTGCTAGAGCCAGGCATTTTACATTCAGAAACAAATAATTAAGCCCAATATTTCTGCCACTAAACACAGTCAAACCCTAGCACCACTTTGACAGTACATGTCCCACTGAAAAGCAGGTGACCAATTTTTGCCTCTGGATTTAAAATCACTTTTTAAAATTCAAGAATGTTTATCACACAAACAACCTCAGTTTTTCTGCTACTTAAGACAGCAATGCTTTATGTAATGCAGTTTTATAATTACACAGTAATTATAAATTGTGTAGTACCAAACTGATGGCAAATTCCATTTTGTTGAAAAGGCCTCAACATTGCAAAAGGAATCATCTTAAAAAAACAAGAACAGCATGGCATCTAGGCCCTAATCTTCAGCACAGGGATAGAATTCAGTACATCTCGTTAAGATTAAAAAAAACACACACACACGCACACTAAAACACAAAAAATACACAGCATACATCAATGACTCATTCTGAGAAAGCTGTACCCAAATTTTAAGACAGAAAAACAGCACACGCACACTTTGTAGAGTTTTCATAATTCAAGTCTTCGCTCATATTTACACAAGAGAAGAAACAAAGAGTAAATAACATACTTGACTTTGCCAATTCCAGCAGCTAAAAGATTTCCAATTTTATTCAATGGTTTCCTTAAACTTTTCCAAAAAGTTACCGAGGGAGTGGCTGTAGGATCCTGACAAGAGTTGTTGGGTTTTTTTAAAAAAAAAATCAAGCAATTAAGATTTTTCCTCCTATTATTTTAGCATCTGCGTAAAAGTGCATTTTAATGACATGGATACAAGAGACATTAGCAAGAAAACATCATGAACTATATCAAACTTGCCCTTCTTATTCTTAAATATTACAAAAGAGTTTTAAATACTTCGAATCCATGTTTCCAATGTTGTTCTATTGAACGATTATTTTTTTGTTTAAGAAAAGGGCAAAGTGGTGTTAAAACTATTAAAAGCCAGGAGGTATTTCAAGTGCTGCTATCATATAAAAACACAAAGAATTAAAAACCACAAATGTAAAAAAAAAAAAAAAGTCTACAGTTGGACAAAAAAAATAGTGGCAAGCCAAAACATACCAGGACCACAGTGGGTGTAGCATTTTCAATCTTTCATCATGATTGAAAAACCTGAAAATGCTGGATGTCTCTCTACCTTTCTCACCTGGGTAAATCCTTTCTATTTCAGCACGTTTCAAAACAGTGAACTTCGCAACAATTGCAATCTGCAGACTCGAGCTAGTTCCTGACCTAAAGTACATGTTCTGGTTTTCAACTAACCAGCATTAGCATCGACCTTCAGTGAAATTCAAAGCTAAATATGCTTTATGCTGGAAAGAGAAGAGGGGAATGCAAGTAGGTAGGTAGGTAGGTAGGTAGATGGGAAAGGAACAGACCAATCTCTCAGGCATTTAGTGGAATCTGCAGCCACTTGCGGTGGCCACTCAATGACGTGTGTCATAATGCTTTCATGCCAATGCTACACTTACATGTGTGTCTGGTGCAAGCTGCAGCATTGACATGATAAGGGCATCGCACATGATGTCATCCCCTTTGTTGGTACCCAAAAGGACAATCTTGATTTTCCCCCTCCCCTTTACCACTAAAAACATTACATCTGTTAGTCTCAGTTATGATCCAGCCACATTAAAGTACATAGCTACTCTCCGCTGCAGACAATGGCAGAATCAAGTAAAAAGAATTCTCTTTCTTCCTTTGAAAGGGCTGAACCTATTTGGCTGGATTACGTCGGATAGAATTTGGAGTGGCATGGAAAAGATGGATGACCAAACAGAGAAGGCCCTGTGATTAAGCGGGAACTGCAGTTAGTGAATAATTTCTCCACATACAGACCCCATTGTAGTCAATGCAAAGTGGGGGAGGGAGGTTTCCTCTTCACGCAGTTGCTATCTAACACCCTTCCCTCATCTGGAGGCTATCAGACTGGCAAACCATGTACTCCCGGTGTCAAATCTGAAAGTCTAAATATCCGCAGACATCAGGCTGGTGAGGTTTGCATAGGCCCACAGAAAAAGCTTGTTCTGGGCGCTGGGATCTCTGCGTGAGGATCATAGTGAACTGCAGTTGTAAAATAAGAACCCATCACAGGCAAAGAAGGCTCCCTTGTGGTAGTCCTACACACACTCGCGTGGGTTTGGCTTGTGCTACTCAGCCTCGAATAAATTTGCATTACATTCATGGTTATTTTGCAAAACCTTCCTGGGCTCAAATCAAGAGTTTTATAAAATGTAGCAAGTATTACAAGTTGAGTATTGCATTCAAGTCTTAACAATTCAGTAGAACTTAGTGGCGGGGGGGGGGGGGGGGAGGGGAGAGAGAAAGGAGATAGTTCCTTGAAGAGAAAATGAACATTTCAAGGCTAATAAAACTGGGCAATTAATGAATGACTAATAAGACTAGGTAACAGATGATATTTCAAGACTAAAAAGTCTGGGTAAGTCTAAGAGCAACGGTGAGCAATTTCTTATTCCCGCAGTAGAGTGCCCACTGGTCCTTACTGGGCAAAGCCTCACCTATTGAAAATTAAGAACAGCCAGGCTCAATAATACTCTAATTTCAACCACTCCGTAAAAAAAATAATAGAAGAGACAGAAATAGCAGTTATGTGATCAAATTTGGACGGGTTTCTCTCCCTTTGGGAATATGGGATAATGACCCAATTCCCAGAAGAAGCTGCCCACACCTGCCTGAGAAACAGTGCGACCCAATTAAGTTAGCAGGAACACTACCAGTGGTCAGACTCCAGTATCATCCTCCTTTCTTTTGGTGCCGCACACACAACATGGCACAGAAACAAGGTGGCCAAAGGACTGTTGTGCTCATCAGCAAGAAAAAAACCACCCATCAGCAAAAGCAGGATGCTAAAGGAAGCTTTCTCCGTCGGCATGAGGCACCCAATACGTCTGACATCAAAGGACACCGCAAAGTCATTCGCCGACCTAGAGGTGACAACGCACCGATGCAGCTGGCAAGCCTGTTCCAGAGTGGGACAAAAATCCAGGTTTTTGCTGGGTCTTTTCGACATCTGCTTTCAACCGCACAAGCAAACAACAACAACAACAAGAAGCTCTTGCCATTCACACTGACAACAGCTGTAAATCGACCATTTGAAAAAACAATAATAATAATAATAATCATGGATCCAAACACACCGTTTTAGGATAGTCTCAGCACAGTCGTTGCAGATAGCCCCAAAATATGTTAGCTGAAGATAATTTTGCTTTTTCTCCTGTCGGCTTTTTTAGAATTAGGACACGTGGATTGTGAGATCGAGCTGTGAAACGGGAATACCAAAGAGTTTGCTTGGTGGAAAAAAAAAAACCAAACAGAACGTACTTTAGGTGTGGAAACCGGAAATGTCAAAAAGAGTCATCCAAAAACATGAAAGATCTATGGAAAGCATTAGGAGGTTCCGTTAAAAAAAGGAGGGGAGGGACAAGATGATATATCCACAATGCTGGAGTTTCCGTGGGGTTAGGGCAGCCCAGGCTGGGAGAGAAGGCCAAGCCACCTGTAGTCTGATATGGTCCAAGGTATAATCCTTACAAGTTTGCAGCCACCCTCAGCTCTTATCTCTTGAGGATTGGTCTTCGGTCCAGTTCAGTCATTGGCAGAAAGGGACTGCAATTTTTTTCCCCATTATGTTTATTTGTACAGACTAGGTACAGGTTAGAAGGTTCTGATAGCACTACACTGTCGTACTTTTGATTCCAGCAATCTGAGGTCGTGCAAATTCCACAAAGTCGTCGATAAGAACAGGCCAGGCGCCTGGGGGAGAAAAAGAGAGCAGAAAAAGACAAAGTGATTACATCTTCCCAAAATTTTACCTGAAGACCATGGGGGTGGGGGGTGTTTCCTTCTCCTTTTTCTTCTAGATCAGGGGTCTCCAACCTTGGCAACTTTCAGACTTGTGGACTTCAACTCCCAAAGCAAAGCTGGCTGAGGAATTCTGGGAGTTGAAGGTCCACAAGTCTTAAAGTTGCCAAAGTTGGAGAGCTCTGTTCCTGATCGTAGAATGACAATGGATAATGGATAGTTCAGACTGCAGAAAAAAACAATGGCAACCAGCCTGCCTTCCATTGAGGACCTGTACAGTGCACAAATCATATCTATAGAGCCCTCACATCCAGGACATAAACTGTTGCTCTTCTGGGTCTCTGGCGAGCTGGCCAGCTGGTCTTCACACGCGGAGCACCGGAAACCGGAAGAACAGCTGCCTGGTGCACATGTGCATGCTGGAAAGATGATCTAGTTTCCGGCACACCCATGCACGCCGGCCAGGTGGTCTTTCCATGTGCATGTGTGCCAGAAAACAGAAGACCAGGCAGCCAGGGCACATGTGCATGCCGGAAACTGGAACATCATCTTCCTGGCATGCACATGTGCGCCGGACAGCTGCTCTTCCAGTTTCCGGCATGCACGCACTCCCGTTTCGGCACTTAGTGCCGAAAAGGTTTGCCAACAATGATATACTGTAGGTATTCCTTGTGATATATTGGAACAATTACGAGTCTGTCATGTCCTCCTCTGATGTGAAATGTATGTGTGTATTCACTGATTAGGATTTGAGGTGAGGACAAATGATAGACTTCACTCACCAGCAACCTGTATTAAAAGTGTCTCTGACATGTGGTGGACGTGCCCTGAAGCGAAAAAATATTGGACCAGATTTGGGAGATGGTTACAAGGAATAATTAGAGAAGAAGTAGAGCTGATACCGGAATTATTTCTCCTGGGAATAGTGAAGAAGAGATTTGGAAAGATAAAGACCCACTTAATGATACATATAACTACAGCTGCTAGGTTGGCTTATGCCCAATACTGGAAGGAAAAAACCTTGCCACCAGAAGAACTTATACTTAGGAAGGTATTAGAGTGTGCAGAGATGAGCAAATTAACCCATGAAATAAATAATGATGAAAACTCAGATTATTATACTGTGTGGGAAAGGTGGTACGAATAGATGAACGAAAAAATTAAAACAGGAGCAAAAAGGTGTGTTAAATAAATAATAACAAATAGTAAAAGTGACACCAAGTAATTTTATGTACATATGTATAAACACTGCGTATCCGATGTAAATAGAAATGTAAATTTTTTGTATCTATAAAAAATTAATAAACTGTATTAAAAAAAAAGTGTCTCTGAACACAGACATGCAGCCTTCCCAGTTATCCTCCAGCAGAGCTTTGTCTGCATTACCTCCTTTGTAGTTTCCCTATACAGGTAGTCCTCGACTTATGACCACAATGAAGCCCATATTTTCTGCTGCTAAGTGAGACGGCAGTTAAGTGAGCTTTGTCCCCCTCTTACGACCTTTCTTGCCACAGTTGTTAAGTGAATCACTGTAGTTGTGAGGTTAATAACCCGGTTCTTAAGCGAATCCGGCTTCCCCACTGACTTTGCTTTGTCTGAAGGTCACAAAAGGGGATCACAACACACACACACACACACACACACACACACACACCAGGATACTGCAACTGTTATAAATAGGAGTCAGTTGTCAAGCATCCGAATGTAAATCATGTGATCCTGGCAATGCTGCCACAATCGTTAAGTCTGAAAGTCGATCATAAGGAACTGTTTTCAGTGCCGCTGTAACTTCAAATGGTCACTAAACGGATGCTTGTAAATGGTGCTCCACCTGGCTGGCAGGGATATCGTAAATGAGGTCTGGAGTTCCACAATGAAGCAGTTCTGAGATTTTTTCTCATTTCTATCAAAGTTCTTCAAAGAAAACAGCCCTCTTCTTTGTATCTAAGTCCACACAGCCATTAAGCCTTTGCTAAACAGAGTCTAATGCAGGGGTCTCCAACCTTGACAACTTTAAGACTTGTGGACTTCAATTCCCAGAGTTCCTCAGCCAGCAAAACTAGACTCTGTTTAGCAAAGCTGGCTGAGGAACTCTGGGAGTTGAAGTCTACAAGTCTTAAAGTTGCCAAGGTTGGAGATTTCTGGTCTAATGGACTTTGCTTTACAAAATGGGAGGATCAACGTATTTTCTCCTGCTGAAATCCACCCGTATTTTCTTTCCTTCCTTGAACCAAGTCTTCCTCGGTTTTCTTTTTACTCTGGCCTAAGAAATTCAGAATTCAGCTACAACAGGCTTCCTCATCCTGGAAAATGTTTGCCCCTATTCCCAATTGTATTTCTCTATGCAAATTCAGAGAGTGTATTTGCAATCAGCCCCCGGCAACCATAGCCAATGATTCAGGAAGAAGACAAACTGGACTAGTTCCCCCTTTTCTCTCAACAAAGAAAGCAAAACAAAATAACAGCAGCAACAACAACAACAAAAAGTCAACCAATATCAACTTTTTTGCAAGGGCGTTTTTCAAAAGGAATGATCTAAGTGGGTATTTCTTCCAAGATTTTGCTCTTAGGACCCCTCCCACTTTTAAAAATTATAGAGAGGCCCAGAGCAGTTTTGGGTTAGTATGGGTTAGATCTATCAATATTTACCACCTTAAAAGTTAAAATTGACACACTCATATAATAAGGATTTCTTGAATCGTGAGAAAATAACAATAATAAATTCAAGTAATAAGGGTGACGCCGATTTAAATTTTTGCAAATAACTTCCGTATCTGGCAAATAGTTTTATTTGACAGACATCAGAGAGGGTCTTGAGCGACCCTGGGGGCTAGGGAGGGAGGTCCCAGAATTACTTAAAAAAAACACTGCTCTAAATAACCCGAAAGGTTCATTGTAGGAGACGGAAATCCTCAAAGAAATTGGCCCTAAATTGTTACAGGATTCAAAGGGCCTTAAAGTCAACACCATGACATGTCAGTGGGGATCTGAAGCAATCAGAGAGAAAAAGACATATACAGGAAAAAATGTGACAGAATGTTAAAATGGTGCATCCTATTTGCCCAGACAATGACCTGGTGAGTTGCAGAAGGGAATCACGGCAGGATTAGTGAATAACTCAGCAGTAGCTGGTTTGGCAAGCTGGTTTTGTTGAAATAAGGGGGAAGAAAAAAACACCTCATAGCCATTGAGCGCCATTCATTTTAAAGCCAAGTTTTATACTGAAGCTTGCTAAAGGCTGCTCTCTGGGATTAAGTTCATGGCCTTTATGGCAATGACCAACCCTCCTTGTTTTCAGATGTTGGACAAACAGATCTTTGTTTATTCCCTGGGTGATTCACAATTTTAAAGAACAACAACTGAGAACTGATGAACAAATCAGATTGTAGATACGGTTTGAAGAAAATGACTAATGGATTTTAGCAGAGTGGCACAGAGTGGTCTTCAACTCAAAGACACCAGGCTAGAAACCAGGAGACTGTGAATTCTAGTTCTGCCTTAGGCATGAAAGCCAGCTGAGTGACTTTGGGCAAATCACCAGGAGATTGTGAATTCTAGTCCCGCCTTAGGCATGAAAGCTACCTGAATGACTTTGAGCCAATCACCAGGAGACTGTGAATTCTAGTTCCGCCTTAGGCATGAAAGCTACCTGAGTGACTTTGGGCCAATCACCAGAAGACTGTGAATTCTAGTCCCGCTTTAGGCATGAAAGCTACCTGAATGACTTTGAGCCAATCACCAGGAGACTGTGAATTCTAGTCCCGCTTTAGGCATGAAAGCTACCTGAGTGACTTTGGGCCAATCACCAGGAGATTGTGAATTCTAGTCCCGCCTTAGGCATGAAAGCCAGCTGAGTGACTTTGGGCCAATCACCAGGAGATTGGGAATTCTAGTCCCGCCTTAGGCATGAAATCTACCTGAATGACTTTGGGCCAATCACCAGGAGATTGTGAATTCTAGTCTCACCTTAGACATGAACACTGGCTGGGGGACTTTGGGCCAGTCATTCTTCTCCCAGCCCAACCCACCTCACAGGGTTGCTGATGTGGGGAAAATAGGAGGAGGAAAGAGTATCAGGTATGTTCACCACCTTGAGTTATTTATAAAAATAATAGCAGGGGGAAAAAATAAAAATAAAAAATTGGGAGCTGGGAAGCCAACCTGTTCCAATAGCATCAAGAAGCAACATTACCTTCCTCGTCATAATTTGACATATCATCTGCTATCATTGCACTGAAGTCTAGAAGAAGGTTCCAAGTGTCCTTCGGTATAGATCTTTTATGATGTTCCTGTTTGAGAGAGAAAAATCCCACCGTTATAATTCAAGATATTACTTATCTACTGATTCCTCAACAGGACTTTATGCTTAGCACATCATGGTTTCAAGACTGGAGAATCTCTCTTCACATTTCTTGGACGGCACGGTGGAAATGATCTCCATCTCAGATCTCGGGATCATTCTATTGTAATCATCTGCTGAGCACCATGGTTCTGCAGAGCGACCCGGCTTTGCTTCTCAGAGCTGCTTAATTCATTGATTGGAAGAAAGCAGGACTGGGAAGGCAGATGGCTTCCATGTTTTCAAAGCACCGAGAGAGACTTTTTCACTTCCACTGAAGGGGCCACTACTGTGCATTGGTTCCAGTGCGGTGCTCAAAATTAGGGAGGCTTTGTGCTGCTTTGGGGAGGGCTGTCAAAAGAGGCCTTGGTTGGAGGCTTAGTTAAAATAGTGCCTCCTCCAAGCTTTGCACCAGGTTTAATGGGCTCATGCAGAATCCACAAAAACAGATACCGTCCGCTCAGCAACTCCTAGACAACCATTTCGAGGCCAAGGACAGGTAGTATTTAAAATGACTGAGTATTCGCACATTCCTTTTCTCAGGCAACAAAATTTCACTGGGTCAAAAATTTGCAAGTCAAACTGTAAAGATTTTTCTTTTGGGATTTTCTTTTGGGATTTCTGATCTTATTTGTTCCTTCCTTCCATCCATCGTTCCTTCCTCTTTCTTTTTCTTCCTTCCTTCCTTTCCTTTCTTTCTTTTCCTTTCATTCATTCATTCATTCATTCATTCATTCCTACAGCCACCCAATTCAACCGAGTGATTCTGGTGGCTTACAAATACAGGTAGTCCTTGAGTTATGACCATAATTGCGCCTGGAATTACAGCTGTAAGCCAGGCCATATTTCGTGATCGTTTTTGTAGCAGTCACAAAGTGAATCCAGCAATGAAGGGGGATTTTAGCCAGAAACTGGTTTGACAAAAAACATCATAAATTATGGCCGCGTGACTGGGGGATGCTACAAACAGCTATAAGCGTCTAAAATGTGATCAGGTGATCATGGGGTGGGGTGGGGATGGAGGGTAAGCCTGACTATCAGAACTTCATATCCAGGTCTTAAGTAGCTTTGGGAAAGTATGTTGTAACTTTGAATGGTCACTAAGCATTGGTTGTAATTCCAGAACTATCAGCAGAGACAAGAAAAGCTGCCAGTTCGCTCTAATGTCAATCTCACCTATTATGATGTTCATAGGCAAAAATTCTTGATCTAGACCCATTTCATAACGGTATTGATCATACACACACACACACACACACACACACACACACACACACACAGGCAACATGTATGTATTTGTTAGAAACAATATTTGAACTTACCAATAAAAATCTGTTCCATAAGTCTAGGAATTTAAACCTTCCGTGGAGTACTAAGTTCCAATAGGCAATGGCCATTTCTAAATCTGTAACATTAAAGAGATTATTTTTTTTTTCTTAAAAAAAAAAAGCATTATGATCCAGAATGATTTCTGAAATGGATAATTAACTAACAAAGAAAAAAAATTCTGTAGCACAAGGATGTTTCAAAAGTTCCTGAATTTCAGGATTTTTCACCTTCATCTCCATCAAAGACTTTTCAGACTATCCCAACTAGACACTAGGCTAAAGCAACCGAAGTTTGCAACTGATTTCCATTTTCCCTTATTCCCCTTGCTGAGCGCTTCACAATGAGTGGGAGTTTGCTTCTAAACTTACCCTAAATCTCAGTGGTGCCTTGTGGTCTTGATCAGCAACACAGCCCTTCAGGGAGGGAGAATAAGCTAGAAACGCCCCTAAACACTTCTAAAGCTTTGATAGCACCTTTCCAGGGCTGGTTGTCTCGCAAACTACAACTTTATTAAACGACACTTGCTGGGGGAATGTCTATGGAGATTCTCAATCGTCCAGGTCATGGTTGTCCCAAAGGTGCTTTTCCAAAAAAAGGCAACTGGATTTTTCCCCCTTTCGCTTCTCATCCGAGAAGCTTCTTCAATTGTGAAGAAGTGAACTTCAGAACTGAAGAAGCTTCTCAGATGAGAAGCGAAACATTTTCAAAGAAAAAACAACAACTCTAAAATGCCTTTTTTTATTTTGGGGGGGGGGGGAAGCACCTTTGGGACTTGCTGAGGGACCTTGATGGGCTTGTCTCAATTGAGGGGAAAAAGCAGTTTCCATCATCCTGTTCAGCCACAGTGATTGCTGAGAAATTTACTTTCCGGTATGTGATATGAGTCACTTCTGCCTGAGCTAGGAAATGGTGGCATACATACCTAAACCTTTCTGTCCTGGATTCTTTGCAAAGTTGAAAGTAAACTGGTAAAAGTCCTTAAATCTTCCTGGCTCTTTCAATTCTTGTTCCATTTTAGGAAGCTGGGCCTTTAGTTTTTCTATGCTGTCACATCTGTATTGATACATCAAAAGATTTTATTTCTCCTTCAGTCAGTATATTAGGCTGCATATTTTTAAATCCTTCTACAAATTGTACCGATACAGGTAGTGCTCGACTTACAACTATTCGTTTAGTGACCGAAGTTACAACAGCACTGAAAAAAAGGAACTTTGACCAGGTTTTCACACTGATGACCACTGCAGCATCCCCATGGTCACGTGATCAAAATTTTAGCAAGTGGCATGTATTTATAACAGTTGCACTGTCCCAGGGTTATGAAATTCCTGATTTGTAACTTTTTTAGCTGGTGTCTAACAAGCAACGCCAATGGGGGGAGTCAGATCTGCTTAATGATGTGATTCACTTAACTGCAACGATTCACTTATCAATTGGGGCAAAAAAAATGTCGTAAACTGGGGCAAATCTCACTCATGGAATTGCCGCTTAGCAACAAAAATCTGAGGCTCAATTATGGTCGTAAGTCGACAATTATCTGTATCCTTTATATAGGTAGTGCTTGACTTATGGCCACAATTGGGACTGGAATTTCTGTCATAAGTTCTGGTGGTTGCAGGTTGAGTTGGACCCAATTTTATGAAACTTTTGCATGGTTATTAAGTGAATCACATGGTTGTTAAGTCAATGCAGTTTCCCCAATGGGGAATTTTTATTGTTGGAAATTGACAAAAAAGTTAGCAAATCACAATCCTGTGACATAAATGAGAGCTGGCTGCCAAATGCTGGAATTACAATCACATGACTTTGGGGTACATGTAACAATTGTAAATGTGAGTTCAAGTCATAAATCACTTTCTCCAGGGTCATTGTGACTTCAAACAGTCATTAAATAAGTGGTTGTACATTGAGGACTATAACTGCTTTTAGAATGGATGATGTTTGAAATTCTCTACAATTTGGTTTATTAAAATAGTAATTAATCTACACATTTACAAATCACCTAGGGATGAAATTTCCATACAAGGCAGAGGCTTAGAACAATTCTGCAAGAATTATCACAGCTTCCCTTTGTTTGCTTGAATCAGTGAATATGGTAACCAAGGCAAAAAATATATACCAGAAAAAGGTTATGTCAACTTACATTAATTAGGGCATCTTTCTGAAACTTCACAGGTTATATCTTAAAAAAAATTTCTTAGAAATTCAGCTATTTGTATATTTAAATCAATTATCTGATAGTCTGCATTTTCCTGATCTTGCCAGTAAACATTTCAGAAAACATCGGGAGTATAAAAGGTGCCATATGGAACACTTATCATCTATGTCGCTTCAGTTTTCTCACACCTTGCATCAACACATTTGCCAAAAGAGTAAACAAATGCACAAGTTCAGCTCTAGTACCAATATAACTGTAAGGAATATTTTCTGCTACACTTCCAGGTACGGTCTCATCCGATATTTTAATGTAATGAAACACACACACAAAAAGAGTTTTTAGGCCCTAATGGACAGTGCAATGAAAATACAATGATTTCCCACTTTGTACAGTAAAAATAACTACAAGTTTTCAGTCAGCTTGCTGTACACCTATGGCAATTTAAAAAAACAAAAACAAAAGCTAAACACAAGTCCTCAAACACATGGTTTTAAAAGGAGATTGAAAATATTGTCCCTCTTAATTCTGTCACTGTACCACTACCATTACCCTGTATAACTCAGTGTTTTTCAAACATGGCCATTTTAAGAGGTGTAGATTTCAACTCCCAGAATTCCCCAGCCCGCAAGCCTATGCCAGCTGGGGAATTATGAGTGCTGCAGTCCACATATCTTAAAAGCAACCCAATTTTGGAAAAAAAAACCATTGCTATAACTCTTGATTATTTTTGGTTTTGCACTCATGTCAAAGGCACCGAGGCGCTTCCAGTTGAAAGGATTAGCCACTGGTGACATCACCGTTACCCTGGGGACGCCCAGTTGGGGGCTCCTTTCATGTCCCCAGCAGGCGCTGGAGTAGGGAGTGAGATTTCAACACCACCCCATGGCAGTTCTCGGGTCTCAAAGGCAGGCTTGCTAACCTCCCGCTCAGTGTTTCAACTGCTCAAGCCACTGTGCTCCTTACTCTTGAGGATTAAAAAAAGATAATAAAGTAGTTCACAAAGGAGCTTGCAAGTGTCAATGTGCAACTAGGCCAGAGCCTGGTGGGTAGGAAATCAAGAGTGAATGCCTTTCTGTAAAATAAACCAGCGTATGGGCAGGGTTTTAATGCTGCTTTAGCCCAAAGGGCTCTGAACGCATCACAGGATGGGCCCCAGCACTTACCCAAGTTCTGTCATCCCATCCATGAATTCCATCCTTAAGAATTCGCACTGCGTCGCAGCTCTGAACTTCCAGGCAATTATCAAGACACTAATGCTGGCAGGGTCTAGTGCCAAGTCATCGCAAAACTGTTGTATGCCATCTATGCCGATTTTATTCTCATCTTGAGGATCTTAAAGGAGAAAAAAAAAAGAATATTTAAAAATTCCTAGAAATAAGTACTCCAGCAAGAATGGAACTGGTAGGTGTGGATTTCAAGACAAATCATGTGAGTGAGAAACTAATTTCTGACTCAAGGGACATTAACTGCTGGCAGTTGCCATTTAACATCAATCTTTGCAATATAAAACGTGTAAGAAATGTCTCGCAGTCCTTCTTTTGCCTGGAATCACAACTGCCATTGAAAATGGGTCAGTTTTCTCTTTCACAAGGGGGAGAAAGAATAAATCACAATTCACCTCTCATGAAGGACTGTTTTTTATTCATTTCCCTGCAAGTCATGAGGACCCAGATTGTTGGGGGCAGTTATGCTGACTCTGTAAAGCGCTTAGAGAGGTTTGTGAAGCACTGTGAAACCATATATACGTCTAAGTGCTATTGTTAAGTGCTAAGAAGCAGCTCTGAATAAGGAGGCTCTGGGTAGAAGAAAAAGCAATGGCTTGACAAATAATTATTAGGAAAGTCAGAGTAGAAATGTGGGCAAGATCAGGTAACTAGATCAAATACGGTAACAAACATGCCTTTTGATTTTAAAAGATCCCCAACCTTTTGCTCTGAGTCAACTACAATATTTACACATTGAAGAAAGTTATCATCTCTTAAAACTGTGGTTATTGTATAAACAAAAAATGGTCAAATTCAGACACAGCATGCTCTATTAATGCACCCTCTTACCCCCAATATTATGCTCTGGAAAGAAATGAGCAATATCCTAAGAGTCAGGAAACTTTAATCCAGTTTTCTAGCCAAGGGAAAGGTGGCCTTCCGGGGATACAAGTGGAAGTGGCAAGGGTGGTGTGGGGCTAATCTTTCAAGTAATTTGGGATTGGGGTTGGGGTTTAAGGATGAAAATGAGAGCAGTCCACTTCCTCTCCCCATCCTTATTTTCCTAAAAGACAATAAATGAAGGGCAGAATATGCTTCAGGGTTAGGGTTAGGGTTTGGGTTAGGGTTAGTTCATCATTTTGGCTGTATTTCAGAGACATGATTTTTGAGTCTTATAGTATCTCGAGAGATCCCTAATTTAGGGACGTATTTGAACCTAGCTACTTAGGAACCCTTTTCAATCTAAGTTCACCCTCAATCAAGAAGCTCATTGGGTGAAATTACCCACCAATTTTAGCCCATCCAGAGTCATGTATGTGAGAAGGGCAGTTGTATAGAAATAAAGAATGAATGAATGAATGAATGAATGAATGAGTGAGTGAGTGAGTGAATGAATGATTCATCTTCTACATGTTGTAATACAGGTAGTCTATGACTTACAACCATTTGTTTAGTGACTATTCAAAGTTGCAACAACACTGAAAAAAGTGACTTACAACCGTTTTTTACACCTACAACCATTGTAGCATCCCCAAGGTTGTGAGATTTACATTAAAACGCTTGACACCTGACTCACATTTACAACAATTACAGCATCTTGGGGTCAACTTTTGTGACTTTCTGTTAAGCAAAGTCAATGGGGAAGTCAGATTCACTTAACAACCATGTTACCAGCTTAACAACTGCACTGATTCACTTAACTGTGGCAAAAAAAGGTCATAAAATGGGGCACAACTTACTTAACAACCGTTTCACTTAGCAACAGAAATTTTTGGTTCAGTTGCGAACATTAAGCCAAGGACTACCTGTAATATAACAGATGATAAATATGTTTGCTGCCCCCCTAAGCTCCTTAGGGGAAGAATGGGTCAAGAACTATTTTAAATAGGTAGTTAAATAAATAGTGTTTCAATATCTAAGGGCTAAATCCCTACCCTTCTCGGTCATAGTTTTCCCCCATTGAAACCAACAATTACAGCTAAGTTCAACCATTCAAAACGTGAACAAAAACGTTTTACTCACCTTTGTATCTATTATATAGTTGCTCTAATTTCTTTCGGTCCAGTGATCCCTTAATGTTTTCTCGTATATACAGTTCAGGATTTTGAAAAAAATTATCTGTTGCAACATCTAGCTTCCAGTCATTCTGAGACAGGCAATTCACTGCTGTTTTTTCACTAGATTGCGTGAAGATCATAAACTGTCGAACTTTATCTTTTTGCGATGACTTCAACTTGTTCTAAAAAAAAGTTTGAAAAGAAGAGCAGTAAAACTTCACACCCGTTTTGCCTTGAGAAGGAAATACCTCAAAGGAAAACTCCGTATATGATAAATATCAGTTGCGGAAGAAGTTAAGGCAGATATTCAGAAAGCCTGATTAGGATATTGATTTCTTAACTTTGCCCAGATGAGTTCAAAAGTTATTTGCAAGTCATGTTGTTCACTACTGCTCCAGGCAACTCACAAGTCAAATAAGCTTACTACATGGTGGAATTAACAGTGAAATACTCTGAATGTGTTAGCAACAATGTGGTTTATGGGCTCATCCAGACTATTCAGACAGAAGCAATGTCCATCTTAATATCTGCCAAAGGCTCCATAAAACGGAGGGCTTTAAAAAGACGGTAACAGACTAAGGTTATTTACAACCTTAGTTATCTACAAAGTATGGTCAAGATGGCAGCCGCAATGATGTGATTGAAGAATCACCTGTTTGCCTTTAAAAAAACTTATGTATGGATGCTCCTGACACTCACGTATCCAAAGTGACTGATTAGCTTTCAGAAGCTAATTGACTTGGGAATACGACAGAACAGCTTAATGAGAAGGCTAATATACCCCTCTTAATTATTCTCATATGAAATCTAATAGGACATCAACTCAGAAGTAACGAGAAAAAAAAAGTTTTGACTGAGGGTTAAATGTGAAACAAAAAAAAAAGTAGCAGTATCAAAATTCAGCATCATGCACAGTGATATGAGCCTAGGTAGTCCTGGACTTATGATCATAATTGAGTGTGCAATTTTGGTCACAAGTTGCAGTAGTCGTTAAGCGAACGCAGCATTGTAAAGTGAACACTGGGGTTTTAGGTGAACCCACAGTTCATTAAGGGATGGGGGTTTTTTGCCAGTTTCTGGCACAAACAACATAAATTGTAGTCAAAGTACATGCCAGGTTCTGGCATGGCCAATCAGCCCAATACGGTTACATGATTGGGGGTGGGAGAGTGTGAATGTCTGAACTTCAGATTCAAATTTGGGTTGCAAGTCTAGTTGTTGGGATCTGTCATAACTTCAAGCGGTCACTGAGCAACCAACCGTAAGTCGAGGACTACCCGCATGATCATTCAGTATGATCATCTGGTGGAGAAACTTTCCTATAAAATGCATACATATGACAAAACAAGCATTTAGCTATATTCATCTAAAGCAGTGTTTCTCAACCTTGGAAGCTTGAAGGTGAGTGGACTTCAACTCCCAGGATTTTGGGAGTTGAAGTCCACTCATCTTCAAGCTACCAAGGTTGAGAAACATTGATCTAAAATAACCCTTTCCCTCTACCCCCCCCCCCCGGGTTTATCCCTCTTAAAAATATTCCTCACAGTACTTAATTAGGGTGTCAGCCTAATTAGGGTGTTCTGGAACACTGACATAGGGATTAACTAAGGATAGGATAGAGCCATGATGGCGAACCTATGGCACATGTGCCCGAAGTGGCACGCAGAGTCATATTCCCTGGCACGCGTGGCATCGTCTGTTACTCTTCTGGGTTTGTGGTGCGTGACTATCAGCTGGCCTTTTTGCATGCAGCAGTGTGGGAAACTAGAAGAGCTGGTCTTCCGTTTTCTTACGTGAGCATGCGCGACAGCCAGCTGATCGTCACGTGCACATGCGCGCCAGAAACCTGGAAGAGTAACTGGCTGAAACCGGAAGTTCAGTAGCTGAAACCGGAAGTTCACTTTTTGGGTGCGCACACGCGCCCTGGGCAGTTCCACTTCCAGGTTGTGACCAAGACGCAGGCGCACAGGCACGCGGGCGCTCCCTTTTCGGCACTCGGTACAGAAAAGGTTCGCCATCACTGGGATAGAGGCTGAGGTGTCACATTTACCGAGGTTTCTTCTTTTCATTTTTCCTGCTTATAAATAATGATCAGAGGTTTACATTTTATTCTTTGTTTATCTCTTACCAAGTTATTAGAACTTCAAGTCAACCAACATAACACAACTGCTATGGCCATATAATATGCTATTCCAAACAAATACACATGAACCATTTTATGGCACCCGTACCTGAGGTTCACGGGTAAAAATCTGTATGTTCAAATTAATTTCTTTACACTGCATTGTCAGCTTAATGTAATTTTTCTCTTTCTCTTGAGTCATTCTGCTATCTTAGTTTTGTTTTAGCTATTCACTTTTTTATATTGTTTCTGTTGAATCTGTATATGTTACACCTGACTCTTCAATGACTGTAAATAAAAATATGAGTGCTACATATTATGGCATATCATGATAGCCTGGTACACACATCCCACCAAGACACAAAGCACCCTTTCCCAATTTAGCCCCACGTCTTGTACAAAACCAGTTATTGTCTATCAATGAACCACAAAGAATATTAGCAAGCAATAGATGTAAACTTTTTAGTTTCCCAGAACAGTACTTGAAACAGCAGCTATATCTACATATATCTGCCTCTATCTCTTAGCTAACTCCACCTTTGGCAATCTAGCATGAGTTGATAGCAATAGCAATAGCAATAGCACTTAGACTTATATAGCGCTTCACAGTGCTTTACAGCTCTCTCTAAGCTTTACAGTGTCAGCCTATTGCCCGCAACAATCTGAGTCCTCATTTTACCGAACTCAGAAGGACGGAAGGCTGACTCAACCATGAGCCATGTATAAAATGGCAACAGGGAACAGGACCACAGAAAAATGTGCCTGAGAAAGTAAAGCTGCTTCTTTTACCCCTGCTCTGGGAATATAAAGCAAGAGACTTGTGCTGGAAATTATAAAGTGGAAGTACAGTTATTGTAGAATGTCATCTTACATTATTTTGGATAATAATATGCCCAGTTTTGCAACCAACATTTAACTTTTTATAAGGGAATCCTTAATTTAGCCTATTTTTAGTAAGATATTCCTTCTATATAAATTCACATTTTTAAAATAAATAGCTGCTCACATTTGCATGCTTTCAAACTGCTAGGTGGCAGGAGCTCGGGCGAGTAACAGGAGTTCATCCCGTTGAGTGGTGCTCAGGTCTTGAACCTTGTCGAACTTTCCAGCCAACAAACCCAGTACCTTAACCACTGAGCCATCGCACCCTTATTTAAATAGATTTGTTTAAATGATTTACATAACCACCCACCAACAACGACGACTATGGGAGAAGGATACAAGGATTAAAAACCAAAAGAAAAAGATACAAACAATGAAACCTAAGGTTAAACCAGTAGGAACCAAATATATCATCAGTAGAGTTTGCCTGGCTCCTGGCCCAAATGTCAGAGTAACAGCCAGGTCTTCAGAGTTATACAAAAGACTAACATGATTGGGGCCATCACGATTAGGGGATATAGACTGTGGATGCCATTGTTTGATGGAAGGGATCCAGAGCATATCCTTCCCTACTAGACCTGGTGAGATGGGGAGAAATAATGTGGGACAGGAGGCAAAAATGTGAACCATAAATTTAATCCAAATGACACATCAGTAGTTTTCTTGGTAGCATTAAATAAATTATTTGTCATTGTCCTCCAGGCAATGATAACGTAATTGGGATTTTAAATTGTACCCCCTCTTCAAGTACCAACTCTGCTTAGTTTCTGAGTTCAACCAAGGTTAACTAAGATGCTGGCTACAGTTCAAATACACTTTGCCATAGATGGAGAAATGGCCTATCACATCTCTTCCTAGGAAGCTAAATGCAGACGCAATAAATTAGTCTAAGGAGAAACATCCTGGGCATATACACTGAAGGTAAAATTAACTGCACCTAAACACAACTGTAAGTACCAAAAGACTCCTGGTACAACTGGTTATATGTCCTGAAGAATTTTACATGCTGTTTTGGGCAGCACATCACTGAGGTAACAAGTATCTAAAAAGTGTTCACATACACATATAATATACACATACACACACAGAGAAGAAAAGGTTTTCAAATACTATAAACTTGTTTACAATACTAATCTGCTCTAAATTACAAAGCAATTTTCAGACTATATGCTTTAGTACAAATCATTTGAAGAGTTCACTATAAAGAAAATATGAAGATTTTAACCCATAAATACAGATGTTTAAAACTCTGAAGACCTTTTAAGAATTCCTAATGGCAAATATATATATATATATATATATATATATATATATATATATATATATATATATATATAGAGAGAGAGAGAGAGAGAGAGAGAGAGAGAGAGAGAGAGAGAGAGAGGGAGGGAGGGAGGGAGGGAGGGAGGGAGGGAGGGAGGGAGAGAGAGAGAGCGCTAAAGTGTCTTTCAGCATGAGACATAGCTGTTTAGAAAAATAGGTGAAAATCTTAACCTATTTCAAAATATGAATTGCTGAATTCTTAAATTATTAATTTAAGCATATGGATGCTATGAGCTGAAAGTTAACATTTGAATAAGGCCCATGTTCTCATTCCTGCCTCAAATACTGACCAACCAAATATAGCGCTAATGTTTTGTGGAACATAGCCATTGCCATCAAATTAATTAAAAATATTCCTCAATTTCCCAGGATTGTGTGTGTGTGTGTGTGTGTGTGATACATGCAGAAGGTCATGACATCAACATCAACAGGTCGACACACTATTCAAGTAAACAAGACCTAAATAGCATAATGCATTCCAACAGTAATTAATGATGTCACTGACTTTTAAAGATGTGTAATGCTAGTTTACACCAAGAGTGGAAAACAAATGAACAGTCTGAATTAAATTTGGACCGAACTGAACTGAATGTGCCATTAAATTCTAGTTCTGCCATTTCAAACCAGATTCTCATAGATTTCTGCAAGAGAACAGGGGCATTTGAGATGAAATAAAGTGACAAGATGATTCAAATACTGCCTCATCATCTTCTGAAAGTTGGTGTCAGATTTTGGTCTAGTTTCTTCTTTCTTGAAGGTATCTGTTCCTTTTATAAGAAATAAACAAATAAACCAATCCTGGGATTGTTGTTATTATCATTAGTCAGCCAAATGTTCAGACTGGGTTTGGCATTTTTGTATTATTATTATTGTTATTGTTGTATTCAATTGATATCCTTATTATTAAATTATTAGATTCTACAAGAACATTCTTGACAAGATGTTGGGACAAAATTCTGCAGATGCTGTTGTACTTTTGTTTTGTTTTTTTTATGTGACCGAAGTCATGGTTTCATTCATATTCGACAATCGCTTGGATTCATACACCTAATGTTTACAAAGCATAATTCCTGGCTTCCCAGACCACTCTCATCCCCAAACCCACCCAACACAATAGCTTCACCTTTGTGATGAAACCTACCATCGAGAATCTCTTATTAGGGAGGGACTCCGTGGATGAAGAAATTAATGCATATATTTAAACTTATCACCCAACAACAAACTTACGAGATAAGTTGGGCTGAGAGAAAGGACGACCAGACTCCGAGATCCCAGATCTTTAAACTGGGCTTGAATCTACACCTTTTCAACTCCTCATCCAGCACCATCAGACCTATCTCTCCATCCGGCTAGCAGGAATCCCTTGTCCTTTCTGAAGATCAAGCCATCCCAAATCGGACAGCACCTTTTCCCACCAGTACATTTCACACACACACACACACACAACAACAACAACAACAAAAACAAAAACAAAACGTGACTATGGAAATTTTGTGCACTTTTGTTAAGTTCGCAAAATTTCCAATTTTGCTAAGAATTTTAATAACAATTGGAATAATAATTGGAATTTTGCTTAATTCCAATTTTGTTAAGCACACAAAAACACAGGCTGGGATGTTAGGCACAAGATCCTGGACTCCAAATGGAAAGTAAAAGTCTTTTTTTGTGTGTGTGTGAAATTGGGGGGGGGGGGGGAGAGATGTTCGGCCACCACATTGACCCCCTTCTCTCCTCCTCCTTGCAATGAAGAGCAAACAATTGCTGGACTTTTTCCCCCTCCTCCGATTCCATCTCTTTCCCCATCCATCCATCCATCCATCCATCCGCCTGCCTCCATCCCTGGGGGGGGGGGGGGGGGGAAGTGCCCTCAATTCATGGACCCCCATTTACCCCAAACCCCGAAAGACGTGGGATGGGGGGGCTACACCCAAAAGTACCCAACATCTTGTTGAATGAAGTGCAAAAGGAATCCCCCCCTTTTTTTCCCCTCATACACCTCATACACAATCCACAAAGGCTTCCCGCCTCACAGGGAAGATACTTCAGGGCTCCGGAATTCACCGCCCGGCCTGGATCGGCGAGGGCGAGAGAGACCCCACCAGCACCACCCTCACCATCATCCCCGACCCCAAAGGTTTCTCCTACACGCCCTCCCGGCAAGGGCACGACCCGGGATCCCGGCGGGCCGAGCCGAGAGTCGGAAATGAGAAGCGGCCCTTTCACCCTCAGGCGAGGCGAGACGAGAGCCCGCATTCCCCACCGCCCCCGTTTTCCCAGCGGGCCTGCCCTCCTTGCCCCCGCGGATTTGGGGCGGCCTTGCGGGGTCGCGCCCTCCCGCCGCCGGCTAGGCCGCGCGTTGCCAGGCGATGGCGGCGGCGGCGGTGGTTTTTTTCCCCCCTCAGCGGGCGGGCTCTCTCACCATGGTGGGGCTTCGCGCGGGCCTCGCTCCCCGCCGGGCCGGCTCAGGCGGACTCTGAGGAGGAGCAGGAGGAGGCGGACCGAGGTTGGCGGCAGCGGCGGCGGCGGCAGCAGCGGCTCCCGGGGCTCCTCCTCGCGGGCCCTGCCTTCTGCCGCTCATGCGCACTGCGCCCAGGCCGCGCTCGCCGGGCCGGCCCTGCCGGCGGACCTCGAGCGGCCCCGGTTGCCGGGCTGGGCCCTCCTTTTTCGTGAGGGCTTGGTCCGCCTCAGGCCCTCAACCCGGCGGCGCGCGGGGGGTCGCGTTGAGCCTCTCGGCGGGGAGGGAAGGAAGGACGGCTGGGCTGGGTCGCCCATTCCCGCCGCCTGTGGCCACCCGACTCTTGAGTGGGCCCCCCGCCCCAGAAACGCTTCCCCCGGGCTGTTCGAACGGAAGACCTGCCCCCACCTCCCGGCGGCGCTGGACTGCAGGCCCGGGGAACGTTGCTTGCATCGGGGCTTTTATTCAGTTGGGGAGGCCGCCCAGGTGGCCAAGACTTGAGGGAGGTTGGCTAATTCAATAGGGAAAGTGTGGGTGGGGGAGGGGAGAGAGAGAAGAATACAGGTAGTCCTTGGCTCACAACTGCAATTGAGGCCAAAAATGTTACCTTGCCGAAGGAGACAAAGTTGAGTTTTGCCCCCATTGTACGACCTTGCTTGGCGCAGTTGTTAAGTGAATCGCTCCACTTGTTAAGTTAGTACAGGGGTCTGCAACCTTAAACACTCAAAGAGCCATTTGGACCCGTTTCACCACATAAAAGAAAACACCGGGAGCCACAAAACCCTTCTGGAGCCTGACTATTTTTTCAGGGGCCACAAAACTAGCATATGTTTGAATGAATGAAACATTCTGTTGTCTGCTGAAACTTTTCTTTTCTTGGATTTATCCATGGTTGGCGTGTCGCACATTGCCGGTTGTGATGCATATTTCGAATGACAGAGAGCCACAGCAGAGAGATGAAAGAGCCACATGTGGCTCCAGAGCCGTAGGTTGCTGACCCCTGAAATGATGCACCAAGATGTGGAGAAACTTTAATTTTTGCTGTTTAATGTATTTATTTATCATTCATATTTCTAAACCTCGCATCTCTTTCAAACAGGGCGGTGTACAGTACAATACGGAGAGTCTTTGATTTATGACAACTGAGCACAACATTTCTGTTGCTAAGTGAATTTTAAGTGAATTTTGCCCTATCTTTCTTGCCACAGTTGCTAAGTGAATCACTGCTGTTAGGAAGTTAGTGACACGGTGGCTAAGTGAACCTGGTTTATCCATCGAATTTGCTTGTCAGAAAGTCGCAAGAGGTGATCGCATGGATCCTGGGACATTGCAACCATCATAAATGTGAGACAGTTGCAGACAATCTGAATTTTGATCACATGGCCATGGGGATGCTGCAACAGCTGTAAGTCACTTTTTGCAGTGATGTAACTTTGAACAGTCACCAAATGAACTGTTGTAAATTGAGGATTACCAGTAGTTGCAGAGAATAGCTGCAGGGTTTTAAAAAATCCCCCATCATTTGCAAAATAAATAAAATCAAATCCAGACATACCAGAAACAGTCTGACTAACCTCAGGGCCAGGACGTTCAAAACCCTTGCAGAATGGGAATTGCACAGAGCTCTGGGGTGATAGGGGTGATGTGGGGCAGTGGGCAGATGCCCCAACTGGAAAGGTGGAAGGATACAATGCAGCCCTTTTCTCTTGTTGCTCTGGCCACAGAGGTGGCCTTCAGTTTAACGGAGTTTTTGTCTTTATCTAAAATTCTGGCTCTGATGTCCTATGTACAGGGAAGACTTCTGAGGGGGGTCCTTTTCTCTAATCCCACCAGTTTCTTTGAAACAAGTAGGATGGATTTTGTTTTGTTCTTGACCTTCCATCATAGGCCTCTGCCAGAGAAAAACCAACCACCCTATATCATGAAAAAGAATTGGTAAATCAGAAAAAATTAGTTATCTAGGACAGTTTCCCAATTTCTCACAGAAGAAAACACCAGGAGCCACAAAACCTGAGTGGGAGTAGCCAATTCAATGACACACCCACCCAGCCACACCTACCCAGGTGTTGTGGCTTTGGTGTTTTCTGTGGGAAATGGGTCCCCCCCCCCTTTCTCTCATTTCTGTTTTCCTCTCCCCCTCTCTTCTTTCTTTTCTTTCTCTTTCTTCCTTTCTCTCCCCCTTCTCTCTCTCATTTGTTTCCCTCTCTTTTCCATCTCTCTCATTTCTTTCTCCTCTCCCTCTCTCCCCTTCTCTTGCTCAATTGCGAGACCAGGTCGGCAGGGAGCCACAGGAGAGGGGTCAAAGAGCCACATGCGGCTCTGGAGCAGCGGGTTGCCGACACCCACCTGAAGAGGTCCACATAATCAAAATTATTTGCCAGCCTATGTTGAAAAACAATGAAATATTGAAATCCTATCCAACAATTGTGAGATGGTCATGGCAGTGAACGCATCTGTGTTAATTTTTAAATACAGTAATTATCAATAAATACAACCCATACCAAGAATAACTCTTTTGGAGTCCTCCATGACTTTTAAAAGTGGGAAGGGGTCCTTAGAGGGGAAAAAAGAGTAAGAAAGACTAATCTTGGGAAACCCAGAACTGGATATTAGGCTGTTCTTTATGGGCCTTGCTGTATTTTACACATATATGAGTGTGCTACTGGCAGAAACCATTGGCTTCCTTTATTTTTCTTTCCCATTGTCTTTTTATTGCTAAACTGGTTCTTCATCTTCATCTGCATATTGTGGCTCATATCTTCTTTTGCAGTCAGTAGGCTCACTCTGAGGAGGAAGTAATGTAACGCCTTACAGCTCTGACACAACAGAAAAGAAAAGGAAGAAAAAACAGGAGGTTCTTTCACTTTCTTTCTTCAGAATGAAACCCAGCAGAAAAGAATAAAAGAAGAAGGCTGGGTGGAAGCCTTCAGAGCAAAACCCTCTGTTCCAGTTATGGGGAGAAGGGGCACAGAGACCCCTGCTTGAGAAAAACAGAGGGGCCTACCAGCCACATCTCTATGTAGATGTATACAGGCAGGCCTTGATTTAGGAACACAGTTGAGCCCCAAATTTCTGCTGTTAAGTGAGACAATTGTTGAGTTTTGCCCCATTTTACAGCCATTCTTGCCAGTTGTTAAGTGAATCACAGCAGTTGTTATATTAGTAACACGGTAAGTGAATTTGGCTTCCCCCTTGATTTTGCGTGTCGCAAAAGGGGATCACATGGCCCCAGGACACTGCAACCGTCATAAATATGAGCCAGTTGCTAAGCATCCGAATGTTGAACACGTGACCATGGGGATGCTTTCAACGGTTGTAAGTCTGAAAATCAGTCATAAGCCACTTTTTTCAGTGCTGTTGTAAGTTCGAAACGGTCTGTAAATAAATAGTTGTAAGTATAGGAATTCCTGTAATAGACATTTTATTATAACTTCACAGTTGGATTCTCCTCCTTAAGATGCTAAGATAAATCACCTTATTTTTGCTACATGGCAACATGTTGTAATGTTCATTAACATAACAACAAACCACTCCTTTCTCACTGTACAGATAGTCCTCGACTTACAACCATTTATTTAACTGGTTCAAAGTTATGACGGCCTTGGAAAAAGTGACTTATGACCTCTACTCAACATCGAATCACACCCACAGTCATGTGATTCCATCTCAGGCACTTGGCAACTGGCTTGCATTTGTGTCCAGTTGTGATGTCCTGCAATCGTGTGATTGTGATTTGCTAGCATTTTTGCCAAGTTCCAGGCAAATAATGCCCTGGGGGGGAAACTAGATTCACTTAACTACTAAATGACTTGCTTAACAACCACTGTGAAAATCGTGATAAAACCAGGTCCAACTCCACTTATGATCCCAACCACTTATGATAGAAATTGATTTCATTAGTCAAGGACCATCTATATGGAAAACTTTGGGCTACCAATGAAAAGTTTATAGAGTTCGTAGGCAATGACCTGCATTGGAAATATCTTAAGATTTCAAATTTTATAAAATTGCAATCTTTGCTGTGAAACTCTTTAAGTTATCCTGCTTTCATTTTAAACAATGCTTCTGCTTTTCTATTTTCTTCCGGGAAGTCTATATTGGAAAGCTACATATTCTCTTGGTTTGAGAGGACAGAAAAAGAGTGTTAATGCTAGAGCAGTATTCCTTAACTTTTATCAGCCTTAAACTAAGTGGACTTCAACTCCCAGAATTCCCCCACCAGCATGCTGGCTGGGGAATTTTGGGAGTTCAAGTCCACACATCTCAAAAGTTGTGAGACTGAGGCACACTAGGCTAGTGAATGAGTGTGACACTCAGAAACACTTCAATTCCAACTGCTCTCATCATTCTCATTTACTTATTTGCCTTGGGATAATTATATATCTCTCATTTAATGTACAGTGTCTCTCAGGGCTGCAAAGGAAGAATAGGATAATCTCTATCCTTTCCTCTCCCTGCCTCCAAGGCTAGGATTTAAATTCAACAACAAACACAGCACTTTGGATGGAAGCATTAAATGGTAGTGTTGAGATTCCGACCAGGGTTTTGTTCCATGCAAATAGTGAAGAAAATAATTTCCCTTGAAGTGATAGATTCCAGTGATTTCCAAATGGGCAACCTCCAAAAATGGAGGGATACAATTCAGGGGTGAAATTTACTTACCTTCCTTACCGGTTCGGAAGCGCACGCTCCGCACGCCACATGCATGTGCACACCTGTGCATGCACAGAAGGTAAAAAAGGTTTTAACCAGAAAGGACGTAATGGCACCAAGGCGGCGATCACTACTGGATTGCCAAACCACAGGTAAAAATCACTACCGGATCAGGCGATCCAGTCCAATCTGGGAGCATTTCACCCCGATTCAATTCTCATAATTCCCCAGTCAATATGGTCGTCGTTGATATTTCTGGGAGTTGAAGCCCACAGCTCTGGAAATTGCCTAGGTTGAACAATGCCAGTGTAGCTTTTACCAAACCTTGGTTATTCTCCAACCCTCATTGTCCTAAGATGGTTAAGTCCAACACGTCTGACTTGCTCTAGGTTAGAGGAGATTGTTCTAGTCAGAAACGTGATTCTCCAGTTTCCACCATTGTTGGCTAAAATTTGGACACCTATGGATGCACATTCCAGTAAGGCAGAGGGAATGGAACGGCATCAAGTAAATGAAAAAGTGGGAATTGCATTACAGGTAGACCTCACTTAGTGACTGTAATTCTAACCAGCAACTCCATCACTAAGCAACATAGTTGTAAAGCACAATGTCACGTGACTGCACTGACTTGCAGTGGGGAGTTGCAGTGTTTCCAGTTGTTGTTAGATGCAACCCCACAGTTGTTAAATGCAATGTCCCATGATCGCCATTTGCAACCTCCTGCCGGCTTCCCCATTAACTACTTGTGAGAAGCTAGCAGTGAAGGTCACAAATGAGAATCAAATGGGACATTGCTCCTAATGACTGCATGGGATTCGCCTAATGAGCGTTGAGATTGCAAACTAGTTGCCAAAAACCAAATCATGATCATGTGGTTGCAGATTGTGGTTGATGCTTCACCAGTTGCAACCACAAGGACTAGGAATTAGCCTGGTTGTTTGGTGTTACTTTGAACAGTTACTGAACAATACTTTATGCCACCAGGCTTGAAATTTTGGGTTTAGACAACTTAGAACTATGCCGCCTTTGGTCTGACCTAAGCGTAGTACATAAAATCATTTGCTACAATGTCCTACCTGTCAATGACTACTTCAGCTTCAACCACAACAATACACGAGCACACAATAAATACAAACTCAAGGTAAACTACTCCAAACTCGAATGCAGAAAATAGGACTTCAACAACAGAGTGGTCAATGCCAGAAATGCACTACCTGACTCTATGGTTTCTTCTCCAAACCCCTTTACTCCAAACTTTAACCTTAAGACTGTCTACTGTCGACCTCACCCCATTCCTAAGAGGTCTGTAGTGGGAAAACACCCTATCTACTATGCAGAAGTATCTATAAGAGGGGCGGGGCGGATGTCAACAAAAGTCAAGAAGGCAGCAGCAATCGTGATCAAAACTCTGCCCACTCTAACATGCATTATAACATTAAAAGGGGCGGGGCTTTGATCACATGGCCATGGCTGCCATTTTGGCTTTTGTTTTTTACTGTCGCTCCCCTGGAAACAACTGATGCCTTGCAGCCTAATACCAAACAACCTGATACCAAACAGTTTTGAATAATAACAGAATAACGGAGTTGGTATGAACCTGGGAGCTCTCCTAATCCAATCCCTTGCTCATGCTGGAGACCTTATACCATTTCAGACCAATGGCTGTCCAATCTTTTCTTAAAAAATTGATAGAGCATCCACTCCAGGCAAGCCATTCCACTGATTTGGTTTATACATGTCACACAACCTTCCTGGAGTAGAGGAATAAATGCAATGATGATTTGTGAATTAGTCAGACTCTCACACCAAATATTTTCTGTTTCGTTTGTGGTTTTGTGTGTGAACCCAGGAAGTTGTGGTTTACTTAATATGTAATCCGGCATTGAGCACCTCTTCCCTTGTTGGCATTTCGGTAAAGCCAGAAGACCCTTCTATCTGAGATGCTTCCGTTTCGATTCCTGTATTGAGCCACGTAGACCTGATAGCCACAATGGCCATTCCAAAATTATCATTCCAAAAATCAATATTTAAAAACACTCCTGACGTAACAGGGCCATGTAGTCCAGAAAAGATCCAGCAGAATGATTCTTAGTCTGCCTTTCCTGGCTCCTCACGGTTCTGTGATTCAGTAAGCAAGCATTTCTTCCCCATTCCTTCAGCATCCAATCATTCATGTCCCTCGCTCTTCTAGTTTGGCATACACCCTTCTCAACAATCCTGCTCCCACTTTTATGTTTGAATCAATGAAAGAACAGAGCTGGAAGGGCCCATGGAGGTCTTCTAGTCCAAGTCCCTCCTCAAGCAGGAGAACCTATGCCCATGATGACGAATCACAGGTGGCACGTGGAGCCATATCTGTGGGCATGCGAGTGTTGCCCTAGTTCAGCTCCAGTGCGCATGCATGCACCGGCCAGTTGGTTTTCAGGTCTTCCAGGCCCACTGGAAGTTGGGAAATGGGCCATTTCCGGCCTCCGGAGGGCCTCTGGGGTTGTGGAGAAGGCTGTTTTAGCTCTCCCCAGGCTCCTAGAAAGCCTCTGGAGCCTGGGGAGGGTGAAAAAACGGGCCTACCCCGGGAGTGTTGGATTGCTACCGGTTTGTCCCGAATTGGGCGAACCGGCAGTAGTGGCAAGAGGCTCCACCCACCCACCCAGGCTCTTCTGCGCATGCGCAGGAGTGAACCGGTAGTGATGGTTTTTAAAACCCGCCCCTGTACTGGGGCCACCGGGCCATCACGTGCCAAATGCGGGAATGTTGGGGAGGGGTCGTGCACACATGCGTGAGGGGCAGGACACATTGAATTATGGGTGTGGGCATGCGTGTGTGCAAGCCCCCCCACTCCCCTCCGCTTTTGGCACATGACAGCAAAAAGGTTAGCCATCACTGATCTATACCATTTCAAACAGATAGCTGTCCAGTTTCTTCTTACAAACCTCCAGCAATGAAGCCCCTACAATTTTTGAAGGCAACCTGTTCCACTGGTTGATTGTCCTCACTGTTAGGAAGTTTCTTCTGAAGTACTTGATTCTTCCTACAGCATAGGCAAAACCGAGCATTTTTGTGACTCATCATCATCGTACCAGTGTTATTCCCACAGATGCAGGGCCCACTTTTCAGGTTAACACCAAGCTGCACGACCAAGCACAACACCAAGCTGCACGATCAAGCACAGCACCCAGGTCTAATTGTGCAATTTTTCCCATCTGCGTTTATTGTGTCTTGCCATCTTTGCTTCGGCCATTTTTGCTACTGTCAGCAGTTATTCCTCACAGCAGATCACGTTTTACCCACTGCATTGGCAGCAAGGAAGATTACAAATCACGACCATGTGATGACAAAGACGCCACAACCAGGGGTGGGTTTTACTTACCTTTACTACTGGTTCGCATCGTGCCCGCCCGCGCATCCGCAAATCACTTCTGATGACGTCCGGATCAGTGGGCGGAGCCTCCCGCCAGTTTTACTACTGGTTCTTGCGAACTGGTTTGAACCGAGGGCAACCCACCATTGGCTGCAACTATTGTAAAGGTGAGCTGGTTGCCAAATACCTGAATTGTGATCACATGACTGGGGGTAGTGTGATGGTTGTTAATTTCAAGAATGGGTGGGAAGTCACTGTTTCCAAGGGTATCATAGCTTTAGACTGTCATTAAACAGTTCTAAGGACTATCCATAAATGAGATTCTCTATGGCCAAAACAGAAACCCATGGAACAGTATAGTGAATGGCATAGATACAAACCTGTTTTAGCTGTCCTCTTTTACCTCTGGCTGTTTTCTTTACTTTGCATAATTTTTCTTACTCTGAAAAGGAATAGCTTGATAGGTGTATTTGTTTGCATTTGGAAAAGCCGCAAAATACCGTCACCAAATTGCGATTGTGGGGCTGAAAAAAAAGGCTGTCCAAGTGCCAAAACAGAGCCTATAATGGAGGCTTTGCCGATTTCCTGGCGGTGACAAACGAAGCAAAACAAATTATACCTGTGATCTAGACATGCGTTCATATTATTTTAGATTTCATATTTTGATCTTTTTTTTTTAATCAAAATGTGAATGTGCCATAGTACAAATAAATAAGTGGGTGGAGTCTTTTCACATTTCCTTCTCCTCAACTGTTTTTAAACACCCAGGAATGCATGACACACACATATGTCAGAAGGCCACAGATCATATGTTGAAGTCATACATCCTTCATTTCATCACATTGGTGCTCCCAAGTTGTAATCCCCTTGGCTGCCTCTGGGCACGGCTGCATAATTATTCTCATCACTTCCTGAAACAGATTTGTGAGGACTGTTTTTGTTTTTCTGTGCTATATTTATTTCTTACAATCCCCGGTTTCTTCGGAAGAGAGTCTGAGTATCCAACGACCTTGGCTAATCCTGAATAATGTTAAGTGGGGTTAAACCTGGTTAGAACTGAGGGGAAAGCGATATGAACTACCCAAAGAACTGGACTGGAAAGTTGGGGGAAAAAATCCTTAAAAGGAAAATTATTTCCATATTGTTGTCAAAAACTTTAATATCGATCTCTCCATGAAATCACCAATCTCAAAACTTTTAATTCTTTTCTTTAAAAACAAATATTGAATTGTTTCAACAACAACACTCAAAGTAACAGCCCAGATCCCATTTAGCTTGTCACTTTTAAAAAGGGTGTGTATGCCTGTGTATCTATGTATTTACACACACACACCAAAATAAATTGCCATCGTTTTTATTTCCAAGACAGTCTCTCTGAATATTTATCAATGATATCCGTAGGTGAAAGGATTAAAAATAATGGGTAGACATCTTGCTTGGAACTTGGCTGCTTGGCTCAAGAAAAATAACAGAATAACAGAGTTGGAGGAACCTTGGAGGTCTTCTAGTCCAACCCCTTGCTCAAGCAGGGAGACCTTATACAATTCTGGACAAATGACTATCTCTTCTTAAAAACTCCAGCACCCAAAACTTCTGGAGGCAAGCCATTCCACTAATTAATTGTTCTGTCAGGAAATTTCTCCTTAATTCTAGGTTGGATCTCTCCTTGATTAGTTTCCATCCTTTACTTCTTGTCTGTAAACAGAAAAGTAACTCAGAGGAGGAGGAGCAGCAGCTAAGGAACCTATATTATGTACGCAACTGTATTCTCCTGTTTTATCATTATATTAACTTATTTTATATGCTTCAGATCAGGAACAGGCTTGGTTTTTATCATCATGGGAATAGCTCTTCCAGCTTTGAGGCTAATTTGTAGGATAAGGTAAAGGTTCCCCTCGCACATATATGCTAGTCGTTCCTGACTCTAGGGGGCGGTGCTCATCTCCGTTTCTAAGCCAAAGAGCCAGCGCTGTCTGATGACAATTCCATGGTCATATGGCTGGCGTGACTAAACACCGAAGGCACATGGAACACTGTTACCTTCCCACCAACACCAATTTTACATGCTTTTGAACTGCTAGGCTGGCAGAAGCTGGGGCAAGTAACGGGAGCTCACTCCCTTATGGGTCACTAGGGATTCAAACCACCAAACTACCGACTTTTCTGATCGACAAGCTCAGTGTCTTAGCCACTGAGCCACCGTGTCCCCTAATTTGTAGGATATGAATGTTTTAAATCAAGGGTGTCAAACTCAAGGCCTGGGGGCCAGATTTGGCCTGCAGGTTGCTTAGATCTGGCCCACAGGGCCACCCTGGAAACAGTGAAGGATTGTCCCGCGGAGCCTCGAAGGGAGCCATGGTCAGCCCTCCCAAGCTCCGTTTTCGCTGGGAGAGCGTTGCAGGAGGCTGTCACAGCTGAAAACGGAGCTCAGGAGCCCATTTTCACTGGCAGAGTGCTCAGGCCACCACAGGTACCCTGGACCCAAGTGATGTCGAGCTGGCTATGCCCCGCCTGCCCCCTGGCCACACACACCCCAGCCCTCCCCCCCCCCCAGGTCAAACACAATTCTCATGCGGCTCTCAATGAAATTGAGTTTGACACCCCTGCTTTAAATCAATATTAGAGATGATGAGCCTTTTGTGGAACAATTAAGTATGATCCACTCGTCTCCAAAACATGGTCAGTACTTCCTGGAAAACATCCATGGACAAACAAATGTTACTGCTGAAACTAGGCTGCCTAAATTTAAATGCCATTAAAATTCATAAGGCAAGTTGCGCAGGATAGCCAGGAGTTTGGAAAGAAAGATTGAGCACGCTTATTAACATCTTTTCTTTTAGTCTGTCAAGAGGTGAGTATAGAGGCAGCTCATTATTTTTTACCCATCTATTTCCTACTCTTCCCTTGATGGATACTTCCTTGTTGAGCAAGTATATGCTCCATATGATGCATATAAAGGTAGTCCTCATTTAGCAATCACAATTAGTACTGATGACCCGGTCATTGAGTGAAGCGAAGTGAAAAATCACATAAACGTGACAGTGCTTAGGGTTTTACTTCAGCTTTGCTTTACAGCATCAGAAGGATACATCCCCAAAGATATCTGGGAACCCAAATGGTGGGGAAGGTTCCCGGGAACTCAACTCACATAAGTAAAAAGGCAAATGTTAACAGTCCCTTTCTCTACTCTACTGCCTTTTGAAATGCACGTGACCATGTGATCATGAACGTTCTGATTATTAATAAGAAGAAAATTGAAATTTGTATTTAAATCCATTGGAGAGAAAGGGATTATAAGAGAGTAAGTAGGAAATGGGGAATACACTTCAAAAGGAATGGCAAACATTGGTTGCACTTGGGAGACAAAAGGAAACCTTTTGTGTGAAACTGATTAGGGTCTGGTCAGTTTCATATAGCAGCACAAGCTGGCTGGGAAGTTCCATTTATTAATCTAAGTCATAGAACTGAACTTGTTAAATTGCAGTTAGTGCTTTAAAGTTTAGAGTTGCTGGGAAGAAAGGCAGCTCAGAAAGAAATAGTTTTGTTTAGGAAATTTCTCTGATCTGACTTGGAAAGGGAGAAGAAGCACAGGTCAGTGTAAGAGAAATGCAAGAGTTCTCTTTTCCCACAGAACTGCTCTCAAACCTAAGTTCATGTTTGTTCAGACTGCTGAAATTATTGGAAAAATGGCTTCCACCTTGAAATATGCATCCAATCTAAGTTATAGGAACTCATCTGCAAATTCCTATTTCCACTCAAGAATTCTACAGATCACAGTAAGAGTAAGAAAATATAGGAAAAATACTTGCAGGGCTGTATTGTTAACCACGTTAATTAGCCTTTTAAATATACTGTATAAAACATAGAGATCTTGTATTAGAAATGCCATAATCATATAATCAAACCCGAGACAAAAAGAGATCAGAACAAACCGTCCCTGTTTTAAATTACAAATCCCAATTTGTCATTCCCAACCACAGCTCTCAAAATGTTTTAAAACAGGGGTTGACAACTTTAATCCTGGAGGACTTCAATTCCCAGAATTCCCCAGCCAGCTGGCTGGGGAATTCTGGGAATTGAAGTCCACCAGGCTTAAAGTTGCCAAGGTTGGAGACCCGTTTTAAAACAATGGAGCAATTGAATCTGGTCTTTGAAGCTGTAAATGGTCATTGCAGCTGTTTTCCGAAGAGACAACACATGCCAGTAAAGACGATGGAGGAAAAAGTTTCTATCATTGATCCCTCAAATGAGTACAGATTCTGAAAAGGTCATTATCTTCTGTTCTTTAGTGGACTCATTCCAGGTTTCTTCATCCACACTGACTGTCCAGGATCAAGCTATTATTATGCCAATGGAGATGTGAGAACTCAGCTCATCCAGGATATCCGATTACATTGCTGGCTTAATGAAAATATAATCACAAACTTTTCAAGTCCCAATTCTCAAAAAGGCAATATTGGTAAGATTGGAGGAAGATCTTTGGACTCCCCATGCAGGCACCACAATTTTCTATTCTAAGACACCCTCTCAAGTGGAGATCTAAAATATTTTTCATTGGGGACCGTTTCTTGCTTTCATGGAGAGTAATCAACTGCTAAGAAATCCAGTAATAAGAAAGGATCATTACTGAAATGCTGAGGATGATCAAACATGGCTGTGCATAGGCAAACCAGTCTTTGGACTCTTCTCTTTCATTCTCGTGAGCAAAGAATTTGGAGGCAGTTCTTCCTGAAATTGTGATAGGAAAACATCAGAAGAATACAAAACAAAAAACAACAAAGGTAGTCCTCAAATTATAATGATTTATTTAGTGACCCTTCAATATTCCAACAGCACGAAAAAAGTGATTTATGACCATTTTTCACACTTATGATCATTGCAGCATCCCCATGGTCATGTGTGATAAAAATTCAGGTGCTTGACACCTGGCACAGAATAGAAATAGAAATAGAAATATAGAAATATAGAAATATAGAAATAGAAATAGAAATAGAAATAGAAATAGAAATAGAAATAGAAATAGAAATAGAAACAGAAACAGAAACAGAAACAGAGAATTCCTTATTGGCCAAGTGTGATTGGACACACAATGAATTTGTCTTTGGTGCATATGCTCTCAGTGTACATAAAAGAAAAGAAAAAAAAAATTCATCAAGAATCATAAGATACAACAGTGATAGTCATAGGTTACCAATAAGCAATCAAATCATACTAGGAAACAAATAAAACAATATAAATCATAAAGATACATGGTTATAGTCATAAGTGGGAGGAGATAGGTAATAGGAAGGATGAGAAGAATAATAGTAATACAGTCTTAATAAATAGTTTGTCAGTGTTGTGGGAATTAGTTGTTAAGCAGAGTGATGGCGTTCGGGAAAAAACTGTCCTTGTGTCTAGTTGTTCTGGTGTGCAGTGCTCTATAGCGTCGTTTTGTGGGTAGGAGTTGAAACAGTTTATGTCCAGGATGTGAGGGGTCTGCAGATATTTTCACAGCCCTCTTTTTGACTCGTGCAGTATACAGGTCCTCAATGGAAGGCAGGTTGGTAGCCACTGTTTTTTTCTGCAGTTCTAATTATCTGTTGAAGTCTATGCCTGTCTTCTTTGTCTGGTTTGGTTTATGATGGTTGCAATGTCCCAGGATCATGGTGACCTTCTGACAAACAAAGTTAATGGGGAAGCCAGATTCACTTAACAACCATGTCACTAACTTAACAACTGCAGTGATTCACTTAACCACTGTGCAAAAAAAAAAGGGGGGGTCAACAGAATGGTAATTGTTTTGATTAAATAAATAAGAGTAAACTTTTTATAAGATGGTTTTAGGGGAGATAGGGGATTTAAGATTAAGTATTGTTAATAGTGAGGATTTAGGGTAAGAATTGTGAAATGTACTATGAGGTATTAATTGAATTAAGATTTAAGGGGGGTAAATAGAAGGGTAACTGTTTTGATTAAGTAAATTTGAGTACATTGTTTTAAGATGGTATTAGTTGAGATAGGTGATTTAAGATTAAGAAATAAGTGTTATGGCAAAATAGAATATATAAAATCTTGTTAAAGATGATAAAAAATTGTATAAATTGATGACCGGATCAGGGCTCTGTTCCAAAAAGATGTAATTTCTGTGTTGCGGGGGAAAAAAAACTTTTTTGCAAAAAAAAAAAGTCATAAAATGAGGCAAAACTCACTTAACAGCTGTCTCGCTTAGCAATGGAAATTTTGGGCTCAACTGTGGTCGTAAATCGAGGACCACCTGCACCCAAGATTGCACTGATAATCTATTCAGTACATAACAAATAAACATGGATTCTTGAGAAATGGGAAAAAGAACAACTGAGATGCAAAATGCATTACCTCCGATCGCTGGGGATTAGTCTGCATCAGTCTTCCTCTTCTAACTCAACAAGAGGAGCATGTCTGTTGACCTGTGAACCCTCCTGATAAAGGACTTTCTTTATTATCCCTGCCTTGGGAGCCCGGATGGTATGCTGCGGATAAAAGATAAACTACATCAGTTCCTGAGTTCAACCGAAAACAATGTCATACAAACTAGATGCATACTTAGTCCATGTTCTGCCCCAGCTACGGATCCCAAGGAATGTAGCACACACAAACTATGCTCAATTTACTTCCAAACGTAGTTTTCTACAAATGCAGGCTGTTAATTAAAACTTGTCAGACTTAACAACCTGCCAGAAAGTCCACAGATAAAATAAAGTCTCATGATAGTTGGCAGAAAGCCCAGAAGCAAGATTTGCAAAGACAATCCACATTCAATGACCAGCCAGCGAACATGCGTTGTTTCCTGCAATGTTTACAAGCTGTGTGCAAACTTAAATAGGCTAAGGGAGTGGCCAATTAGCCCCAAGCCTTACTCTTGAGGAGACCTCCTCCTGAGTAACCACTCCTGCCTTTTGGCAGCTCTGTGTGCTCGTGCATTGAGAAGAAGCTCCTCCTCTTCATCCTAATACAAGTACATTCATGCACTTAAAGGAGCCTCTGGAGGTTCTGAAGGCCCTGGCTGAATCCTTGCCTCTGGCACCACATCTTCTTCAGCCTCCTCGCTGTCCAACTCGAGCGCCGGCTGCACAGGCTGCTGGCGCGACACCACACCAACCTCCTCGTCATCGGGATCAGCAACAATCCACGTAGGCCGCTGGCGGGCCACAAGAGTCCACAGTTTCGAAGGCACACATTATATACGTGTCAAAAGAGAGTGGAAGGGACCTTGTCGGAGATCTTCTAGTCCAACCCCCTACTCAAGCAGGAGACCCTATACCAGTGTTGGCAAACCTATTCGGCACTGAGTGCCAAAACCGGAGCACGCACACATGCTGGAAACCGGAAAAGCGGATGATATTTTGGTTTCCAGCGCATGTATGCACACCAGCCACCTGGTCTTCCAGTTTCTGGCACGCATGTGCACGCGAAGACCAGCTTTCTGGCTGGGGTATTCTGGGAGTTGAACTACACACATGGTAAAATATAATTAAGGTTGGGAAACACTGGTAGAATGGAACACTGGCAGAGTGGAACTTTACTCCAACCTACAGAGACAGTAATATATTTTGAAAGATCATCCTTTATGGATCTGTAATGGAATATTCCATTCCATTGATTCCATTCCATTAAATATTACATCTGGAAAACTCTTGCAATCAAGACATTACAGGTAGTCTTCGACTTACAACCATAATTGAACCCAAAATTTGTGTTAAGTGAGGCATTTGTTTTAAGTGAACTTTGCCCCATTTTACGACCTTTCTTGACACAGTGCTTAAGTGAATCACTGAAGTTATTAAATTAGTGACACGGTTATTAAGTGAATCTGACTTCCGCATTGATTTTGCTTGTCAGGAGGTCACAAAAAGGGACCAGAGGACCCTGCAACCGTCATAAATATGAGTCAGTTGCCAATCTCCTGAATTTTGATCATGTGACCACAGGGATGCTACAATAGCCATAAGTGTGAAAAATAGTCGTAAGTCACTTTTTTCAGTGCCATTGTAATTTTGAAAGGGCACTAAACGAATTGTTGTAAATCGAGGACTACCTGTACAAAAACAGTTTTTACCTCCATTTTCATAGCTGTCATCACCACAAGGGAGTCTCCAATTTGAACTTTGTCTCCAGATTTCACAAAAACCTAAACAAACAAACAAAAAAAATGAGAATTGAGTCGCATGTCCTATTCCTCTCCTACGAACATCATTAGGATTATATTTCCTGTAGACTCACAGATAGCAAAAGAAAACAAAATGGTTCTCTGGGCAAAGCTGAAGAATGGAAACCTCCTGCTTTTATTTTTGGACTTATTTTTTCTAGCAGGATATTTAAAGATAATGCCTGTTCAGTTGTCAACTCAAATATATATATTTGTGTGGAGTGCTGGCTTCGTTGTTGTAAGCGGATTGGTTGGCTGTGTTGTTACATCTGATTAGTAGATGGAGTTGATGTTTACAAATTAGTCGGCTGTTTCGCTTACAACAACAAAGCCAGCACTCCACATCTCCCCACCAGTATTTATAGAGAAATGGCATCTCCGATCACACTTTGCTTGCACAAGCACGAAGCCGAAGACACTAGCCTGATGATGACGAGTGGGACCTCGTCGAAACGTCGCCAAGATACCCTCAATCTTACGCGGGAAAAGACCCGAAGCCCATGTCACATTTGGGACTCTGAGCAGCTCACATAATTATAACAAATAAAAAGAAATCCAAAACTCAGTAAAACACCACAACCCCTTTAAAATCAAAAATTAAAATTAAAAATCCATTTAAAAACCAAAATTACAATTGAGAAAACAAAAGCAGGTTTAAATGAATGTAAGGAAAATATCAAGCGCGAAAAAGGAACCACAAACTCAATGCAGTATTTCCTGGTATGAGCCATTTACAGATGAGTGGACTTCAACTCCCAGAAGTCTCCATGGCAGCCATGTTGGCCTGGGGACTTCTGGGAATTGAACTCCACACGACCCAGGTAGTAAAGTGAGAAATGGTAAACAGCCTGAAATAAGTAGTGATTTACTAGCCTTTCTGAGTCATTTTCATGTCTTCCATACTATTTTTTCAAGTTTTTAAAAAAACATACTTTAAATTAACGAATGTTTCATAAGACTCCCATTCAGAATTACCTTGTCCACTGTCCCTGTCATGGGAGCTACGGCCCCACTATGACCTCCTCCTGAACTCGTGCTAGTTAAATATTTTGGCACTGGAAGATTAATCTGCTCATGACTTTCCTAGAGAAAACAAAACCAACCATTTACAACCAAATTCTACATTTACAACTGTTTCCCCGAAAATACGACCTACCCCGAAATTAAGTCCTAGCGTGATTTTTACAAGTGCACCCAATATAAGTCCTATCCCTAAAATAAGACCTAGTTAAGATCCCGACCACTCCAGGGTACATGGGTAAAAATTAAGCTAGGGTGGGGATAGGGGGGGTGGAGCTGCCCTACAACTTACCTTCGGACAGTTGCAGCCAGGCCTCGCAAACCCCGAAACCTGCGTTGCTGGCCCATTTCTTCTGCAGCCGGCAAGGCTTTCCTGAAGGTCTCTGCAGTCAATAACAGAGCTCCTTGTTGGCTGCAGAAGAAGTTCCTCAAGGCCTCTGACAGCAAAAAGGAGGCCTGGAGAAATGCACGCAAGTGACGTGAGTCAGTGGACGATATCCCCCCACCCCGAAAATAAGACCTGGTGCCTTTTTTTTGGTGGCAAAAAAAATATAAGACAGGGTCTTATTTTTGTGAAAATGCGAGTATTTAAAGACTATATAATAGCAATAACACTTAGACTTATATACCGCTTTACAGTCCTCTCTAAGCGGTTTACAGTATCAGCCTATTGCCCCCAACAATTTGGATCCTCATTTTACCAACCTCGGAAGGATGGAAGGCTGAGTCAACCTTGAGCCTGCGGAGATTCGAACTGCCAAACTGCAGGCAGCTGGCAGTCAGCAGAAGTAGCCTGCAGTACTGCACTCTAACCACTGAGCCACTGAGGCTCTGCAAACTGTTTAAAAAAAGATCTCACAATATTTTAATTGTTCACTTCTTAGGATAAAATTAGTAACTATTGTCCTCCAATTGCATTGTAGAACCATTGTCCCATTCCTTTTATTCATTTAAATAAAGATGCTAATACTATATACAGATAGTCCTTGATTTACAATCGTTCAAAGCTGCAATGGCACTGAAAATCGTTTCTCACATTTTTGACTGTTGCAGTATCCCTATGGTCCCATGATCAGAGATCATTCGCAACTCTGGAGGAAGGTCGTTCCAGAGGGTGGGAGCTGCCACAGAGAAGGCTCTCCCCCTGGGGATCGCCAGCTGGCATTGTCTGGCTGACGGCACCCTGAGGAGGCCCTCTCTGTGGGAGCGAACCAGCCGGTGGGAGGCAATTGGTGGCAGAAGGTGGTCCCGTAAGTACCCTGGTCCTAAGCCATGGAGCGCTTTAAAGGTGATTACCAACCGGCAAGTCCACCGGCAGCCAATGCAGCTCCCGCAGGAGAGGTGTCACATTGGAGCGCCCTGTCGCTCCCATAATCCCCCACGCGGGCGCATTCTGCACCAGTTGGAGCCTCCGGGTGCACCCCAAGGGGAGCCCCATGTAGAGAGCATTATAATAGTCCAGGCAAGAAGTGACGAGCGCTTGAGTGACTGTGCGTAAGGAGTCCCGATCTAGAAAGGGTCGCAACTGGCGTATCAGGCGAACCTGATAAAAAGCCCCCCTGCCCACGGCCAGGATTAGAAGTCAATGCTGCTTTTTTTAAAGACACTTTTCTGTGAATTTTATTCCCCACACAAATAAAACAAAACATATTACCGACGAGAAGAGGTAAATGGCAGTGTCCAGAACTACTAATTTGGACTGGTATACAACTCCATTCACTGAACATCTTATATATTCTATGTTGTTGTCATCCCTTGACAGGCAGCCAGAAACATGGAAAAACTGATCCTCTATCTGAAATAAATTTACAAGGGTTTATGTACCATTCCTGAGGAAAAATCAAGCTGAGAGAGGAAAAACTCATACTGCTTTCTAAGGCATGTTTTCGAGGAAAAAAACTAAACAGAACAGAAAGAACAAAACTTGTTTTTCTTAGAAATCAGAAACTTCTCAAGTCTTGTTTTCTCTTCCTCTTTTTTCCCCTAAAACTCAAGGAAATATCAAAAATAGCTCATACTGTAGGAGAATTTCACTCAATTTATTTTTAATGTATCTTGGCAGCTTCAATCTAGTCAATCAACATTCTATGTTTAAAAGCATTTCCATCTGTTTGAACTATGTCATAAATTTTCTAATGCACTTCAGAAGCTTAGCCCTTCGACAAATCTGAACAAAATTACCTTTGAGAAACAAACGGTGATGTATTTAAAAAAAGAAGCTAAGCTTTATAAATCAACACGGAAAAAATATTTCTCTCTTCATACAATTATCATTGGAACCTAGCATATTTGGATTTAACATAAGCTTCCTCGCTCAAAAGAAATGTGTAGTTGGAAAGCTTAAAAGGTTTCAAAAAAGGGCAGGACAGAATAAAAAAGTAGAATAAATTCTGGATACATCATGTGGGAAAGAAGAAAAAGGTTGGGGAAAAAAATAACTTTTTCTTTCCCTGCGTTCCCATTTTTCTTTGCAAACAAGTTGGGTAACTGACATAACGTTAATCAATAATGACACTCAATAAAATAGCACAAAATAGTAATATTATTTCACAGCCACTCAACTGTTTTTCCCTCTTAATTCTATCCAGAAATGAGACTGCTCCCAATAAATGTGCCATTACATTTTTTTACATACTAGAATGAATATTCTGAACAGCACAAGGCTGAAGTTGTTGAATACGTTATTATGAAGAGTTTACCTGCATGTCATAAGATCCATCGAGATTGTACTGTACGGCAATATTCACATCTGTTGTAAAAATAAAGGTTTAAATTAATTCAGGAGTTAGGGAACATTGTAAATCCAATGTTAAACATATAGTTAACCAGATACATAAACATTAAAACGAAATCTCATTAATCTCTCTTGTTACCCTCTGTCTCTATTTTATTTGGTAGTTTTTGTATTCATTTATTTGTTCATTCATTCATTCATTCAAAACACTTATATGGTCACCCAACTCATAGTACAGTAATAAAACCCCAAATACAAAGCCCAATAACCCACAATCAAGGTCTGCAACTTTAAGATAGGCGAATTTCAATTCACAGAATTTCCAGCCAGTTCACAAAATAGGGTATTCTATATACAACCTAATCACACTATATCATTCTGCCTTTTTCAATTGCACAATAATGGAGCTCAGATACGTTCATTACAGGGGTGAAATCCAGCAGGTTCTGGAGAACCGGTAGCGGGAATTTTCAGCAGTTCAAAGAACTGGTAGCGGAAATTTTGAGTAGTTTGGAGAACCAGCAAATACCACCTCTGGCTGGCCCCAGAGTGGGGAGGGAATGGGGCTTTTGCAGTATCCTTCCCCTTCCATGCCTACCAAGCCACACCCACCAAACCACGCCCACAGAACCGACAGTAAAAAAAAATTGGATTTCACCACTGGTTCATTATCATTTCATGAGCAATTTTTAGTTATTTATTTACTGTTCAGCCACTTACTTTTTTCATTATCCAGGAGAATCATGTTTCTAACATAGGGGATATTTATTCTTCTGCCACTGCTGGATGCAAATGGAGAGAACTTATCTAGAATATTAAATATGTACAGAAAAAGACACCTACTTAATACACATTTCCGCTGAATTAGACAATATTGAAACCTGCTTGCAGTTGGATACATTACTTTGCATAACGCTGCACACATAAAGAGTATATACACATCTGAACTTCTCAGTACAAATTTATATTTGCGTGCAACTCTTCAAACTGGAATTTTCCATGCAACCACACTGGGAACATATTTTATTCAAATTGCTCAAAGTTTCCGTCTATGAGAATCCACACTGGATCAGAACATCTATTAAGGAATCAAACCCAAATGCTTGCAAAACAAACTCTGAATCCCAGCAACTCAGTGTACAATCAAATCATGAAGTTTGATGGTTATGCTTGTAAGGTTACGTGTTCGATTACATTTTGCAGCCACCCCAGGATAATCAAATGAAAAGTACTTAAACAGGATGCACAGAAACGCCCACAGTTTTTATAAGAGATGAGGATTTCTAAACCGTGGCAGTTTTAACATATGTGGACTTCAACTCCCAGAATTCCCCAGCCAGCATGAGTTGAAGTCCATACATCTTAAAGTTACCAAGATTGAGAAACACTGATATAGTAAGTAGTATGTAAAGCATCCTTTTCACTAATAAAATAGGAAAAAGCTGCAGCTTTCTCACCTTCTGTCTGGAGTCTAAAGGTATCAGTCACCAGTTTCTCTTTCAGAATGAGCCCAAGAGCTGCCTGGCACAAAGTCACTTTTGAAATCGACCGTTTAGGTGGAAAGAGCTCACCGTGGTGTTGTGGGATAAAATTAGTGTGAACGTTCCCAGCCTCAAACTCTGGATGGGCTGAGAGATTCAGTAAGAAATCCACATTGGTGCTCAGTCCGACGATCTGTCAAGAGAGGAAGAGATGTACCAGAAAAAGGCCAATCAAGCAATAGGTAATCTTTGGTTCTAACTAACAAATCAATAAATCTGCAGCAAAAACCCCAAAAGATATAAACAACCAACATATCAAAATTTCAATACTAATAACAACTTTTCTGCATTGGTATCTCTAACCTATTTAACCTCTTTACACAAATTCTACTTCTAAATATCTCTACCTTAAACTTACATCTTTCTTTAAATTATCTTGATTTCTATTTACAATTCGATCTCATAACGAAAGCATCCCTTAAATTTGATGTTTACCCTCAAGCCAGGAATACCATTTATTTCATCTTAATTAAACTCAATTTATTTTTAATGTATCTTGGCAGCCCCAATCTAGTCAATCAACATTCTATGTTTAAAAACATATCCATCTGTTCGAACTATGTCATAAATTTTCTAATTGTACTTCAGGAGCTTAGCCTTTCCACAAATCTGTACAAAATTACCTTTGAGAAACAAACAGTGATGTATTAAAAAAAGAAGAAGCTAAGCTTGATAAATCAACAGGGAAGAAATGTTTCTCTCTTCCATACAATTATCATAGGAAGCAATTTATGCAAGAGCAAAAGATTATTTCATCAATTCAACTTGCAAACAGCTAAATCGAGAAAGCTTCGTGGTTGTATATAACCATCTAAGTACCCAACCATTCAATTATCCACCAAGAAAAAGTGAAGAAAGCAATAGTTCTAGAAAATGATGTATTCTCTAATATTAATACAGAGGTACAAGTGTACCACCAAGGTCCAAAAGCAAAACAAGGGAATAAACTTGAAAATGAAAATATGCTAAAATGGTGGCAGTTAACTGTTCTCCAATAGCCAGAAAACTTGGTTTCCTTAAGCAACTTTTGGAACATTAAAATGAATAGGGAAAATCTCAGTCCCAAAGTCTGCTGGTATATCCCATAGTCTTCCATATTTTGGAGGAAATCTCTCAAGGATGGATATTCTGCAGGTGTGCTCAACACTGAACAGCAAGTAGCAAAGAAGAACAATAGCAAATGTCCAGACTGCAAGATGGGGAAGGGGAGGAAGGAAACTAATCAAAATCCTATGGGGCATGACTTGAGTCCCTGACCAATCAGTGGTGGGTTGCCCCCCGGTTCAGACCAGTTCACAAGAACTGGCAGTAAAACCGGCGGGAGGCCCCGCCCATCGCCCCGGATGTCATCATCGGTGATCTGCCCATGCGATCCCGTTGCAAACTGATAGTAAAGGTAAGTAGAACCCACCCCTGTGACCAATCAATTAACAACATTCAGGGTGGGGTCCATCAACCCAATTGCTGGTTTTCACCTGTTGCAGTGGTGAGATTTTGTATAACTACATTTGGAAAATCACATTGGTATAGTAGTTAAGGCCCCAGGCTTGAAAGCAGAAAACCATGAATTCTAGTCCTGTCTTAGGTACAAAACCAGCTGGGTGATCTTGGGTGAGTCACTCTCTCTCAGAATGAGGCAATGACAAACCATTTTTGAAATCTTGCCAAGAAAACTGCAGGGATTAATCCAATCAAAATTGTTTTAAAAGCACAAATATATATATATACACTGACAAACATTTATTAATGCCTGAAGACTCAATATAATACTACTGTGTTTTCCCGAAAATAAGGCCGTCTTATATTTTTTTGAACCCCGAAATAAGCGCTTGGCCTTATTTTCAGGGAAGTCTTATTATTTTGGGGCGTGTGGAGCAAGATGGGGCTCCTCTTGCCGTCTTACCTGATTTCCAACTCTGTGTTTAAATATTTTCGGGGAGGGCTTATTTTTGGGGGGAGGCTTTAGTGCATGCGCTCAAAAGCCCAATTGGGCTTATTATCTGAATCTCTACGGGCCTGATAGCATCAGAGAGGGGAAATCTGGAAAATGTTTTATCAGTATGCCATTTTAAACATTTAACAGACTTTTACACTTACATTATATTGTTGGAGGCAGTATCTTAATTTCCTTAAAGCAGCTGGGCGATCTTCTGCCCAAACAACTAATTTAGCAATCATTGGATCATAGTGTATAGAAACTTCATCTCCTAAAATAGAAATATATGGAAAAATGATTTGCCAGAATAAATATTTATTTATATCCATTTATATATTTTTTATTTTTTTAAAAAAAATGATTCATATGCCGCCCTTCTCCGGAGATTCAGGGCGGCTTACAATGCATTAAGCAATAGCCTTCATACTTTTGTATATTTATACAAAGTCAGCTTATTACCCCCACAATCTGGGTCCTCATTTGACCTACCTTAGAAAGGATGGAAGGCTGAGTCAAGCTTGAGCCTGGTGAGATTCAAACTTACAGTAATTGCAGGCAGCTGAATATTAATAACAGGCTATTAGTCTGCTGTGCCACCAGGCTCTTTCAATTGAATATGAATATTTATATTTCACATTTTTGAACTGCCCATCTCCCTCAAAAGGAGCCACTGGATTTTCCATGTTGTCATAGTTTAAGACATTTGTAGTAAACTAAGCAATACTTTTCTAGCAAGCTACTCACAATTCAATATGAATGTCCTGCAGCTTGACAGAACAAGTCTAGAAACTATTCTAGATTAACAATATCAACAGTAAGGTTGACATTAGAAAGAATCATTCTAGGTTAGCAATGAAGTACTTCTACCCCACGGAAGCATAATATGTAGTCCTTGACTTATACCAGTTCATTTAGTGACAGTGGCACTGAAAAAAATGACTCATGATCTTTTTTCACACCTACGACCACTGCAGAATCACGTGATCAAAATTAAGACCCTTAGCAACTGACTCACATGGGTGACGGTTGCAATCTCCCAGGCTCATGTGATCACTTTTTGCAACCTTCTGACAAGCAAAGTGAATGGGGAAGTCAGATTCACTTTGCAACCTTGTTACTAGCTTAACAACTGCAGAGATTCACTTAACAACTGTGGAAAGAAAGGTCGTAAAATGAGGCAAAATTAAGTTAACAACTGTCTCACTTGACAACAAAAATTTTGGGCTCAATTGTGGTCGTAATTCAAGGAATTACCTGTACTGAGATTCTACTCAAAAATTGCAGAATATTTTGAAATCAAACCCAGGGGGTGTGGCCATCTTGACGTCACTTGTGTTGGGGGGCCCTGTGGTGACCTGAGTTCTCTGCCAGCAAAAACGGCCTCCTGCAGCCCTCTGCCAGTGAAAACGGAGCTCCTGAGGGCTGTGTGCAACTCCTGGGCTGTTTCCAGCTGGGATAGCCTCCTGCAGCCCACTGCCAGCAAAAATGGAGCTTGTGGAGGGGGATCTCGGTATGGGGCTCCGTTTTCACTGGCAGAGGGCTGCAGGAGGCCCTCGTGGCCAGAAACGGGGCCTGGGAGGGCCACATGCGGCCCTCAAAAGTTCTATTTTTGCTGGCTGAGGCACCATGGGCCGGTCCCTTGATGTTTCCAAGGCGGCCCTGAGGGCCAGATCTAAATACCTCACAGGCCAGATCCAGCCTGCGGGACTTGAGTTTGACACCCTATCGTAGACCCTTGATTTCATAGTAGTAGAGGAAACCAACATCGGTCACCCGTCACTTGTTTCAACAAAGGCAACTATCAGCAGGAAGAGATTTCTGTGCATCCCAGTGAGAGGCTTTCATTTTACCTTGTCTTACCCCAGTTTCTATCCTGGTGCAGCTGTCGGCAGGAGGTGTGGACAAATGCAATAAAGGTCCAGCTCCAGGCATGAAGTTGTTGTTGGGATCTTCAGCGTAGATCCTAGCTTCAAATGCATGTCCCTTGAGGACAATCTCTTCCTGAGTCAGAGGAATCTTCTCTCCTGCAGCCACCTGTAAAGAACAGTATTGTCCATTTGTTCTTCACAATAATTTATTTATTTCTGCTTATTAAATTTATGCCACCCACCGCATTGTCAAGTGACTCTGGGTGGCTTACAACAGTATTAAAACACTAACGGAATACCCATGCTCCGCTACGAAACTATGTGATCGGGCTTGATAAATCAAAGAAGAACTCCTTAGCATCAGAGGGCTGTTTGAAAAGTGAAACAATATTTGCTGTGTGAGCAAGGAGACAGGAAAAAGCCTGGCTGTGGCTTAGCTCAACTGTTCTGTAGTAAAGCTGCTTGCTGCTGTGAAAGTAAAACTGATACTGAAACACCTCTTGTCTGCTTGTGTTTTGCATTTGGAACAGATTTTTTTTCAGGTGGGGAGGGGGAGTAGAACCAGGGGTGAAATCCAACAGGTTCTGGAGAACCGGTAGGGGAAATTTTGAGTAGTTCGGTGAACCGGCAAATACCACTGGAGAATGGAGATTTTGCAGTAACCTTCCCCTGGAGTGAGGTGGGAATGGAGATTTTGCAGTATTCTTCCCCTGGAATGGAATGGAAATGGAGATTTTGCAATATCCTTCCCCTGCTACGCCCACCAAGCCATGCCCGCAGAACCGGTAGTAAAAAAAATTGAATTCCACCACTGAGTAGAACTCCTTAGCATCAGAGCCTATTAATAATAATATAGGAAATACTAATGATCTGATGGTCATTTCGAAAAATCCTTTCTTAGTGAGCACCTAGAAGCCAAGAGGAACATACGTGGCAAATTTCAAGTTTGTAGGCTTTATCGTTCTGGACATTTTGTGATGATGTGTGAGTGGTATTTCACTTTGATATATAGAGAGAGATAATTAAAACATTAAAATAATGATACTCAAAGGATCACAAATAATATGGTAAATAAAGAAGGGAACATCCCTGAAGCCTAGCTTGGGGTAGATTATTAGTGATTTGGAATATTTAAAAAAGTTCAAGAAAAAGGATTTGATCACAGGCCAAGGAAATAAAAAGGATTCTGGAAAAAAGCTAATTGATAGAAAGCAACCTGCACTAAATTGCTTCCTCTAACTCTGTCCATCATTTAAAAACAGCATTTCTAATAGAACTCAGAACTGAAAGGATCCTATAATGAGGGATAGTGAAGCCACAAATGACTTGTTTGATGCTTAGAGTTCCAAAAAGTTAAAGACAACTCTGTACAAACACTCCAAAGCTAAATAGCAATAGCACTTAGAGTTATATACTGCTTCACAGTGCTTTACAGCCCTCTCTAAGTGGTTTACAGAGGCAGTGTATTGCCCCCAACAATCTGGATCCTCATTTTACCAATCTTGGAAGGATGGAAGGCTGAGCCAACCTTGAACCAGTGAGAATCGAACTCCAGACTGTAGGCAGAGTTAGCCTGCAATACAGTAGTTTTAACCACTTGCCAACAGGGCAGTGAGAACTCCATTATCTAGGATGGGGTTTTAACCCTGCATTCTTAACCATTGTGCCAACAGGGCAGTGAGAACGAAGCGAGTGCGAGCGTGCGGCCCCATTGCAAACCGGTAGTAAAGGTAAGTAGAACCCATCCCTGTGTTGTACCTTATGATTCTTGATGAACGTATCTTTTCTTTTATGTACACTGAGAGTGTATGCACTAAGAGAAATTCCTTGTGTGTCCAATCACACTTGGCCAATAAAAAAATCTATTCTTTCTATTCTGTTCAGAACAAATATAATTAATGGCCACAAATGAAAGAACAATCCAACAGATATTCCTGTTTTCTATTACTTCGCACCTTCAGTTGCCATTCCACCAAGTCTGTCCCTGTGATCATCTCAGTAACGGGATGCTCCACTTGCAGCCTGGTATTCATTTCCATGAAATAGAAATTATGTGCACTGTCCATGATAAACTCCACAGTTCCTAAAATATTTAATAAAGGCATAATATACCAAGGTCAGAGTATATTAAAACTGCAAATGAATACAAGCCCGAGCCTGTGTAGCGTAGGGGGGTAATGCCTCCTACTAAAGGCAGCAATTAACACCAGCTGCCTGTAATTTCTGTGAGTTCAATCCTAGCCAGGCTCAAGGTCGACTCAGCCTTCCATCCTTTCTAAGGTGGGTAAATTGAGGACCCAGTTTGTGGGGGCAATAAGCTGACTTTGTATAAATATACAAAAGTATGAAGGCTATTGCTTAATGCATTGTAAGCCGCCCTGAGTCTCCGGAGAAGGGCGGCATATAAATCAAATCAAAAATAAAATAAATAAAATAAATCCCAATACAGCTTCGTGGTCCCTGAGATTCACTCACTAAAGTAAGCATCATCTATGGAGATTCTCAGTTATCCAGGTCATGGTTATCCCAAAGGTGCTTTCCAAAAGGCAACTGACTTTCTGGTTTTTCCTTGAAGTTGTTTCACTTCTCATCCAAGAAGCTTCTTCGGTTCTGACTGAACCGTGGAGGATGGGAAGGATTTACATTCCTTGCCGTCATCTGGTCATTAGCACTTCCTCCGTCATTAGCATTTTGCCTCAATGACTCTCAAAAAGAGAACTAACGACCAGATGACGGCAAGGAATATAAATCCTTCCATCCTCCACCGTTCAGTGAGAACCGAGGAAGCTTCTTGGATGAGAAGCGAAACGTCTTCAAGGATAAATAAAACCCAGCTGCCTTTTGAAAAAGCACTTTTGTGATAAAGCAAGCATTATAAACCAAACTAATAGTTAAAAATGTAACTCCTTCAAAAGCCTTATAAGCTATTAGGTTTGGTTGTGGTGTGTCGCAACAGATTTTGATCTGGATTCTCCAAAATGAGATAGGAGATACCTATAGTAGTGTTTCTCAACCTTGATAGTTTTAGGGGTGTGTGGACTTCAACTCCCAGAATTCCCCAGACAATATAGGGTGTCCTCTAAGCTGAGTTAAACTGCAGTTACAATAGCCAAGTATCTTACCTTATAGCACACCACTGATTTCGAAGAGGGTGTCAAAAAAATCAAGATGGCAGCCATGACAGTGCAGTTGAAGCTCTGCCTGGTTTTATGTGCATTTATTTACATGCTTTGATTAGTCTGTTGTGGCTATCATTTTGACTTTTTTGATCACACCCTGCAGTTACCTTTAATTCTTTGATCACAACCTGCAGATACCTCTAATTCTGCTGCTCTATGTATGAGAGGCTAAAAAAATTTTGCAACCTTGGCAACTTTAAGACATGTGGATTTCAATTCCCAGAATTCCCCAGCCACCATGGTTGGCTGGGGAATTCTGGGAGCTGAAGTCCACACGTCTTAAAACCACCAAGCTTTTAGACTTCTTTCCAGCTCTTATCCACTCAAGAGTCACATGACCAGGAGGTGGAGGTGGAGCAAGAGGGAGACTTAGAATGCATTCCTCCATCCTTCTGAGCTGTCAATCAACTGCTTCTCCTGCTGGAGACACACTGGGAAATTGCTCCTAAAAAGTTTTTCTTTGCAGCCCCCAACCAAAACTGGCTCAGTTTTGAACTTGAGATTACTCCCCACCCCCAAATTCTAAATTTGATCCAATCCTGTTCAGTTGTCAGGAGAGTTAACCTGCGGATGGGCTAGAAAGAGTCCCAATATTTTCTACACAATTTCTTTTTTATCCATCAGTTGAGATGGATAAAAGCAACAATACTTTCCCCGTGAACCTGTGTTCCGCATTAAAAGGAAGTTGAGCCTACCTGCTCCGACGTAGTTCACGGCTTTTGCTGCCCTAACAGCGGCCTCTCCAAGCTTTCTTCTCACTTCGGGCTTAATTCCTGGCTAACAAGGATAGCAATAACATTATGTTAGGTTCACACGATGCACCAAGACACACTTGGGTTTTACACATTCACACTGGACAACTGATGTTAAAAGTTTTTCCTTACAGATAATCCTCGACTTGTGACCATAATGGAGCCTGCTGAGCAGAGCTGTAAGTTGTGATGGTTGCAAAAGAAGTCAATTTTACCTTTTTTTTTTTTTTGCAGTGGTGGTTATGTGAATAACCATCATTAAGGAAATGCTGTGGACATTACGCACACCAATCATTCACTATGGGCGGTGCAATTTTAAGAAAAAACTGAAAGCAAAAAAGCGAATACAATCCCGAGTTGTATAAACAGAGGCACAGAACCAAGAAGACGCAAAGTATTACTGCCGCTTTATACAACCTTAGTAAGGCCACACCTGGAATACTGCAACCAATTTTGGTCACCATACTACAAAAAAAGATGTTGAGACTTTGGAAAACATTCAGAGAAGGGCAATGAAGATGATCAAAGGCCTGGAGGCTGAAACGTATGAAGAACGGCTGAAGAATGGATTTGGGTTTGGCTAGTCTAGAGAAAAGATGGACTAGGACCGTGATGGAGAACCTCTGGCAGAGGTGGCACACAGAGCCCCCTCTGATGGCACGTGAGCTGTCGGCCCAGCTCAGCTCCGCCGTGCATGTGCACATGCCTCCCGCCAGCCAGCTGATTTTCGGGTCTCTGCTGAGTATGCGCAGGAGTTGGAGCCCATCTGAGAGACATGCACGCATGGGCGGGGGGGGGGGTCACACACACAGGCGCCGGAGTGTGGGAGGTTGCATGCACATGCGGGGGAGGGGCAGGGAGCGCAAGAGTCACACACACACACATGCATGGGGCAGAGGTGTTGTGCATGCATGCACGAGGGGTGTAGGGGGTCGTGCACGCATGTGCAGGAAGGTGGAGCGTGGGGGGTGTCGGGCGCACTTTGTAGGTCATCTAGTCCCCCACCCAAGCAGGAGACCCTCCACCATTTCTGACAGATGGCAGTCCAATCTCTTCTTGAAAGCCTCCAGTGATGAAGCTCCCACAACTTCTCAAGGCAAGCTGTTCCACTGGTTGAAAACAAAGCCACTAAGAACTTTCTAGAAAAAGTAATTCCTTCCATGCTCCGAAAAAGAAGGAATGGCTACATCACACATTTGTAAATGAAACTGCACTCTCTTCAATACGGTACATAGCAAATTGCACATTAATATGCTTTGAGAATTTCAGGACCTTGAAAAAGATATTTTCTGCAGAAATAGTGGACTTAAGAGTGCCTTAACGGCAAGCATAAAAACAACATACCTATGTTTCCCCGAAAATAAGACCCTGTCTTATGTTTTTTTGAACCCTGAAATAAGCGCTTGGCCTTATTGCCATGTGCACAAAAGCCTGATTGGACTTATTATCAGGGGATGTCTTATTTTGGGAGAAACAGGGTAGTAAACACAAGAATCATGGCTATTTAAATAGTCTTTCAAAAGCTGTCTACTTACCCCTGGAGCTTCCTCAATAATTTTTTGATGTCTTCTCTGTACACTGCAATCTCTTTCAAACAGGTAGACTGCGTTGCCATGTTGGTCTCCAAATACTTGAACTTCTACGTGCCTATTTCATATTTTAAAATTCGTAAGTGGGGGCATAATATTGTCCATCGATGCTTATTCTTAATCCCAAATTTTTGAATGTTTAACATGACTAATAAAATCCATCAGTTACTTTGGGGATACTTATTCATTTCTCCTATCAGTATTTCATAAAGCATTTGATATATGGGAGGAGAGGATCAAATGTGGCAGGACCTGGATTTTCCAGTTTGCTTTTTTGGATGAAAGGATGTGGGAAAATTTTTTTTTCCCAACTGTTGTCATGAGTTTTATGGCTCACCTCAGACATTTATTTCTATGTCAGCCCTTTGAGGAAGGCCAGGTCAGAAAAGAGGCACAAGAAATTGGAACTGTACTTTATGAATATTGCTGTAAAAATGGAACCCTGAAAGTCCAGAGAAAAAAGTCCAAAAAATTTCTTTTTTGTTCCCTTTTATATGAAAAAGAGAAAGGGATGCGGTGGCTTAATGGCTAAGATGCTCAGTTTGTTGATCAAAAAGGTTGGCAGTTCAGCGGTTCGAATCCCTAGTGCCGCGTAATGGAGTGAGCTCCCGTTACTTGTCCCAGCTTCTGCCAATCTAGCAGTTCAAAAGCACATAAAAAATGGAAGTAGAAAAATAGAGACCACCTTTGGTGGGAAGGTAACAGCGTTCCGTGTGCCTTTGGCATTTAGTCATGCTGGCCACATGACCACGGAGATGTCTTCAGACAGCGCTGGCTCTTCGGCTTAGAAACAGAGAGGAGCACCGCCCCCTAGAGTCGGGAATGACTAGCACATATACTCAAGGGGAACCTTTACCTTTATATGAAAAAGAACCAAGGCAGGAAATCTCATGTTTGTTTCTCATGCTTTCCTGGTTTCCAGGGGTAAGCTGCAATGCTTTGTGGGAATGAACTTAGCAGACAGGGCAATGAGACGCCATCAAGAATACAGCTAGATAAAAGACAGCTAAGCCCACATCAGGAGTGTAGGGAGGGCAATGGTTTAGAAGAAACCATTCTTAGCTTGGGGATTGTAAAATATTCCCAGGGAAAGAAAGACTTTATTATTTATTTATTATTTATTAAATTTATATACCGCCCTTCTCCTAATGGACTCAGGGCGGTGTACAGCCAAGAATAAAAGCACTCCAATACAAAATTTAAAGTATTAATAAAAGAATTAAATAATTTTGGCCCAACAAATTTAAAAAACCAATAGACAATTAAAATTTAAAACCCATAAAACTTTAGACTTAAAAAGGGGGGGGGGGTTTACGCCAGCCCAGCTTGACAAAATAAAAAAGTTTTTAGGGCACGGCGGAAAGCCCGGAGATCAGGTATCGTACGGATCTCTGGGGGCAAATCGTTCCAGAGGGCTGGTGCTGCCACAGAGAAAGCTCTCCCCCTGGTTGTCGTCAGCCAACATTGTCTGGCTGACGGCACCCTGGGGAGTCCCTCTCTGTGGGAGTATACTGGCTGGTGGGAGGCTATCGGTGGCAGAAGGCGGTCCCGCAAGTACTTTCAAACCTGCAAGATTCTAATGTAACCTTTAATAAAATAGAATTGGCTCATCTAGTCAATGTTGCGAAGAGCAACGAAGATGATTAGGGAACCAGAGGATAAAACATATGAACAATAGTGAGGAAAATTCTCAGGGGCGACTCTCACCCTCCTACCATCGGGAAGGAGATATAGAAGCATAGCCAGCTGCACAAACAGGCTGAAGAACAGTTTTTATCCGTGCCTGAATGAGAAATAACATCATAACTACCTAGTACAATGGACTTGCAAGGCCAGCGCAATGTTTAACATGTTCACACTGGTGCAACAGGCCTGGGGGTTTCATTAATATGATTTATTGGGTTAGGGATTTTCCGTCTTCACTGTGAGTTGTACTGTGTTGGGGGGGTGCACCAAGGGAGCTCCACCAATCTCATTGTACACTAACAATAAAGATTTGAAATGTCTAGTCTAATGAAAAGAAGGACTGGGGCTGACAAGATAGCAGCCTTCCAATAACTGAGGGGCTGCAACAAAGAAGGGGGAGTCAAGCTATTCTCCAAAGCCCGTGAAGGCAGGACAAGAAACAATGGATGGAAGCTAATCAAGGAGAGAAGCAATCTGGAACTAAGGAGAAATTTCCTGACAGTTAGAGAACAATTAACCAGTGAAACAACTTGCCTCACTGGAGATTATTAAGAAGAGATTGGACAACCATTTGTCTGAAATGGCATAGGGTTTCTTGCTTGATCGATGTCCCTTCCAACTGCATGATTCTGTTTTTCTGTTTCCTGCCTGGTCCACCTTGTATGGCTGACATAGGTTATCTTTTATAAACGGTTGCTGCGTATTCCTCTACAGTGTACTTCCTGCCTAGTGGTGGCACTACTAATAGGGAGTGATAAAGAGCTGCCCAACAGATTGTTGTGTTACCTTGGATTGTCAACAAACTTCTCTATCAACATGGCATCGTCGTTAAAGGACTTCTTTGCTTCTCTTCGAGCGGATTCCAATTGCTCCTGAAATTCTTTTTCAGTAAATGCTATTCTCATTCCCTAGGGCAAATAAGGGACAAAACTAATATTAGCAAAACAAGCATATAAATTACTTTGAAAAAAATCAGTAAGAAATGTTTTCTATTGTATTAATGACAACAGAGGCACCTCATTTGCACAATCACTAGCTTAAATTTCTGATTTCCATGTATATCATAGAGAATACATGCATAGATATATACTATATACTATACATATATTCCTGGTAGCCATTAGAAAAGATTGACCTGATGCCTGTATTTTTATAAAGATTCTTTTAAGAATTATGTAGCATTATCAGAGGGCACTTGAGACTGTAAAATCAATTCATCTTTGGCTTTCTGAACTTATTAAAGATAGATGGCAACGTAAATAAAAATAAAAATCAAATGACCGCAATGCGACTTTGCAATCCACAACTTCATCCTCCCCAAGCTTATTGATACTCCATTTTGCACATGGGTGTGTTCCTTCACAACGGTCTACACTCATTCATACATGCCAACAGGAACCCTAAACCAGTTTTGGATTACCATCATGTTAACCACATAAACTATATATTATGATTGCTTATCCAATTCCAGCTTGTTCAACAAACGTATTTAACCATGCCTACTGCAGGGGTCTCTCAGCTTCACTTATGAATTACAATTCCCAGAATTTGTCAGCCAGAATGGCTGGCTGAGGAATTCTCAGAATTAAAGTCCACAAGGCTTAAAGTTGCTAAGTTGGGAGACTCCTGGCTTCCTGGAAGGAGTGAATCTAGCTATGATATGAATGTACCGTGAATGCACAGATTAACTCCTGCATCAACACAGAGGAAAGGAATTGTAGCTTAAGTAGAACTTTATGATGCAACAAATGGTAGACTGATTGATGAAATGTCATCGAACAGATGTTACCTTGCCTCCACCTCCACGGACAGCTTTGATCATAACTGGGTAGCCGATCCTTCTGGCTTGGTCTTCCAAAAACCTATCCGATTGCTCTTCCCCATGGTAACCTTCCACCACAGGAACTCCAGCCGCGGACATGATGGCCTTAGAAGTACTTCAAGGGAACACAACTTCATGTTCAGTGTCAATAATAGAAGGAACTCTGCAAGACATCTTTTTCATTCCCACAACCCACCTCTTTCAACTTCCTTACAGTATTTAGAAAGAAACCCACATTCCATTTTGATCAAGGAGAAAATCTATGTCTCCACCAAGTGTCAACACTGACTTGATGGCATGTAAATCAACCATTCATCTAGATTCCTTCCTTTCTATGATTCACATGTCTGGGCTCCTCTCACCTCAATTAAATGAGATATTAATTCATTAGAGTCCCCCGCGGATTTTACTCCGCCGGTCAGTGCAGACTATAAGGGGTGGTGTTAGTCTCCATTTCAAGGCCAATGAGCCAGTGCTGTCCAAAGACATTTCCACAGTCATGTGACAGTATATTACGAAGCGCTATTGCCTGCCCACTGAAATGGAACCTATTTATCTACTTGCATTTGCATGCTTTCGAACTGCTAAGTTGGCAGGAGCTGGAGCGAGGATGGGAGTTCACCCTATTGTGTGGTGCTTGGGTCTCGAACCTAGGCTGCTGGCTTTCTAGCCAACAAGCCCAACGTCTTACCCGATGAGCCACAACACCACCCCATGTATTGGATAAAGGCCCACATGAAATTAGATCAAAGGTTGTACTGCATTTGGCCACTCTACACTGAGATTTTTGAGACCATAATTCTCAAGAGTATTAAAGGATTGCAGGATCAATTCACTGCATATCTTAAAAAATGTGCCGCCCAGATACAAGGAACAACATAACAATATTTCCATACTAAATTTAGCCATACCTCTTAATGCCCATATCTCTGATGGCAGATGAAGGAGGACCTATGAAAATTATCCCTTCTTGGTTACAGAGTTCAGCAAACTCTGTGTTTTCGGATAGGAAACCATAGCCTGGATGGATAGCCTAAAATAGGAAATATCAAAGGCATATTGTGAGAGGCTTATTTGAGGCTTTGTGATGTTTCTGCCGAGCTGCTCTAGAAGCTGAAGCTGACCTTCAAAATGCAGAAACGTCCACATTGTTGTTTTCTGGTGCCCAAACACTGAAAAGCAGATTGAAGCTATGTGCAATCTTTTCCATTGCTGTTGACCTCAAAATACTACCAGCAATCAGTTATTTTTTCAGTGACCAATAGGAGAACGCAAGAGTTAGTTGGCCCCCCCACCCAACAATTACCACTGTATGTGACCAGCAAAAAAATCTGATCAATTGCTATGAGAGTGATCTGCAAAGCCATCCCGATATTACCCCTCTGTTGCACTTAAAAGACCTATGAAACAGTAGCATAAGGACATGTTGTTAGGATGGCTGAACCTCTACAAGTAGCAGGCACAGAGGTTAGCCACAAAAAGAACTGGGGCGTTAGCAGAATATTTACACAACTTTATGGGAAATGAGACCATTTAAAAAAAAAGCAGACTTGCTGAATTCATTTCAATTGCTTCAAGAAATTCAGTCAGAATCCCAAAGCCTGCAATGTGAGAGTTTGGTCACTTACATACAGAATCCATATTATTATGTTGCACTAACCCAATTTTAAGTAAAACATACCTTTTTGGAGTATAAGACGCATCTTTTTCCCCCATAAAAGGGGGTGAAAATTTAGGTGCATCTTATACACTGAATGTAGCCCTGCCCACCCACTGGCCCCCACCCTTTGGCCTCTGGCTCCCAGCAGTTTACCTCCTTGCAGCAAGCAGCAAGAAGAAAAGTTCCTTTCAGCTTCAGCACAATCTAATTAATACAAGTTGATTGGATCGGGCTCCTAACTCTCAGCTGTTTTGCGTGGGCCTCTGCTGCTTGCTGCAAGGAGGTAAATTGCTGGAGCAGATTTTTTTTTCTTGTGCTAATCAAGCTATGTTGAAAACGAACATGAAAGTAAAGCAGACTGTTTGCTGTTTGCTGTAACGAGGCAAAATTGCTGGGAGGCAGAAGAAGAGGCAGATTTCTTTTTCTTGTTTTCCTCCCCAAAAAAGGTAGGTGCGTCTTATAGTCCCAAAAATACGGTAGTTGTTACAAAGCAGAATTTGTACCTGTGCTGCAGAGTTTCTGGCCACTTGCATTATTTTTTCCATGGATAGGTAACTCTGCTGAGATGGCGCTGGGCCAATGCAATAGGCTTCATCGGCCTACAAGAAAACAGCATCATTTTATTAGTATACTTTATTTATACTTTATTACATATTTTAGATTAACTTTTCTACAAGATTTTGATGCATCCTTGAAGAACAAACTCAAGCAGCAGAGGGATTGAGCTGGATTAGTCATAAGGTAACTTAACGAAAAATCAAAATGGAAGCTGCAACCATGCTATCAAAGCCCCGCCCCTTTATAATTTGTGAGGTAGCACTGGTTAAAAAAAAAGAGAGACAGGGCTTCAATCCTTGAGTCAAAGCCACCATCTTGATTTTTTTGACCATGGCTGCGGACACCCCAGGCATTGGACTTCCTATTAAAGTTTGAACACCAATTATAAAACACATTGCTTTATTTAGACCTGAAATGTGATTAAACCCTATGCACTGATCACAGTATTTTTCAAACTTAGCAACTTAAAGATATGTGGATTTCAACTCCCAGAATTCCCCAGCTGGCAACGCAGGAATTATGGGAGTGATAGTTCACATATCTTTAAATGGCCAAGCTTGAAAATCACTGAGCTAAGCCATGACTATTTTAAACCCTGAACTGGTTGTCATCTAAACACTGTACAACCATGGTTAGGTTTGCATAGAGGTAGTCTTTGACTTACGACGACAACTGAACCTAAGCAAGGTATCGGTTAGGTGAGTTTTGGCCCATTTTACACCTTTCTTGCCACAGCTATTAAGTGAATGACCGTACTTGTTAAAAGGCACGATTGTTTAAGTGAATCTGTTTTCATTGACTTTGCTTGTCAAAAGGCCGCAAAAGGTGAATGCATAACCCAGGACACTGCAACTGGCATAAATATGAACCAGTTTATTTATTTATTTGTTTGATTTATATGCCGTCCTTCTCCGAAGACTCAGGGTGGCTTACAATGCGTTAAGCAATAGCCTTCATACTTTTGTGTATACCTGCTTAGTAGGGCTTTCGCGCCCCCCCGCCCCAAGTGGTGTTCTTTTTTATACAAAGTCAGTTTATTGCCCCCACAATCCGGGTCTTCATTTTACCTATCTCGGAAGGATGGAAGGCTGAGTCAACCTTGAGCCTGGTGAGATTTGAACTTGCATTAATTGCAGGCAGCTGGTAACTAAGTGCACTTAGTCCACTGCGCCACCAGGCTCTTTTGGACACAGTTGCCAAGTGTCCAAATTTTTTATCAGATGCCCGTGGGGAATCCTGCAAAGGATGTTTGAAAAACTGTCACGTCATTTTTTTCAGTGGCACTATAATTTTGAACAGCATGGTTGTAAGTTGAGGACTATCTGTACTGTGATCAATCTAAACCAGGGGTGTCAAACTCAATTTCATTAGGGTTGTGTTTGACCTTAGAGGGCAGGGAGGGGGGTGCATGGCTAGGGTGGGCATGACGAGGATGGTGTCAGGGTTCCAAATAACACCTCCAACGAAAGAAAACTCCGAGGCTTGAGTTTCCTCAAACTTCCATTTTATTAGAGATGTCATATTGGCACATCTGGGAAAACCCAAATCTGAAAGTTTCCTGGCTTTCCCCACCCAAAAGAAAGTCAAAGTCCCTGCCCCACAAGTCCATCACATGGTCCAATCCAAGCACCGTCCCAACTGGAGACGTCTCCCAGTTCCAGCCCTCTAGGTGCAGGGCAAGATGTCCTTGACTCTCTGAGAAAGGAATGTTATTATGACTATATATCACCCTGGCTCCATACAATCCCCCCTCCCAGTTTCCCACAGTAGTAAATGTGGCAGGCCTGAAGTTCCAACGAAAAAGAGCCTTGAGTTTATTTATTTATTTATTCATTACATGTATTTATATGCCGCCCTTCTCCCGAAGGACTCAGAGCGGCGAACACAAGTTAAGAAACATGTACAATAAAATCGCACTTTAAATCAAATAACTAATTAATGATAAATAATAAACCCAGAATCAGAGTCAGCCAATTGCTTGAACAGCCAAGTCTTCAGCTCCCGACGGAAGGAGCGGAGATCAGGAGCCGTCCGGAGCTCGGTAGGTAATTCATTCCAGAGGGTGGGAGCACCCACAGAGAATGCCCTACCCCTGGGCACCGCTAGATGACATTGGCTCGCCATCGGGACCCTGAGGAGAGCGGCCCTATGTGAGCGAACAGGAGTTTGACACCCCTGATCTAAACTGAGGCAACCACAATATCTCCAAGTATGGTTAAGTGAATGTAATTCATACAAAGTTATTTGGCTCCACAATTGCCTTAAGAGCATCAGCTAATGAATTTTTACCATGGCTACGTGCATTGAATTCCGGTCAGCCTCGCTGTAAACCGCCACCGACTTCACCCCCATCTTCCGAGCGGTTCGCATCACCCTGCAAGCAATCTCTCCTCGGTTTGCCACGAGAACTTTCTCGATATTTCTTTGACCTGTTTTGTTTTTTTTTTTCAAATTAAAAAGCACGCCATGAGAAAGTAGGTCTGCCATAATTATGCCCATATCCTCTATTACTACTAACTCGTCCACAATGATCAGAATGGCAGGATAATGTTATTATTTTTAGCTGACTTCAAAATTAGTTTCTAGTTGTCGTATAAAATGTTAGGAATCGAGAAAAAAATTCCATAAAGAAAATAAGCCAAGTAATTTACCTGTTACAGAAGCATATTCTCTGGTACTCAAGGCCCAAATCCATTTTCTGTGGAAGGAAAAGACCCATCAAAAATCCAAAAAAAATAATAATAATTTAGCATTCACAGTTGCAACAGAACTGAAAAAAAAAGTGACTTACAAGCAGTCCTACAACTGAAAACAGTGCACTTATGACCATCGCACCATCCCCAAGGTCACATGGTCGTAATTTGCACACTTAGAAATCAGCATGTATTTACAGCAAGGCCCAACAGAAGTCAGCAATTGGGCTGTTTCCGGCCTCTGAGGAGTCACCGGGGATGCGGGGAAGGCTGTTTTTGCCCTCCCCAGGCTCCTAGAAAGCCTCTGGAGCCTGGGGAGGGCAAAAAAAATGGGCCTACAGAGCCCACCATGCCATCACATGCCAAAAGTGGGGGGAGCATGTGGGGGTCGCGCACGCATCCATGGGAGGGAAGGCACATAGAATTATGGATGTGGGCACACACACACAGGCGCGCGACCACCTGCACTCTCCCAGCTTTTGGCACCCGATGGCAAAAAGGTTAGCCATCACCGATATAGGATCTCTTGTTTCAGCAGAGGGGCTGGACTAGAAGACCTCCAAGGTCCCTTTTCCAGCTCTTGTTATTCTGCAACATGGTGGAAGCAAACCTGCGCCATATGGCAGGGACAAACGGCTGACAAATCACCCATCACCGCTAGTCCTCCAGTTCCTCCAGGTTGCCAGCGGGGTGTGTGTGTGTGTGTGTGTGTGTGTGTGTGTGTGTGTGTGTGTGTGTATGTGTCTCGTGAAAGCTTAGGACACGCGTCGGGGTCAAATCCATACGTGCAAGGTTAATCTACAAAGCGCGACCTGAAAAATATGCCTCCAACCCCGGGAAGGGGACGGAGACGGGAACGGGGGTCCCCCTTCCATTCGGGACCACCATCAGCCAGACGGTGGGGCTCTGCCGGGGAGCGACTCGCCACAGCCGCGGAGCTCCTTGCCCTGCGGGGGGAAAAGCGGGGCTCTCCTCTCCCAGCTTCCCGCGGCAACCCCGAGCGGAATCGGTCCCGCGCCTTTGCGCACTCACCGGCCCTGCAGCGCCCGCCGGAGCTGGCGTCTCCCCTCGCTGCCCAGCGCCAAAGCCGAGGCCGCCGCCATCCCTCCTGCGCCGGAGCTGCACAGAGGCGGGGGAATTTGGGCCGGGCTAGCGGCGGCGTTTGGGCCTATCAGCGAAGCCGGAAAGGAGGCCGGGCTCGGGGGAGAAGGAAGCGGCGGAGCTGCCCGGGCGGAGGTAAAATTGCCCAACCTTCGCCAAGGAGAAGGGCAGGGCGCGCTCCACCTGGTTTTTCCAGCTGCCCAAGAGCCTTGTCCTGCCCTGCCCAGTGTTTTTTTACCCTCATCATGGCTTCGTTCCCATTAAAAGCTTTAGTCTCGTTAGCCAGGTTTCATGGTTTGTGCAGGGCTTTGGCAAAGTCGAGGAAGGAGTTGGGGACGCTTCTAAAGGACACCCACAAAGGAGAGGGAGTCAAGCTGTTCTCCAAAGCACCTGAGGGCAGGACAAGAAGCAATGGGGGGAAACGAATCAAGGAGAGAAGCAATTTAGAACTAAGGAAAAATAGCCTGACAGCGAGAAAAATTAAAAAGAGGAACAACTTGCCTCCAGAAGCTGTGAATGCACCAACACTGGAAGCTTTTAAGAAGATGTTGGATAACCATTTGTCTGAAGTGGTGTAGGGTTTCCTGCCTAAGCAGGGGGTTGGACTAGAAGACCTCCAAGGTCCCTTCCAATTCTGTTATTCTATTCTATTCTATTCTATTCTATTCTATTCTATTCTATTCTATTCTATTCTATTCTATTCCTATTCCTATTCCTATTCCTATTCCTATTCCATTCTTCTATATTTGTATCTATGTCTCTATCTCTATCTGTCTGTCTGTCTGTGTATCTATTTATCTATGTATCTATATCTGTTTTATTTTATTTAAATAAATATCTATATCTATGACTATGACTATCATTAAGTGTTGTACCTTATGATTCTTGACAAATGTATCTTTTCTTTTATGTACACTGAGAGCCTATGCACCAAGACAAATTCCTTGTGTATCCAATCACACTTGGCCAATAAAAAAATCTATTCTATTCTATTCTATTCTATTCTATTCTATTCTATTCTATTCTATTCTATTCTATTCTATTCCTTCTGTATTTCTATTCACACACACGCTCCCAACCAAGCTTCGCTTTCCTTGCACTGGTGTCAGCGGGAGGCTTGGAGTCGATGAGTTGGGTGAACTCAGTTCCTCTCTTTATTAACTATTTTTTAATTAGTTTATAATGGAATGGCAGTGACATGAATGGGATAGGGAGGGGGGAATGCTGCTCCCAAGGACAGGACAGGCCCCCACTTTCAGGGTCCGGATAGATGGCATTGTTTTAATTAATGGGACTCATAGCACAGAGGTGTCTGTAATGTGAGGATCCTGAATTCTTATTTTTGGCCTCTTGGACGAGTACAATGTAGAGCATTTTTTTTCTTCAGAGAAAAGTATTGGGAATGAAAACTCATAATTATTCGGAGCAAGAAACTTGGGCTATAAATTTAAAACTATTTTGTAAACTTTTTTCTCTCCATCTTTTGAAGAGTTTGAGATTTATTATTAACTAAGTAGATTTATAGGATTCTAGCCATGTCTTCTCTTAGGAAGGTATCTGATCCACCATCTTCACCAAGCCTCAGTAGGTGGCAGTAGTTGTCTGACTTTGAAAACTATCATGATTGGATCTGGTTGATAGTGGAGACTTGGACCACAGATCAGCCTTCCAGAAAGTTTTGAAACATATTTTTTTTCCTTTGCAAATACATATATTTGCAAAGCACTAGCACTTTCATCTCAGAATCCACATTTTGCATGCGTATTTGAGCTACATTACTTGAAAATTCAATCCAGCCTCTTTTTTGTGGTTTGTATAGGACCGGTAAAGGAACAAAGTTTTGGTATGGTAAGGAAAAAAAAATGAAATGTTGGAAACAGTCGGATTGTAAACAATAAAACAAATTAAATTTCTATACCAGCCATCTCTCTTAAATGAGTTTAGATAGTTTAGAACTTTGTAATAAAACCATATAAACCTGGGGTGGGTTTCAGCAGGTTCTGACCAGTTCTGGAGAACCGGTAAATACCACCTCTGACTGGCCCCGCCCCCATCTATTCTTTGCCTCCCAAGTCCCAGCTGATCAGAATGGGGATTTTGCAGTAACCTTCCCCTGGAGTGGGGAGGGAATGGAGATTTTGCAGTATCCTTCCCCTGGAGTGGGGTGGGAATGGAGATTTTACAGTATCCTTCCCCTGACATGCCCACAAAGCCACGCCCACCATACCATGCCACACCCACCAACCCACACCCACAGAACCGGTAGTAAAAAAATTTTGAAACCCGCCACTGATTTAAACACATGAATAAAAGCATGAATTAAAATCAGGTTAAAACTTCCAAGTTAAAAAAAGGTAAAAATAAATGCAAAAGTTAGGAAGTTGACAAAGCAGTGGCAGTATTCTCAGTTACAAAAAAAAAAGTTTGTCATTGCAATGTACTTCTAGTTTCTCCACAATTTAGATAAATCACCTGAAAAACAAAACATCTCACAACTTTAGAAAGATCAAATTTGCCTTAAGAGGAATATTTTCTTGGAAAACAGTTCTCTCTTTTTTTTTTACAGTGTTTTTCTGAGCCTCAGGAGTTTAAAATATATCTCAAGAAGAAAGGAGTGGCAGATCACTTCTATTCATTGCCAAGAAAATTCTCCAGGAAGGTTATGCTTTTTATCAAATAACTAAGAGAAAATTGATTAAATACCAGCAAATACAAGGCTGTGCAACCTCAAGTCAACTGATTTGGTAGAATTTGCTTGGCCCTTTCCATTCTGCTTTTCAGCAGTTTGAAAACTAGACTAGGTAGATTGAATTACATGAGACAGAGATAATGCATTTTTGAACCAACCTGTGGTTAACTGAAAGATAGTTTATTTCAGTATTTCATTTTCCTGGGTTTGTACAATGCAGTGAGTTACAAATTTAAACATTCTGGCCAAGCATATTGTGAAGCAACGATCTGTATGTGTGAAAAGCATGCAGAGTTGGTTGAATTAACACACTATGATATGCCATAACATGGTTTGGTTTTAGCACAGCACAACTTGTAAAAAAATAATAAAATAGCCTGGGTGTTTTATAAACCATTTATTGCTAAGCCAGTTAATGGCTACTCAATAAGCCATGATGAAGTCATGGCTTAGTACAAAGGGTATATCCACCCATTACTGTAACCTTGAAGTTGACAGCAGATGTGAAATAATGTCCTACATTCAGAAAACAGAGAAGGGCAGGCAAGCCTATTCCCTAACTAAGGAGTAATGTAGAATAATTGATTTCAATCATAGAACCATAGAACTGGAAGAGGTCTTCGAGGTCTTCTAGTCCAACCTCCTATCCATAAGTCCTTATACGAGTGATGGCTAACCGTTTTTTCTTCAGGTGCTGAAAGAGTGTGCGTGCACGCACGTGCTCACATTCATAATGCAATGCCCCCATGCATCTTGACCCCTGTGCATGCGTGCTCAACCCCCCTGTGCTTCTCTGCCTCCTGCGCATGCGTATGCCCCCCCCCCTATTTTGGGCCTAGCCGGCCTCCCTGAAGCCTCCTGGAACCAAAAACGGGACGCTGAGGGGACCAAAAAATCAGCTGGCCAGCAGGAAGCGTGCACACATGTATGGTGGAGCTGACCTAGGGCGACCGCTCGCATGTCCACAGAGACGACTCCACGTGCCACCTGTGGCACACCTGCCATAGGTTCACTATCACGGCCTTACACCATCCCAAATAAATGGCTCTTCAATCTCTATTTTAAAACTTCCAGTGTTGGAGCACCCACAACTTCTCATGGCAATTCATTCCACTGATTAATTGTTCTTACTATTAGAAAATTCCTCCTTAGTTCCAGGTTGAATTTCCCTCTGACAAGCTTCCACCCATTGCTTCTTGTCCTGCCTTCAGTGCTATAATACCGCTATTAAAGTTCAGAACAGAATGTTTGTTATTGCCTAAGCACCTCTAACAATGTGTCTACCGCAGACAGATCTGTCTGTGACCTACGCATTATTACTACTAATCTTAATTGAATTCATCCAGGTGAATTAAAAAACCGCAGTAACACCCAGGCAAATAAAAATATTGCTACTGTTGTATACAGATAATAGATATGTTTGCACCTGCATTGAGCTGATTAATTTCCAATCAAGTGTTAAAAAGTGTCAGAAATTTAAAAATCACTTAAAGATGCTCAACTGCTATTTGCACATCTGATTGCCACAGCAAATGCTAGCAGAATCTCCCCCTCTTCCTCATCATTTGTTGCTACTACACCCATTCATAAATAAACTTCAGGATTCAGATACGGCTGTATCCGTTGTGAGGTTTTCTTCTATAAAGCACCCAGGAGAACAGGATGATGATAACTAATCCGGACAGACTGAAGCCAACTGTTGCTGGGATCAACTTCTTGTTTCTATCCAATGTGCACTCCTCTTCTGCAACTCAGAAAAAAAGAATATTAGACTTCAATAAAGAAGCATCGTATGATTCCACAGTGATTTTCATCTTCCATGGTGATTTTTATCTTAGTCAAATAAAGCTGCAGAGAATTATCCCAGACCTTGTGAGCACCACATGTGAAAGTTATCTTTGTACCAGTTAAAATCATTTGAACTATGGCAAATCCTTAGAGAGGCAGTTTGGTCTAGTGTAGGGGTCAGCAACCTACGGCTCGGGAGCCTCATGTGGCTCTTTCACCTCTCTGCTGCGGCTCCTTGTCACTCAAAATATGTGTCACAACCGTCAATGTGTGACACTTGCCGGCATGCGATTTATTGAGCTTTTCAACCCCCGGTAGGCCAACCATGGATAAATCCAACAAAAGAAAAGTTTCAGAAGAAAACAGAATGTTTAATTCAACTACATATGCTAGTTTTGTGGCTCAGGAAATAGTCAGGCACAGGAAGGGTTTTGTGGCTCCCGGTGTTTTCTTTTCTGTGGGAAATGGGTCCAAATGGTTCTTTGAGTGTTTAAAGTTGAAGACCCCTGGTCTAGTGGTTGAGGCACCAGACTAGAAAGCCAGTAGACCATGAGTTCAAGTCCCGCTTTAGGGATGAAAGCTGGATGGGTGACTTTGGGCCAGTCACTCTCACTCAGTTCAACCCACTTCACAGGGTTGTTGTTCTTGTGATGAAAATAGGAGGAGGAAGGTGTGTTGCATACGTTCACTTATCAGTTATTTATGTAAACAACAAAGGTATGATAAAAATAAATAATAAGGCTATGAATCTTGACAATTCCAATAAGATTGAAAGTGGCCATGTTAGAGGCGGAGACCTTCCTCTAATTAGAGATGGGGGCCCTTTGAGAGCTGCATGCAACGAAATTCCATTTTAATCAGTGGTGGGATTCAAAAATTTTTACTACCGGTTCTGTGGGTGTGGCTTGGTGGGCATGGCATGGCTTGGTGGGCGTGGCAGGGGAAGGATACTGTAAAATCCTCATTCCCTCCCCAATCCAGAGGAAGGTTACTGCAAAATCCCCATTTCCTCCCGATCAACTGGGACTCGGGAGGCAGAGAATAGATGGGGCTGGGGCCAGTCAGAGGTGGTATTTACCGGTTCTCCAAACTACTCAAAATTTCCACTACCGGTTCTCCAGAACTGGTCAGAACCTGCTGACTCCCACCTCTGATTTTAATGTATGCCGATCAGTGTACATTCAAAGTGACAAAGTTATTCTAATTTCTAAGTCTACAGTATGTATTGACTCCTAGTAGTCTGTACATCTGAAAATTATAAAAGCATTTGTTCTTTTGAGGGCTACTGGGAAATTTATTAAGAGAGTCCTATGCACATATATGCACATACATGCATGCAATGTTCGCTTGGATTAAATGCAGCACGGCTGAGAGAGAATCAGTGAAAACTTCATCGCTTCGCATCTACCCCAAGACCTGGAGATCATGGTGTGAAAATGCCCCTTTGTGCCTCCAGCAGGAAACTCTTAATCATAGGAACCCCGGGGGTTGCATATACTAACCTTTTCCAAATTGGTTATTTACGATATCAAAGGCTTGAAACTGGGAATTGGCAGCCTGCAGTTGAAAGTTGCTGGCCAAGCCCACCGTTTGCTTACTGAGACACTTGAAGGAGTTTCCCACAGCTGTGGAAAAGAGCTGGTCGTTTTTAATTCCGTGGTGCATAAAACCTGAAATTTGCAGAGAAAGACACATTACTGTTGATGGTTGCGGCTAATTTTATCTCTGGTGTATCTCTGTGTCTCTGTAATACCAAATCCTTAAACTAATTCCTGGTTTTTGTACAACACTGAGCTGTGCTTTAGATGTCTTGGTTGGAGTCATATAATAGACTAGTTCAGGGGTCTCCAAATTTGGCAACTTTAAGATTTGTGAACTTCAACTTTCAGAATTACCCAACCAGCATGGGGGATTCTGGGAGTTGAAGTCCACAAGTCTTAAAGTGGCCAAATTTTGGAGACTCCTGAACTAGGCTAATGTTTCTCAACGTTGGCCACTTTAAGATACGTAACATATATTCTTAAAGATAGACAAGAATCAACTTTCAATCAAAGCTGGGATAAATGGTACCAATGGATAGAAGTAAAAATGTCATGAGATAGATGTTAGGAAAGCATGTGGCATAGATATGTAAATAGCAAGCTAAATATAAATAAGGTAATACTGGATATAAGAAGATATAAAAAGATTAACAAGTGCAAGATGCAATATGATAAACCTAATCAAATTTGTAGTATGATGATATGTAATACTATTTAGAAACTGTATATATATATGGGGGTTGAATCAACCTCAGTTGTATGTATGTGATTTTGTCTTGTTATAATCTTTTTTCTGTTTTTTGTTTTTAATTTATAATAAAAATTATTTAAAAAAAAAAGATACATGGACTTCAACTCCCAGAATTTCCCAGCCATCTTGAAAGTTGAAGCCCACACATCTTAAAGTGGCCAAGGTTGAGAAACATTGGGCTACCATTCTAAGATATGGTTGGTTTGCTTGTGGTTCCAGACAAAGCCAGACAGTTATGGCCAGATCTTTGGCTGTCTGAAAAATATGTTGGTATAATTTGGGAGGGATCCCAACAGCCAGAACTCTGTTCTGCTTTAGTACTGAGTGGTGATACCCTTACAGTTTTAAGGCAGGAAAAATTAGTAGAATTCCATAAAAGTTCCATAAACATGTCCCCTGCCAGTGAGAAAAACAATCTCCACTAATTTGGATTTGGGAAGAGAGATGTTTGGAAGTTGCTGGACCTGGGTTAATCTGAAAAGATCAGCTAGATGTCTCCAGAGTTTAGCTATTCTAGACCAACTCAGCTCTTCTGCTACAGTTCTGCTCACCACGATACAAAAGAAATGCCAAGGAATGCTCTGGAAAGTCCACAGAGAAGAGCAACAAAGATGATGATGGGTCTGGAGGCTAAATCATAGGATGGAGTTGCCCGATGGACAATTGAGGGAGTCAAGTATGCGTAGCCTATCGAGAAGGAGGATTAAGAGGGACATAATAGCTGTCTTCCAGTGCTTGGGGGACTGTCACAGAGAAGAGGGGATTGACTTATTCCCAGAAGCACCAGAGGCCAGGACAAGAATTAATGGGTGGCAGCTTCATAAAGAGAGTTACAACCTAGAAGTAAGGGGAAATTTTCTGACAATGGGAAAAATCAATCAGTTTACATCCTGGAGTTGTGGATCTGTATACTGCACGAGTCAAAAAGAGGGCTGTGAAAATATCTACAGACCCCTCACATCCTGGACGTAAATTGTTTCAACTCCTATCCTCAAAAAGATGCTATAGAGCACTGCACACCAGAACAACTAGACACAAGAACAGATTTTCCCCGAATGCCATCAGTCTGCTAAACAACTAATTCCCACAACACTGCCAAATAATTTACTGTATTACTATTATTGTTCTTTTCCTTATTAGTATCTATCTCTTCCCACTTATGACTATACCATGCTGTTTGTTTGTTTCAATTTATATTGTTTTTATTTGTTTTCTAGTACGATTTGATAGCTTATTAGTAACCTTGACTATCACTAAGTGTTGTATCTTTTTATTCTTGATGAATGTATTTTATTCTCCTTATGAACACTGAGAACATATAAACAAAGACAAATTCCTTGTGTGTCCAATCATACTTGGCCAATCAAGAATTCTATTCTATTTTATTCTATCACTGGAAGTTTTTAAAAATAGATTGGAAAACCATTTGGGATGATATAAGATCTGCTTTGAGTAGGGGTTTTGGATTGGAAGACCTCCTCCCCCACCCCCAAGGTCCCTTACAGCCCTGTGATTCTATATTGTATTTGTAATCCAGCATTTAGTTGTGCCAGTATCCCAGGGAGAGATGGATTCCACTTTAGCGATCACCTGAATAGGTCGATGGAAACCTGGCACCTACCTTGCGAGAGAATGGTCAAAGAAGCTTCAATCATGCTGATATAATAGATCTTTTCTTTCTGGAAATAATAATGGAAAGAGAAATAAAGGTGTTTTTTTTTTTTAATCCCAATGACTTCTTAGAATTAGCTTGGATTCATGCATCACATTATGCCTTTATATTTTTCAAGGATGATCTCTATTTTTTTTAAATTTGATTTATATGCCACTCTTCTCCAGAGACTCAGGGTGGCTTACAATGCGTTAAGCAATAGCCTTCATACTTTTGTAAATTTATACTAAGTCAGCTTATTGCCCCCACAAACTGGCTCCTCAATTTACCTACCTTAGAAAGGATGGAAGGCTGAGTCAACCTTGAGCCTGGTGAGATTTAAACTTGCAGTAATTGCAGACAGCTGGTGCTAATCACAATGCTTTTAGTCTGCTGAGCTATCCAGGCTCTTTTGCATCCAGCAGATTCACTGCTACACCAAGCTGGCTTCATCTGGTTAGTTTCATTTAAGCTGAGCATGTTATGTCAATCTCCAGCCAATGTAATTCACAAACTACAGGAGTTTAGCAATTTGTGTGAATTCAGCTAACTGTGCTTGGCTTTGCAAATCGTAGTTAAGCAAAATGTGTTTTATTATTTATTTACACCAACTTATTATTTCTTTAGGCCGAATTGCATGCCATCTTATTCATCAGATTCAACAAGCTACAGGTTGTCCTCAACTTACAACCATTCATTTAGTGACCATTCAAAGTTACAGTGGGACTGAAAAAAAGTGATGCCTGAGCATTTTTCACACCACTGTTGCAAGCATTCTCCCCTTGGCCACCTGATCAAAATTTGGATGTTTGGCAAACAGTTCATATTTATGACGGTTGCAGTGTCCCAGGGTCATATGATCCCCTTTTGTGACCTACTGACAAGTAAAGTCAATGGGGAAACTGGATTCACTTAACAACCATGCTACTAACTTAACAACTGCAGCAATTCACTTAACAACGGTGGCAAGAAAGGTCGTTAAATGGGGCAAAACAGCTGTCTTACTTAACAACAGATGTTTTGGGCTCAATTGTGGTCATGAATCAAGGATTACCCTGTTTCCCCGAAAATAAGACCCCACCGGCAAATAAGGCCTAGCATGATTTTTCAGGATGCTTGTAATATAAGCCCTACCCCAAAATAAGGCCCAGTTAAGATTGTCAGTCAGATGGATGCCTTTAGTACCATATTTCCCCCCAAAATAAGACCTAACTAGAAAATAAGCCGTAATGCGTCTTTTGGAGCAAAAATCAATATAAGACCCAATCTTATTTTTGGGGGAACACGGTACCTGTGCATAAAGCATGGCTTATAGTTCATAGTGACTGGATTTCACATATCACACTGAACCTCATAAAGACACAACATGTTGTGGCCCGTCAGTGGCCTGTGCGGATTGTAGCTGATTCAGACAGCAAAGAGGCTGGTGTGGTGCTGCACCAGCAGCCTGTGCAGCTGGCGCTCGAGTCGGACAATGAGGAGGCTGGAGAAGATGTGGTGCCAGAGGCAGGGATTCAGCCAGAGCCTTCAGAACCTCCAGAAGCTCCCTTAAGTGAAGAGGACAAAGAGGAGGAGCCTCTTCTTGATGCACGGGCGCGCAGAGCTGCCAAAAGGCAGGAGTGGCTCCTCAGGAGGAGGTCTCCTCGAGAGTAAGGCTTGGGGCTAATTGGCCACTCCCTTAGCCTATTTAAGGAGGAATGCCAACTGAAGCAATTTGCAGGGAACAACTTCGTTCACACACGTTCACATCTTGTCTTGCTTAGCTTATCAGCTTCCTGCAAATTGCTTCTGGGCATTCTGCCAACCACAGTAAGCTTTCAGTTATTATTCTTTGAATTCTTGGCAGATATTAATGCAGTTAATTAACAGCCGTTGTTGTAAAAGTCTGATTTAACTTAGTAAACTAAGGTTTGAACGGACTTCGTGTGTGCTGTGTTCTTTGGGGTCCATAGCTGGGGCAGAACAGTCTGATTATAGGTGTTTATTTATTTAGGAAAATTTATAGAGCTGCCTAACTCTCGCACAGCGACTCTAGGCAGCTTACAGAAAATCAGACACAATAGAGAAAAATAAATAAATAAATAAAACATAATAATAAAATAATACCCACCCATCCGCATTGTGTGAATGCCACCACTCTTTATGGTATGGCCAGGTCTTTCCCTTTCCAAACTTTTTCTATATTTTACCTTTTTTTGAGTGCTCATAAGGAAAGAAAATTAAACGTCACCTAAACACTAGGAATCCAGTAACTCAGATTCTAGTTGGTAAGCATACTTCTTGAGGAAATGGGGAAGACACTTCATACCTACTCATATTTCAAGGAGCAGACTTCACCCTCCTCTTGAATCATGAAAGGATTGTGCAATTTAGTATCTTTAGCAACACTGGCCTCGGAGGGCAATGGGAAGGCTTAACCAACTCAACATTTGCCATCATTGTTTCGCCAAAGCCATCGAGGTGCCTCTTAACCGCACCGCCTTTTCTAAGATCTTACTTGAGTGAAATCATACGTCACTTGCAGAGAAGCAAAGAGACAGAACAAACACTAGAAGCCGAGCCTTTATTTGAAATGCAGGGGGTTGGAGAGGTAGAGAGGGGCTTACTCCATTATTCTGTACAGCAGGGCTGTCAAACTCAATTTCCGCATTGAGGGCCGCATCAGGGTTGTGTTTGACCTTGATGGTGGTGGGGGGGGCAGTTTGACATCACTCGTGTCAGGGTGCCTGTGGCCTGAGCACTCTGCCAGTGAAAACGGGCTCCTGAGCTCTGTTTTTGGCCTCAACGGCCTCCTGCAGCCCTTTGCCAGCTATTCCCCCCACCCTCACTGTTCTACTTACCTTGTTAAGCCTTATTTTTCCACGTGTGTTTGGTGCTCACTGCACATGCGTATGCGCAGCATGCGTTTATTGTGTATGTTGCATGCCGCAACGTGCTTTTGAAATGCACTGTCCCTGTGTGTGCATGCAGTGTGCTTTTGCACCATGCATGCGGGAGCAGCGAACTGGTGGCACTCCGCGGAGGATTTCACCACTGGAGAAAGGGTTAAAGTCACAGCATCACAACTAGTAAATTACATGCAGTGGCAGTGGTGGGTTGCCCCCGGTTCACACCGGTTCTATAGAATCGGTAGTAAAACTCCACCCACCGGGAGGCTCCACCCACCGATTCTGACATCATCAAAACACTTCCTTGCATGCTTTTCCCTTAAAGAGATATATTGTGTGTCCCTTGGTATGTATTCTGTTTTCCATATCATATTCTACCCTGTTTTATATGATATGCAGAACAGAGTCAATATATAAAAAACATGACTTGGTTAAGGAAAAAAAACCATTTTCGGCCTCAACGGCCTCCTGCAGCCCTTTGCCAGTGAAAATGGAGTTCAGGAGGGGCTGCAGGAGGCATGCACACTGGGCAGCTGTTCTTCCAGTTTCCGGCACACACATGCACACGGGCCAACTGGTCTTCATGCATGCATGCATGCCAGAAACCTGAAGACCAGGTGACCAGTGCAAATGCACATGCCGGAAACCAGAAGAGCAGTTGCCTGGAGCATGCATGTGCATTGGGTGCCTACTCTTCCAGTTTCCAGCATGCACGCATGCATGCATGCATGTGCGCTCCCATTTCGGCACTCGGTGCCGAAAAGATTCACCAACACTGCCCTACACTATTTCTGACAGATGGCAGTCCAGTCTCTTCTTGAAAGCTTCCAGAGATGAAGCTCCCACAAGTTCCAAAGGCAACTTCTGTTCCATTGGCCGATTGTTCTCACTGTCAGAAAATTTTTCCTTATTTCCAGGTTGAATCTCTCCTTGTTCAATTTCCATCCATTATTCCTTATCTGGCCTTCGGGTGCTTTGGAAAACAGCATGACCCCCTCCTCTCTGTGGCAGCCTCTCAAATATTGGAAGACTGCTATCATGTCTCCCTGGTCCTTCTCTTCACTAGACTAGCCAGGCCCAGTGTCAGAGCGGCAATCAGCCCCGTTACCTTGCGTGGGGTAATTGCCCTCATTTTGAGTTGGATCATGACGTTCTCCTTGTGGATACTTTGATCAATAAAGCCGGAATACATCTTCTAATTAAACTCATATTTATTGTAAAGAAAATAAAAAAGCTTACTAATCTAAAATAATTACATGTTGGCAAAGAATCCCCAGCCTGACCTTAGCTGGCTGGAGAACAAAGAAAAGTTTTAGAAAAAAAGGAAAGAATGCAGGACATGCGCAGTAGATACTGATAAGGAACTTGGCAAGCTACGGTGAGTCTGAAAGTCCAGAAATGAAAGCTCTGCTGGTAAATATAATAACGCAGTGACACCCAGTTTCTGCAACCGTTCTTCATATGTTTTAGTATCCAGTACCCTGGAGTTCCCTGGAGTCCCCTCTCCCCTGTCCGAGCAACCTTGGTTGCTCTTCTCTGCACTCTTTCTAGACTAGAGTATCAACAACTTTTTTATAGTGTGGTGAGCAAAACTGGCTGCAGTACTCCAGGTGTGATGTTACTAAGGCTTTATAGGAGGTATTAATACCTCATTTGATCTTTATTGTATCCCTCTGTTAATGCAGTTTAGGATTTCATTGGCTTTTTTGGCTGCCACTGCACACTGCTGGCTCATATTTAATTGGTTGTCCACTAAGACTCCAAGATCCCTTTCACAGTTACTACTATTAAGCCTGGTTTCACCCCGTGGATATGTTATTGAAGCCCCTCATGTGCTCATGTGTCCGCCATCTTGATTATTTGTATCTTCTCCTCTGCAGATACTCCAGACTGAATGCATTTCAACAAGCCACGAACCACGGTTTACAACCGGATGCTCCCAGAAGTAGAGAAATGCATTATGATTCATTGTAATCCATGAACCATGAGAAATTAAAATAGTTTTATGGAACTACTAGATTAAAAATGGAAAGGAACTCACATGATGGAAAATTGGAAGGAGAAAGGCAGGGGTGAAATGTTACCAGTTCGCACCAGTTTGGGTGAACCAGTAGTGATAAAAACTACCCATTTGGGCGAATCGGTAGTAAAAGAAAAGAGCTACCAATTTGTCCGAACCGGTATTTCTGATAATCAGCTGTGCCACGCGATTTATATTTGCTAGAAAGCAGGAAACCTTGCTTTCTAGCAAATCTAAATCACGTGGCACAGCTGTTCCCCCCACCCTCACTGTTCTACTTCCCTTGTTAAGCCTTCTTTTTCCACGTGTGTTTGGTGCTCACTGCGCATGCGTATGTGCAGCATGCATTTATTGTGTATGTTGCATGCACGCAACATGGTTTTGGCACGCACTGTCCCTGCGTGTGCATGCAGTGTGCTTTTGCACCATGCATGCGGGAGCAGTGAACTGGTGGCAATCCACGGAGGATTTCACCACTGGAGAAAGGGTTAAAGTCACAGCATCACAACTAGTAAATTACATGCAGTGGCAGTGGTGGGTTGCCCCCGGTTCACACCGGTTCTATAGAATCGGTAGTAAAAGTGGCGGGAGGCTCCACCCACCGACTCTGACATCATCAAAACTGTGCATGCTCAGAAGAGTGTGTGCGCGCACGGCCCCACTGCAAACCGATAGTAAAGGTAAGTAGAACCCACCCCTGTGCAGTGGGGATGTATTGCATTATTTTATCTAGAGTTCATTTACACATTTTATCTCACCATTCCCCAATGATACAACACATTTTTCTATCCCAGAAGTTTATAAGCAACTTTTCCCTTAAAGAGATATATTGTGTGTCCCTTGGTATGTATTCTGTTTTCCATATCATATTCTACCCTGTTTTATATGATATGGAGAACAGAGTCAATGGATAAAAAACATGATTTGGTTAAGGAAAAAAAACTACAGTTTAGAAACCTGTTTTAATGTTGGTTTGTTAATTCCAAGAAGTGGAAGCTTTGTGGCTTAGACTTAGTTTGTTTTTATACAAACATGCTCCATGGCTTAGGACCCGGATATTTATGGGATCACCTTCTGCCACCAATAGCCTCCCACCGACCAACACGCTCCCACAGAGAGGGACTCCTTAGAGTGCCGTCAGTCAAACAGTGTTGACTGGCGACTCCCGGGGGGGGGAGCCTTCTCTGTGGGGGCACCCTCTGGAATGAACTGCCCCCGGGATGCATATGATTCCCGACCTGCGCACCTTCTGCTGTGCCCTTAAGACGTTCCTCTTCCAACAAGCTGGCCTAGCCTAATAAGGATTCGAAATGGGTATTTTAAATTTGGTGAGTTTTAAATCTGGGAGCCAATTTGTTTAATTCGTTTTTAAAGTGTTGTACATTTTGTATTATGTGTCGTTTTTATCTTGGCTGTACACCGCCTTGAGTCCTTCAGGAGAAGGGCGGTATAAAAATTCAATAAATAATAATAATAAATAATAATACTGTGCCTAAACTTGTAACCAATTCACTAATGTTCAAAGCAAGACTGAAGGAAGCTAGCTACAATCAATTTTCCGTTTGAGAAGGCTGAATTTGCTGTGGTTTGGACTTTTTTTTAGTCCCTTCTCTGAGGTTGTTGGCATATGCAAACTGATACATGTACTGTATGTCAATAACCATGATCTGAACACTTCTCTTGAAAGAACATTTGAGGGAGAATCTTATACAAATAAAACTAAAGCCAAGCATTTCATAACACTAAAGTAAGAAGTACAAAGTCAATATGAATATGAATAGAACCCTTGTGGCGAGTTTAGCGAGTTCATTGTGTGTGTGTTGCATTTTCTGCCTGCTCGATACACCATTTTGTGTCTTTCGGAAACTTGACCTAACTTCAGCAAAACGATTATTTAGCTATATGGATGTATCAATTGAATTAACGCCTTGCGCATGGTCACTCCTGCCCTCGTCACTTCCCATCTGGACTACTATAATGCTCTCTACATGGGGCTCCCTTGAAGAGCACACGGAGGCTCCAACTGGTCCAGAATGTAGCATGTGGGTGATTATGGGGGGCGACATGACGCACCCATGTAACACCTCTCCTGCGTGAGCTGCACTGGCTCCCAGTGGTCTTCCGGGTGTGATTCAAGGTATTGGTTACCATCTTTAAAACGCTCCATGGCTTAGGACCTGGGTACTTACGAGATCGCCGTCTGCCACTGATAGCCTCCCACCGGCCAGTACGCTCTCACAGAGAGGGACTCCTCAGGGTGCTGTCGGTCAAATTATGTCGACTGGTGACCCCCAGGGGGAGAGCCTTCTGCAATGAACTGCCCCCAGAGATACGTAGGATCCCCGACCTCCGTACTTTTCACTGTGCCCTTAAGACTCTACTATTCCAACAGGCTGGGCTGACGAAATATGTGGAATTTTAATTGGGTATTTTAATTTTGGGGTTTTAAAAAAAATTAGGGCCAAATTATTTAATTCGTTTTAAACTTTTTTAAATTTATGGTATATGGTGTTTTTATCCTGGCTGTATACCACCCTGAGTCCTGCGGGAGAAGGGCGGTATAAAAATTAAATTTAATTAATTAATTAATTAATTAATCAATCATGATTTTGTTAACCGTGGATTTTGACATTCTCATTGAGTCATTTATTTGAAGAGGATTCCAAAGCCCTCAATTCTCCCATATGCAGGTAGTCCTCGACTTACAACCCCAGTTTGAGCCCCAAATTTCTGTTGTTAAGTGAGACATTTTTGAAGTGACCTTTGCCCCATTTCACGACCTTGCTTGCCACTGTTGCTAAGTGAATCACTGCAGTTGTTAAGTGAGTAACATGGTTGTTAAGTGAACCTGGCTTCCTTCTTGACTTTGCTTGTCAGAAAGTCGCAAAATGGGATCACATGACTGCAGGTCACTGCAATTATCATAAATATGAGTCAATTGTTAAGTGTCCGAATTTTGATCACATGACCCCTGCCCCCCCGCCCCCCCCGGGATGCTGCAATGGTCGTAAGTGTGAAAAATGGACAAAAGTCACCTTTTCGGTGCCGCTGTAACTTTAATGGTCATTAAATCAACTGTTGTAAGTCAAGGACAACCTGCACCATTTCTGAAGAAAACCTTACCTTAGTAAAAATCAAATGTACAAAGCCACCTTCAAACGAGATGTTGAGCATCGATTGACCATATCCACAATATCCTGCGGTGTGTGTGATGTTAGGATCAATATTAAAATATTCTAGATCGCCCTGTGAAATAGGCAAGATGTCAGTGCATTAATTTCAACCTAAAAACTGACGAATTATTATTGCTTGCAAATTTAGAGCAAGAGAGAATGATTAGTTACACCTATTAGGTCACCACATTACAAAAAAGATGTTGAGACTTAGGAAAAAGTGCAAAGAAGAGCAACTAAGATGATTAAAGGCCTGGAGATAAAAACATATGAAGAACGGTTGCAGGATTTGGGTATGAATAGTCTAGAGCAGTGATGGCTAACCTTTTTGCCATCGTGTGCCAAAAGCGGGGGGAGCATGGGGGGTCGTGGGTGCCTGTGCCCACATCCATAATTCAATGCACCCCGCCCTCCCGCACATGCACACATGACCTCCTCACACTTCCCCCTGCTTTTGGCACTCGATGGCAAGGTGGGCCCAGTAGGCCCGTTTTTCCCCCCTCCCCAGGCTCCAGAGGCTTTCTAGGAGCCTGGGGCGGGCAAAAACAGCCTTCCCCATCCCCCCTGGAGGCCTTCCGGGGGCCGGAAACAGCCAGTTTCCCGACTTCCGGTGGGACCGGAAGGCCTGAAAATCAGTTGGCTGGTGTGCGCATGAGTGCTGGAGCTGAGCTAGGGGAACACTTGCGTGTCCACCAATATGGCTCCGCGTGCCACCTGTGGCACCCGTGCCATAGGTTCACCATCACAGGTCTAGAGAAAAGAAGGACTAGGGAGGTGGACATGATAGCAGTATTCCAGTATTTGATGGACTGCCACAAAGAAGAAGGGTTCAAATTATTCTCCAAAGCACCAGAGGGCAAAACAAGAAACAACGGATGCAAACTAAACAAGGAGAGAAGCAACCTGGAATTGAGGGGAAACTTCCTAACCAGTGAGGACAATTACATAATCAATGGAACAGCTTGCCTTCAGATGTTGTGAGCGCTCCATCACTGTGTTGTGGCTCCGTTGCCTGAGCCTGTGTCACCAGCAGGAGAGGACTCTGAGAGTGAGGGAGAGGAATTGGCAAGGCCTCCTTCTCCAGGACCCTCCTCTCTGGCAATGCCTCCGGAGGACACCAAAGTGCAAGAGATAGGCCCAGAGCCAAGCACGTCCCCGCAGTCACAGGTGGACAGTGATGAGGGTAATGAGTCTTGGCTGGACCCTCGCCAGCGTCGCAGAGACAGGCGCGCGCAACAGGCGTGCCCGTGATTAGCTGACTCACTGGACCATACCCCACAGGCTATAAAAGTGGGTGAGTTAAGCATTCAGATTCTGTGACGGACAAAACTAACTAATCCCTTGGAGTCACTTTGCATCTCGGCTTCAGATTTATTCCTGGACAATTGTTGTGGTGTGTAATTTCTTCTAAGTTGATAAAGGTCTTGGCAAGCAGCTGCTGGGATTGCTGCCAAGCGTCTTATCGGAGTAATTGGTTGTCTGCCCCCGACTGTCTGTCTGAGTGTGTGTGTGTGTGTGTGTGTGTGTGTGTGACGGGGACAGAACATACTGGAGGTTTTTAAGAAGAGACTGTAAGACGTTTGAAACAGTACAGTGTTGCTGAACTTTTTTGGCATAGAGTGCTGAAATGGGTGTGCACGCACGCACACACACACGGGAATGCTGGAAACTGGAAGAGCAGCTCCCCGGCATGCATGTGCGCGCCAGGAAGCTGAGCTTCCAGTTTCCAGCGTGCACTTGCACGCCAGTCACCTGGTCTTCCGGTTTCTGGAGCACATGCACACACGAAACAGGCTGGCCGGCACGCATGCGCGCACTGTACACCAGAAGCTCAGCTTCTATGCACATGCATGAGCGCCAGGGAGCTGCTCTTTCAGTTTCTGGCACGCACACACATGCGAAGACCAGCTGGCTGGCGCGCATGTTCCCGCTGAAATGCAGAAGAGCAACAGGCGAACACCTGGCATGCGTGCCACTTCCAGCATGCGTGCCATAGGTTTGCCATCACTGGTATAGGATCTCCTGTTTGAGTAGGGGGCTGGACTAAAAGACCTCCAAGGTCCCTTGCAGCACGATTCTGATTCTGACTTCTCTCATCTTTAAAAAAAAAACTTAATTTTTAGGGTCACCTGACTGGAAGCAGACTGGATTAAACCCTTTCTGACAATACAAGGAACAAAAAAATAGGAAGGGGGTGGGAGAGCTACACAGCAGCTTACCGTTTTTGTGTTTATAACAATCATCGTCAAGCCAACTAAGGCTTTAATGCAATTGGCAGTTCCGTTGGAAACACTGTAAGCGCCCGTCAGAGCGGGTGATGGTTGAGGTGCCAATGTTGGTCCAGTTTGACTTCTTGGTGTAGACGAAGAGGACATGCTCTTGTGTGTTGCAGAACTGGTCTTCTCAACGGTTGTGTGTTTCCTCAGCTTTGTAGTGTGTTGCTCAGTAGCCCTGGAGACAGTCGTCATATTCGTATTTTCCTTCGTTGTGTTCAGAACAGGAGTCACCTTTTTCCGACTAGCTGATAGCGGCGGTGTTGAGGTTGTTTCTTGAGACCCCGTTCTTGTTTTGTGGGTTTCGGTCCAATCAGTTTGCGGCTCAGATGGCACAAGTGTGGTCCTTGCAGCCTCTATGGGTTTCCACACAGCCTGTGATTTTGTCAGTGGGATGGATTCTGCCTTTAACATCTCAGCTGTGGGCGCTGAAGGAATTCCTCGTGCTATGCCATGGCCTAATCGATTAGTCAAAGCTTGTGAATGACTGTATGGATGAATCGTGGCTTGGGAACTGGAAGGAGGGGAGCGATCTGGAAGTGGCGCTCTCTGTAGAAATGAGGTGGGTCGTAGGGCTGTCCTACCTGGAGCCTCTTCATCCAGCACGTGACCAGTGCAAGAAAAAACTGCTGTAGGCAGAAAAGTTAGTTTTCCATCAGCTTTTGTTACCTTGCATGTCCCTGAGCTTCTTCATGGACCCCAAGAAAAAAATTGAATACCTTTCTCCTTAGCCTAAGTTCTTGGTGTACCTTCTGAATTTGCTCACCACTATGGAACTGTAATTATGGAAAGATTATAATCTTTATTATTATCGCTTTACAAAGCCTTAGTAAGACGACGCTTGGAATACTGCATTCAGTTTTGGTCGCCACGATGTAAAAAAGATGTGGAGACTCTAGAAAGAGTGCAGAAAAGGGCAACAAAGATGATTGGGGACTGGAGGCTAAAACATATGAAGAACGGTTGCAGGAACTGGGTATGTCTAGTTTAATGAAAAGAAGGACTAGGGGAGACATGATAGCGGTGTCCCAATTTCTCAGGGGCTGCCACAAAGAAGAGGGAGTCAAGCTATTCTCCAAAGCACCCGAGGGCAGGACAAGAAGCAATGGATGGAAACTAATCAAGGAGAGAAGCAACCTAGAACAAAGAAGAAATTTCCTGACAGTGAGAACATTTTACCAGTGGAACTGCTTGCCTCTAGAAGTTGTGGGTGCTCCAATACTGAATTTTTTAAAGAAGAGATTGGACAACTATTTGTCTGCAATAGTATAGGGACGTGATGGCAAATATATTAAGGTAGAAGCAGATAAAGGGGGACCGTTTGGATGACCTTTGGATAACTTTATATTCACTATACTCTAAAAGCAACTATATTCTGAAGGCAGGAAATACTGCCAGCCAGAGAAATATGTGCAGCTGCAGAGAATACAAAGCCAACATGTAATTTCCTTTGACACTCTAAAGAGGCCCCCCATAACTTGTCAGAAGAAAGGAGCATCCCTAGAAGACAGATGGCTAAAGGTGGTTAGGTCATGGACATCCATATGGGCTAAAACTTGTCCTTCAACAAGAAGATAATTTGAACTCATGCTCCAGTGATTTACAGAAGAATTATGAGTGTTGGATAAAGATAATGTAAAACTTTAATAATTAGGAAAATGACAATTAAAAATGACAAATGTATGTTAACCATATATGGGAAAGTTGCTGTGTTAGCAGAATCCTTTGTTTAGAAAAGTATATAATGTGTCATACAAGCATGGAGTCTTTACTCAGAGCCAAGATTGGCAAATATGGCTTTTGAGTCTTGCGCAAATAAACTCTCTCTCTGACTGACCCATATTGTTTGGTCACTTCATTCCATAACAATATGGCACATGTACCACTTGTGGCACGCGGAGCCATATCAGTGGGCACGTGAGCATTGCCCTAGCTCTGTTCCGGCACGGACAGCTGATTTTCGGGCCTTCTGGTCCCACTGGAAGTCAGCAAACGGGCCATTTCTGGCCTCTGATGGGCCAGAAGCTGGCTCCAAGAAAGTCTCTGGAACCTGGGGAGGGCAAAAGAACCAGGCCTACTGGGCCCACCAGGCCATCGTGTGCAAGAGCCTCAGATAGCTCAGCAGGCTAATAGCCTGTTATTAAGATTCAGCTGTCTGCAATTATTGCAAGGTTCGAGGCTCAAGGTTGACTCAGCCTTCCATCCTTTCTAAGGTAGGTAAATTGAGGCCCCAGTTTGTGGGGGCAATAAGCTGACTTTGTATTAAAAAATATATACAAAAGTATGAAGGCTAATGCTTAATGCCTTGTAAGCTGCCCTGAGTCTCCGGAGAAGGGTGGCATATAAATCTAATTTAAAAAAAAAAGTGGCAGGAGCGCAGGGGGGTCGCGCTGGCATGCGTGGGAGGGTGGATGCATTGGATTATGGGTGTGGGCATGCCTGCGTGCAACCCCCCCATGCTCTTCCCGCTTTTGGCACGCGACGGCAAAAAGCTTAGCCATCACTGGTATAGGGTCACTTGCTTGAGAAGGGAATTGAACTACGAGAAGATTTCCAAGGTCCCTTCCAACTTTGTTATTTTGTTAGAGTTTCTGTTAGAGATTATACGGCTGGGAGGAGTAGGAGGAGGAGTAGGAGGAGGAAGAGGAGACTGCTTTCCATAAATCCGTTCAGAATTTCTCATATAATTTTGTGAATCAATTTCATGCTAACTCTATTTCTACTGGAGTATTTCTTTCAGTTGCAAAAGAGAGTCACACAAGAGCCTTCCACTTCCTGTTTCTCACTCTCTCCCATCACAGGGTGTTTCCCATACTGCCGAATTGAAAGCGTTTGCCTGCCTGTTTTTTGCATTGAATGAAAACAGTCCTATCACAAAATGTGCTGTGTGCCCATTGCCATTGGTTATCCTGCTACAATTACTTCTATACAGGTAGTCCTTGACTTACAACAGTTTGCTTACTGACCATTCCAAGTTACAGCGGCACTGGGAAAAGTGGCTTATGACTGTCAGACTTATGACCATCGCAGCATCCCCCATGGTCACGTGATTTACATTTGGATGTTTGACAAACTGGTTCCTATTTATGACGGTTGCAGTGTCCTGGGGTCCCCTTTTGAGGAGCAAAGTCAATGGGGAAACCAGATTCACTCATCAACGTTGTACTAACTTCACAACTGCAGTGATTCACTTAACAAATATGGCAAGAAAAGTCGTAAAATGGGGTAAAACTCACTTAACAATTTTTTCACACAACAATATAAATTTTAGGCTCGATTGTGGTCATAACTTAAGGACTACCTGTATTTACTTGCTGTCAGTCCCTGATTTTTCTCTGAGATCCTGTCTAACCAAGATTAGTAGAAGATTCACACGTTGAGGGAGCCAGTGACTCTTTGCCAAGGTGGATTTGATAAACCTTGGATCTAAACTGAGCTCTCTCTTTTACGTCACTTGAGAACTCAAGATTGCTTTAGAACAAACACTCATTACAAAAGTCCAAAGGGGGAAAAATGATATTTCCCTCATTTATTCTCAGTCCAAACATAGTTGGTTAAATACAGCTAGTCCTCGACTTATGACCACAATGGAGCCCAAAAAATTGCCACTCTTAAACGTGTCAGTTGTTAAATGAGTTTTGTCCCATTGAACGACCTTCCTTGCCGCACTTGTAAAGTGAATCACTGCAGTTGTCAAATTACTAAAACGATTGTTAAGTGAATCTGACTTCCCCCTTGTGATCCTGGGATGCTGCAATGGTTGAAGTGCGAAAAACGATCATAAGTCACTTTTTTCAGTGATGTAGCTTAGAACTAAACAAATGGTTGTAAATCGAGGACAAAAGGTTGGATAAAAGTTATTTCACAACATATTTTTTTCCCCACCCGTTGTTTACCTTAATCTCTGACAAGCCTACTTCCTGGATAACTGAATCTTCACTTGCATACAAATCGGTGGTGTGGGTTTCAAAATTTTTTACTACCGGTTCTGTGGGTTTGGCTTGGTTGGTGTGGCATGGCTTGATGGGCATGGCAGGGGAAGGATACTGTAAAATCTCCATTCCCACCCCACTCCAGAGGAAGGATACTGTAAAATCTCCATTCCCTCCCCAATCCAGGGGAAGGTTACTGCAAAATCCCCATTTCCTCCAGATCAGCTGGGATTTGGGAGGCAGAGAATAGATGAGAACGGGGTCAGTCAGAATTTTTACTACCGGCTCTCCGAACTACTCAAAATTTCCGCAACCGGTTCTCCAGAACTGGTCAGAACCTGCTGAAACCCACCTCTGATACAAACATAATTCTAACATGTGTAACATGCAGCCAAGCCTGTAGATGTCTACTCACCTCCAGCCATGATTAGAAGAAATTCAATTAATGGCTTCCACCGACTCATAATGCAACCACTTCAAACTGAATTATTGCGGTAGAAGAGGGATTGGATTAATGCCACGTTTTGGCCCTTAAGATACCACAGTGGTCTTGGTAATTTTTCTTCCCAGCTACAGCAGGTTCATTCAGCCACTTCTCTGGAGAACAAAAAAAATCCACTGTTCCCTGATGAAGTTTTGAGCAAAGAGGAAGTGGTGCTCACCAAGAGTGAAATTTCTGGGTTATATAGGCAGTTGGTAAGTCACATGTGAGAAGGAAAGGGTGGAGGGAAAGCATCTTTGAAACATGTGAGCCTGCTTGCTAAAAGGCTGGTGAAACTGAAATTAAAAGCAAGATTTGCAGAAGCTATTGTTGGTTAATTTCATTTCCTTTGAACCTGCTTGTTAAAATTCTGCAATAGGCATTTCATCTGAGCAGGAGAATGGATCCCAGAGACAAATCCTGATTATCTAGGTAGGGACAATGTTTTCAACCTTAATCACTTTTAACTTAAGATATGTAAACTTCAACTCCCAGAATTCCCCAGCCCATATGACTGGCTGGGGAATTCTGGGAGCTGAAATCCCCATTATCTTAAAAGTGGTGAAGATTGAGTGACGCTAATCCAGAAACATCTTGTTGATTCTCAGAAGCCGAAAGAAAATATTAAAAAGCCTTGTGGTTTTTCCCATCCTATCCCAAATCCTTTCAGATTATGGGAACCATCTTTCCAGCACTGGTCAACTGAAACCGAGGAAGGATTCCTGCAGAATTTTAATGAATAAAATAAGTATTCCTTGCCTCTAATCACAGGTGAAGTTATCAAGCAGAAAAAAAATGACACAGCAGCATTAGTTTAGTTTTTAACTAGTTACCAGAAAGAATATTGTTTCCCCATTAATTGCTTGTTAAACCTTGAATTGTAGAAGGAATAATGTTTATTAACTACATGTTTCACAGTCATATTGAAAATAATATATGATAGTGGTCTAAAAGGCCCTGATACAGGTTGCACTTTATCTTGTGAATTTTTTTTAAAATTTCCCAATATTATTCCTTATGGACCTGATAAATGTTCAGCACACAATCACATATTTTTCCCCCTTCCAGAATTCATGGAAGCTTTCCACAACATTTTGTGAAACGTTTCAGTTTCTGATCAGAGTTAACCGAAGAGATAAAATTTCTAAAATGGAGAGAAGCTATCCCTTGTGAACTTCGTGAACAATTTCTGTTGTGCAAATAGGTGTGGCAACATGCCAAGCTTCCTTTAGTGAAATAATACATCCGAAATGTACATTAAATCTTTCCTAAAACCTTCTTGCCCCCTTGTGGACAAAATTAGCATTGCATGTAGTTGCAGCGCTTAACGGTAAATCTACTTGGTTGATTTATTTGAAGGCTTCTTCCAAAGCTTTGATTTTGCCATTTCCTTGCTTCATTCACTGAATTGTAGAGGCCATCCATGGTCATTGCCTCCCATTTTTAACATTCACGCATTTCAATGGTGGGATTCAAATTTTTTGACTACCGGTTCAGTGGGCGTGGCTTGCTGGGCGTGGCTTGCTGGGTGTGGCACAGGAAGGATGCTGTAAAATTTCCATTCCCTCCCCACTCCAGGGGAAGGTTACTGCAAAATCCCCATTTCCTCCCGATTAGCTGGGACTCGGGAAGCAGAGAATAGATGGGGACGGGGCCAGTGAGAGGCGGTATTTGTCAGTTCTCTGAACTACTCAAACTTTCCGCTACCTCTGACGCATTTCCTAGCAATGCTTCTTTTTATTTATTCCTTACCAGAAAAATCTGTTTAAGGATAGAAAAAAAGAATTAATATTTTGACTGGGCTCTTTGTTGTACAATGTTCACACTTTTGTGGCATGTTAGCTATGGTCATTCCAACATAAAAAAAAAAGCTTTCTTTTAAAAGGCAACTGGACTTTCTTGTTTTGCTAGAAGACCTTTCGCTTCTCATCCAAGAAACTTCTTCAGTGCTGACTGAATGATGGAGAACAGAAGGATTTATATCCCTTGCAGTCATGTGGTTGTTAGCCCTAGGGCCGTGATGGCGAACCTATGGCACGGGTGCCACAGGTGGCATGTGGAGCCATATTGGTAGGCACGCGAGCTCAGCTCTGGCACACTGTCCAGTTGATTTTCAGGCCTTCTGGGCCCACCAGAAGTCAGGAAACACGCTGTTTCCAGCCTCCGGAGGGCCTCTGGAGGGATGGGGAAGGCCGTTTTTGCCCTCCCCAGGCTCCTAGAAAGGCTCTGGAGCCTGGGGAGAGCGAAAAATAGGCCTACCAGGCCCACCGTGCCATCGCGTGCCAAAAGCAGAGGGGACATTGCGGGGGGAGACAGGACACATAGAATTATGGATGTGGGCACAAGGGCGTGTGACCCCCACACACACTCCCGACGCTTTTGGCACATGATGGCAAAAAGATTAGTCATCACTGCCCTAGGGATATAACTCCTTCCATTCTCCACCATTCAGTCAGCACTGAAGAAGCTTCTTGGATGAGAAGCAAAAGGTCTTCTAGCACTATAGGAAAGCCTTTTGAAAGAAAACACCTTTGGGCAATGATGGGATTCAAATAATCTAATAACTGGTTCTCTGCCCTTATGACTGGCTGGGTGTGTGTGGCCATGGTGTGTGTGGCTAGGGGGTGTGACAGGCAGCACTCGGCCTCCTGCACCCCCCTGGGAACAAAAACAGGCCGCGAGGGGCATGTGCTGCCCCCACGCGCCCCGTTTTGGGCCTAGTAGGCCTCCCTGCAGCCTCCTGGGAGCAAAAATGGGCTGCGTGGCGACTCCTGGAAAGGGCGGGATGGGGCCAGCAATTCAACTATTGGTTTGCTAGAACTGACCAGAACTGGTTAAATCCCAGCACTGCCTTTGGAACAACATCCCCTGGACAATTCAGAATCTCCATAGATATAATAAAAAGTCATAATAAATATGTTCTGAGCTTTATTGGCTGAGCGATGACAAAGGCCTCCCATGAGTTTGCCAAGATTTTTCTGGAACCACAATTGAGCGAAATCACATTCACTACATTCTGGGTTCTTTCTCCATCTTTTCTTTCTGGCAGCAAACAGAATCTTGTGCTGCATTCTGGGAGACCTAAATAGCTATTTCTGGCTCGTTAGCTTTCATCAGTAGGCCACACCCACATCTCATGTTCCTCCCTGTAAAGGCCCAATGTCTGGCTGGAGAATTCTAGGAGTTGAAGTCCACAAGTCTTAAAGCTGCCAAGTTTGAAGGCCTCTGCTTTATATGTTATACTTTTACTACAGCTAATAATGAAGCTTAAAATCCCTTTATTTATTGGAAAGTTCATTGTCTCTGGATCCATAAGAACCAATTGCCTGGGCAATTAATAACTGCCCTGACACTTACCAAAACAATGGATCATGGCATACTTCTGACTAGTTTTGCATGCTAAACTGCCAGGTTTCCATAATAACAGCAGTGTTTGCATATTTTCTGTTAAATAGGTGTTCTGATCCGCCAGCAACTTGTGGACCTGGCAACGGAGTCAGACAGTGAGGAGGCTGGGGAGGACAATAGGTCAGTCCTGCAGTCAGGGGAAGGCCCGGACGAGGGCTCTGCATCGGAGGCAGAGATGGGGTCAGGGCCATCTGGGAGCGATGCATGGACTCCGGAGCCTCCAGAGCAGTAGTGGGTTCCTCCCGGTTTGGCCTGGTTCTCCCAACCCGGTAGAGGGGACGATATGACGACACCGAACAGGTTCTGCCCCCTGCCCCCCCTGCGGGTCCCCCCGTGTTATTCCTACCTTTTATTTGGCCCCACCCCCAATCTATTGCTGCCTCCTGAGTCCCAGCTGATGGTTAGAGGGAAAAAAACTGTTTAAACTCTTGCGGGGCTTCAAAGGGCCGCCGTACAGCTGATCAATGTTAAAAGAAAACAAATGAGTAGACGAATGCCTGCAAAAATAAATGGGTAGACCAGTGCCTGCAAAAAATAAATGGGTAGATTGGTACAGCTCTGCAAGCAGTTAAAAGCCTGATAGACCAGTACCTCTGCTAAATCCTAAATAATAGTCATATGAGGAGCCTGGTGGAGCAGTGGACTAAAGCGCTGTTAAATAGCACTTAGCTGCCAGCTGCCTGCAATTACTGCAAGTTCAAATCTCACCAGGCTCAAGGTTGACTCAGCCTTCCATCCTTCCGAGGTAGGTAAAATGAGGACTCGGATTGTGGGGGCAATAAGCTGACTTTGTATAAAAAATAACACCGCTTGGGGGGGCCAAAAGCCCTACTAAGCAGATATATACAAAAGTATGAAGGTTATTGCTTAACGCATTGTAAGCCGCCCTGAGTCTCCGGAGAAGGGTGGCATATAAATTAAACCAATAAAATAAAATAAATAAATAAATGACCATCAAGCCACGCCCACAGAATCGGTAGTAAAAAATTTTAGAACCCACCTCTGCTCCAGAGGCAGATAGCAGAGAGGCAGAGGAACAGGGGGAGCCTGTTTCTAGTGCACATATGCAAAGAGCTGCCAGAAGGCAAGAGTAGCTGCAGTAAAAAGGACAACTCGGGAGTAAGGCCAGAAGATGACTGGCCACTCCCATAAGGCTTAAAAAAGCAGCAATGAGCCGTTGGGTTCTTTGTAGAAAAGCAACACTGATTCCAGTACTTCTTGTCAGCGTCTCTTGAACTTTGTGGGGTTTTTGCCAAGAAAAGCCTTTGGCTGGTTGCCAAAGACATCAAAGGTTGGTGATAAGGCCGAGGGACTGGTTATGAAGAACTTTGTTTTGGACTAAGCTGAGAATGAATTAATTCTCAGCTGTTTTGATAAAATAAGTTTGTTGAGGACTGAATTGTGTTTGGTAATAAGTACTTGGGCCTTGGTCACAACAATAGGCTCCTCCTAATCAACATTTAGCTTTCAGAAAGGAGATTTTTTTCCTTTCAAAAATGGGCAAACGGTCCCTGCCTGCCCTGCCAATAAGAAACGACGGATTCAGTTGATTAACGCCAAATCTCCATTGATTCTTTGCGTTTCAGTTTTTATCTTCTGAGACGACTTCACGTCACACTTAAAAGCAAGGGGAAAAAAAGATCGCAAGGGGTTTTGCAACATGGTATTTATAATTCTTAGAAAGTCAAAACAAAGGACTGGTTTTACACAGTTCGTAATGGTCTATTTACAGAAAGTTCAGCTTCACACAAACACACATTTTTGGAGTACATTCATACATTCGGTCCTGATAACAAGAAATGAAGGAAGGAAGCAGAAGTTCCCTGCTGCTCTTCCAAGCTATGATGAACCACAAATAACGTTATCCTCAACGTAGAAAACAAATTTAAAAATTACAGATCCTGGGCCGAGTAATCAAGGACATCTTAAGGGAAGAGATAACTCAAGTCAAGACAGCGGCCATCAAGAGGATGCAACCAAAGCCCCGCCTCTTTTCTCTGTATAAAAAGGGGTGGGGCTTTGATTAGGTGGCCATGGCCGCCATCTTTTTTTTTTCTTCCTTTTTTAACTCCTTTCCCGCAGACGCCCCTGCAAATAACGTTTGCAGGAGTTTTAGCAGCAAAATTTAGCAGCTCTGGGGCTAACACAGTACAGAGGAGGATTTTAAATACAGGTAGTCCTCAGCTTGTGACCACCATGGAAACCAGAGGTTCCATTGGTATGCAAGGCGGTTGATATGTGAATTTTGCCTGGGTTTTTTTCCCCCACGGCTGTTAAGTGAGTCACTGCACTTGTTAAAGGAATCACGTGGTTGTTAAATTAATTTGGATTTCCCCTATTAATTTTTACTTGTTGCAAATAGTGATCATGTGATTCCAGGATGCTGCGACTATTATAAATATAAGCCGGTTGCCAAATTCTGATCTTGTGACCGTGTGGGGATGTTGCAAAAATCCTAAGTGTGATCCCGCCTGGTTGGAAAGTCACATTTTTCACAGCTGTTGTGACTTTGAACAGTTGCTAAATGAAAGGTGGCAAGTCGAGGATTACCTGTAGCGTGGTATCTTTCTGATCCCCAGATGTTTTTTTCAAAGCTGTTCAGTGTATTTAAGGAAAGAATGGGAAAGCCAGGGAATGTAATGCAAATATAACTAGAAGGTGCTCAGTGTGTTCCTAAGTGAATCTATCCATTGTGTCGGAACATGTTCTCTGTTCTGTAAGGGCAGAAATAGGTCCTGTATTGAACGCCAAGTTCAACTGTATTTCATCGCCAATTTTTGCAAATTTCCAATCTTCTAATCGTGCCACTAAAATTGAACAGTATAAGGGTTTTTTTAAAAAACAACAACAACAAATCAATATGATGGTTATCATATTGGATCATATTGGATCAAGGAAACTCAAAAGGACCCTGGAGTGTGTGAGTGTAACAGGCATCTTCTTGACAAATGCAAACACACAGAAAACCAGGCCTTGTTTGCTGAATTGGAATGCAAGAATCTTTTCCCCCTTATCTACATGCCTCAAACTTGTTGTCACTGATCAGTGTAGTACTTAGGAAAGCAGATCAGAAATTAAAAGATACCCCAATGGGATTCCCATTGTTTAAATCAGTGTTTGTCCATCTCAGCAACTTTAAGACGGGTGGACTTCAACTCCCAGAATTCCCCTGCTGGCTGAGGAATTATGGGAATTGAAGTCCACCCGTCTTAAAAGTTGCTGAGGTGGACAAACGTTGCTTTAAAGTTACAATTTCTCATTACCCGTCTTATCATACGTGCATGATTTAAAGCAGGGGTCTCCAACCTTGGCAACTTTAAGACTTGAGGACTTCAACTCCCAGAATTCCTCTGCCAGTTATGACTTCAACTCCCAGAATTCATAGCTGGCAGAGGAATTCTGGGAGTTGAAGTCCACAAGTCTTAAAATTGCTAGAGACCCTTGCTTTAAAGAACCAGTTTATACCACATAGGCTACACTCTTGTCTCATACTGTTTGGCTCAGTTTGTGTGATGGAATACTAGGTGATCTGGAAGTCCAGGTGGAGCTTAAAACTACTGAAATGGGTGCCCAAGACTTGCAGACTTCAACTGACAGAATCAGCCAGCCAGCATTTCTCAACTGCTCTTGTCCTCAGCACCCACTTTATGACAAAGTTCCTTCCTTCCTTCCTCAGGAACGTCTGGTATCCCATCAGCCTTTGCACCAGGAAAGCATTAGCAAGGCTTCCCCTGTACCATCAGTCCAGGAGTGGGCAACGATGGCCCCTTTACAACCTGTGAACTTCAACTCCCAGAATTCCTGCAGCGGCATGGCTGCCTGGGGAATTCTGGGAGTTGAGGTTGAGAGGTTTTAAAGTTAACAAGTTGGACATCCTTGCCCTAAACCAAGGTTCCAAAGTGGTCAGTAATGACCCCTCCCCCCCCCCGAGGATTGATGCAACTATCCAGAGAGTTGCCGCTGTTGCTGTTATTATGATTTGTAGTACTATTAATTAAAGTTTGTTATTTTCATATAATAAATGTTTTGGGGTCGAAAAACGATCATACATTTCATGAAGGGGGTCGATGAGTCTGAGGAACGCTGCCTTTAAGTAAATTGTAATGTTGCAAATTCAGCAGGAAAATGGCCTGACACAGTGGTTCTCAACCTATTCTTCGCCACAAACCTCCTTTAAATACCTTTTCTGGCCCACCAAAACTTAACTCAAGATTTAAATCATAGCATTTTTTTTCAAGCTTTTGTGGACCCCCCTCTGACGACATCGTGGTCCCCCCAGCGTCTGCGGTTCATAGGTTGAAAACCACTGGCCTAACATTTCAGCATAGGTTTAAAGGACAAAGCCTTATTCCAGGAAATAATTCCGCTTTTATGGTGGGATTCCAAGATCTAGTCAAACCGTTCAAGCAGCACATCTACCTATTGATGTGCTAGTCAAAAGGCATTGCTAAGACCCCAGAAATGCAACTTTCAGATTATGCAGTATTGCAACATTCCAGGGATTGGAGAAAAATCAAGATTTCTCTTGATTGACCAGGTTTTTATATAGCACTCATCGATCATCCTATTCCTATGTTCAGGAAAAAAAAATTTTTTTTTTGAACAAGACACTATACAGGCAGATTTGTAGACCCTAGCTTTCCCCCTTCATCGTCAAAATGAAGTCTTCACGCAAAATACTTCCACAATGTAAGTCCCTCTCTCCGGTGTTGACATGCGCCTTGAATCCTGCAAATTGCAATGCCTGGAGGTTTAAATGAAAAAACCTGGAGGTTTTTAAGGAGAGATCGGACAGCCATAGTATAGGGCAGTGAGTATTTGTCAACCTTGGCTGCTTGAAGATGTGTGGACTTCAACTCCCAGCTGGCTGTGGAATTCTGGGAGTTGAAGTCCACACATCTTCAAGCGGCCAAGGTTGAGAAGCATTGGATAGGGCTGTGATGGTGAACCTATAGCACATGTGCTGGAGTCGTCCCGGTATGCGAATCATTGCCTGTTGCTCTTACGGGTTCTCGTGCGCCAGCTAGCTGGTCTTCACATGTGGGAGTGCCGGAAACTGGAAGAATAGCTGCCTGGTACGCATGCGCGTGCCGGGAATATGATCTTCCAGTTTCCTGCACACGCATGCCCACCGGCCACTTGGACTTCCGATGTCTGGCGCTCGTGCGTACACAAAGACCAGCATATGCACCAGAAACCCGAAGATCATCTTCCTGGCGCACACATGTGCACCGAGAGGCTGGTGTTCCGGTTTCCGGCACACTTGTGCGAGCTCCCATTTTGGCACTCAGTGCTGAAAAGGTTCGCCAACACCGGGATAGGATCTCCTGCATGAGATTGGATTAGGTCCCCTCCAACTCTGATGTTCTGTATTCTTTAATCAGCCTCTGGAGCTTTTAAATTGAACCAGGCTAATTTTATTTTATACTTATTGTTCAGAGGACTGCAATGCTTCCCCCCCGCTCCCCCCCTGAAATATGACATGGCAAGAAACTTTCAAGCAACAACACATTCTCCTGGGCAACCATTCCCTTTGCAAGTACCTCATTTTGGGGGGTGGGGGGGAGAGAGAAACATTATATGGGCATTCATTAAATATTGGGGTGGGGTGGGAAAGAAACTGTATTCTAATCCAGAGCCCAGCATAGGACAAGGCCCAAACGCATTCCACGCAAGTGTAAAACACTGAATTGCAGCATTAGACAGAACTGGATGCGAGATTTCCAGAGGGGGAACAAAGCTGGCATGTCGATGCCACATCCCAGAATTGCCTTCGCGAAAGCCCTTTCCTCATCCCTTTTTTGAGTTTTCACGCGACGTATTTGCTTCCAGTTAGCATCCAGAACACCCTGTAGAGACAAAAGATTACACATATAACCCAAAGCAAGTGACACCTTTCGCTGCCTTGCAAAGGTGTGGCCGTTGGCTTAGGTTCAGGAATTGCACTTTCTTCGTCGTCACTCAGCTTCGACTTTTTTTGGAGGGGCTCCCTTGGTTTTGATTGTCTTTGAGATAACAGCACGTAAGTTAGATCGAGCCACGGAAAACGAGTGGCTGAGCAGCTGATCCAAACTGGCGAACGAACACTTTTCATTCCGCCCAACAGAACGACACCGTGAGGATCTGGTGATTTGAGTTTCGAGAATCCATCACTCCGCCCCGAAGCTGGGGGGGGGGGTTATCAACCCAATCTGTTGTTGTCCGTCTAATTTAGGCTAATTTCGACAGTCAAAAAATGCAGTGCAAAAAAAAAAAAAAGCATAGGATGGGTGTGTTTTGTCGAATACTAAGGTAACTCGGTCACCTTTGAAGTTTAACCGATTTTGAAATTTACTAGATTCTTTTTTTTTTTAAATGTGTTTCACATTGACAAAATATTGAATTGTGAAATCCGGAGCTTGAGAGAAAAAAAAGGCAATTTGGTCCAGCATCGGCAGGTAAACAGAAAAGGTTGAACCCTGAGGAGCTGTTTCCTGGTCTGCTCAACTTCCAGCTTTCTGTCCAGCTGTTAAGCTTCTGTTCAGCTCTCCCATCTTCATTTCTGAGTTTGTGGATGCAGAGCTGTGGGTATCACTGTAGACATCTGAAATGGGAAAATGCACCAACAGTATCAGTAACAACGATTTAACTTTTAGAGATAAAAGGCTGTTGAGATTCTCAGTCATCCAGGTCATGGTTGCCCAAAGGTGCTTTTTCAGGAGGCAATTGGACTTTCTTCTTTTTTTCTTTTGAAGACGTTTCGCTTCTCATCTAAGAAGCTTCTTCAGCTCTGGCAAGATGGTGGGGAATGGAAGGATTTATATTCCTTGCAGACAGCTGGTCATTTGCATCCTTTGAGAGGGTCGTTCAAACACTTGGAGGTATATCTGTGTCCTCAGGGTCACCTGAGTAGTGCTTCTGGTTCCTGTAGGCAGAGCTGAAGAAGCTTGGATGAGAAGGGAAACATCTTCAAAGAAATACAAGAAAGTCCAGTTGCCTCCTGAAAAAAAGCACCTTTGGGATAACCATGACTTGGATGACTAAGAAACTCTACAGACTTTTAGCTATACAATTTGGGATGAACATCCTTTGAACGGTATGGGAATGGGCATGGATTTCCAGAGGAAAAATTACAGACTACAAGAACCAGGAGCACTTACTCAGGTGACCCTGAGGACACAGATAAACCTCCAAGGGCTTCAACGACCCTCTAAAAAGGATGCAAATGACCAGCCGTTATAGACAGCATACTAAAAAGCAGAGACATCACCCTGCCAACAAAAGTGCATATCGTCAAGGCAATGGTTTTCCCAGTTGCAATGCTGCGAAAGTTGGACCATAAGGAAGTCTGAGTGCCAAAGAATTGAGGCCTTTGAACGATGGTGCTGGAGAAGACTCCTGCAAGTCCCTTGGATTGCAAGGCGATCAAACCGGTCAGTCCTAGAGGAGATCAACCCTGACTGCTCTTTAGAAGGCCAGATCCTGAAGATGAAACTCAAATACTTTGGCTACCTAATGAGAAGGAAGGACTCACTGGAGAAGAGCCTAATGCTGGGAAAGATGGAGGGCAAAAGAAGAAGGGGACGACAGAGAACGAGGTGGTTGGATGAAGTCACTGAAGCAGTAGGCATGAGCTTAAATGGACTCCAGAGGATGGTAGAGGACAGGAAGGCCTGGAGGAACCTTGTCCATGGGGTCACGATGGGTTGGACATGACTTTGCAACTAACAACAACAAAAATCTGCATCCTCTCAAATTTGGGATATTAATGAGTACATTAATAGGATGAGAATAGTCCGGTTCACCAATGCTCTGTCTTCTCAAAGAAACAATATGCCAGAATTTTTTATACTGCTTAGGAATGCAGAATTAAATTAGAAACATAAAACTTTTTAAACTGTGCTGTGGCTTACCTGAATTGCTGATTCTACAACTGCTGTTGGCTTCACTTTCTGCTGGTTGTAACAGACTGGATGGGATCCAGTCTGTTTTTTCCGAAACTAGCTTCTTCACTAACCTGAGTTTGGAAGGGGAAAAAATTAATTTCCATTTTTTTCCACATTTCAGCCACTGCTGGTACTGTATATAGCATGCAATCTTTCTATAAAAATGGCTGTGTGTGCGTATGTTCCAGCATAACTCTGGAACGCCTTGAGCAATTTCAACCAAACTTGGTACACAGATGGCTTACTCTCTGGAAAGAAATACTATGGGGGTAAGACACCCCTAACACGCCTTTGGGTGTGTGTTCTGTTAAGATACAGCCTGTTGTGCTTTAAAATCACTTCTACTGTGCAGAACAGTGGAGTTGCCATGGAAATGGCTTCACAGTACTCCATAAGGGGGCTCCCTCTGGTAAGGGGGAAAATCCAACATTAAAAATTACATTTAGTCTGGACGTTTTCAACAAGTCTTTGATTATTCTTAAGGACAAATGTATGGCCATGACCAATAAAACCAAGATCAGAAAAAAGCATACCAAATGATCATGGATCAGCTAGCAAAACAACAAGGTGATATCATTTTACTTGACGCTCCTGGGGGCACAGGGAAAATATTTTTAACTAATTTAATTCTCACCGAAATCAGGGCTCAGGGTGAAGTTGCTTTTCCTGTCTAATACAGGATTGGAATAAATACATACCTGGGCAATGCCGGGTTATCAGCTAGTTAATTATAAATTAATCTAATACCATTGAAGATTTTTTTTTCTTCCAGACAATCACTCCTTCCTTCCTCCTTCTTCAATTTGTTTTTTCAAGATTCAGCCAAGAACCCAGGGGAAAGCATTTTTTCTCCTTTAATGGTGATTTAAAAATTGTATGAGCAACTATATCATTTATTTACCATTGTCCATTCTCTCCTTCCTGAATAAACTGCACTAGATCGCCCTCTTCTAAGGTGAGGGAGTCTGGGAAGCAGGTATCAAAACTCCCTTCTACCCGGTATAGATTCGATCCCTAAGAATGAATGAAACCAAGCCAGTTATTCCTG